>SJYQ01000080.1:45607-88867 GCA_006410935.1 Redunca redunca
GACATTTAATAACTCTTCATTTAGAAGATTTATGTTTGTATGTATAATCTGTTATAGGTAGAATGATACATATAATGCTCTCTAACTCCGTACGGCCTGAAATCTGTTTTGTTTTTTGAAAATCAGAAAATAAAAAGACAGGATAATAATAGCTTTTGCCTATTTTAGCAACTTCTCAGGATTATGTAATAGATAACATTAACTTGAATTGCTCCACTGAAAAGCTATATAAGATCAGAACCTAATTTTCCTCACAGGTTTGTTCAGTTTATTAAGTCCATTTGTAAGTCCTCAGAAATTTTGCTAGCCTGAACTAGACCCAAATACAAACACTATTTGAACTCTGGTTTAAATGGGACTCTTCAGTCTGGTTATCATTGTAGAAAGCCATAGTGCAACACTCAAGTGAAAGCCTCAATGTGCCTCTTTAAACAATTAATTTACTAGAGGTGTTTATGCACTACCAAAAGTCATTTATTTAATGTTCAAATTTTGGGACATCCTGGAATATCTTATAATATTATATGAGATAGTCAATAGTTGGACAGAGGAGCCTAGAGGGTTACAGTCCATGGGGTCGCAAAGAGTCAGACATGACTTAGCGACTTAACAATAAAAACAAAAGTCAGTAGTACCAAATGATAAATTAACATTTTAAAATAAACACATGACAGGTAAAACTTCTAACTCTATGCTTTTAAAAATTCTAGGAAATATCCCCACCCATATTTTTATTTTCTCTAAGACATGTGTAGTCATTCCAGTGGGGATTCTAACAAACTCATTGTTGGGTGGAAATATCAACAGACTACTTATAACATAGCTTTGGGAGATGCTAAGGGTGGAAGTAGGTCCTCATCCTAGAAGGCTCACTGGAGTCAGGTCTTTAAATGGGAAGAAAGATCTTAAGCCTGTGTTCTAGCCTGGAGTAAACAAAATAGAGGACTATGAACAGAGAAAATGTGCTGTATTCTGGACTCTATTTGGGACCCAAACTTATATTCCAATGTGATCCTTCACAGAGAACTAATAAAACCAGAAATCCTATGTACATATTTTCAAAGAACATCGAAAACAAGTTTCATAAATAGACTCAATAGCTTGGTTTGGAGCATTGCTGCTATTTATGATGCCACTTGTTCTTCCTTAAAAGTGTGATTTTTGAAATTTTCTAAATTATGTAGTGTAGTTGTAATGTGACATTTTAGAATAGTTAATAATAATATTCCTCAGTGGTACAACTTCTCCTGAAGAAAGAAATCTTAATTCTATAGCAATCCTTGAAAAGCCCCCAGGTAACAAATTGCAGAAACTGGAGGAGGAACCTCTAACATGAATGCATTCTGTAAATCATTTCAAAAACTTTTTGTTCAAAGGATATAGAAAACACTGGAAATACACATTCCAGGATGTACAAAGATTAGAGCAGCCTCTTCTTGATCTGAGGAAGATAACACACTGCTCACAGTTTTAAGCTTAAAGAACTGCTAATCCTGACATATGAAATGTCACCTTGAGTAACTGTGAAATTTCAAATGAAACAGGATGAAGCCCCCATATAGCTTAACACTTCACATGATACAGTATTAGATGCTGGCTAAATTTTTGATTTTTACAGGATTGGATGAACAGTGACAAACAGAATGCCACAAGGTAAGTTACCATCATGAGTAGGCAGATACGCACATACATTTATGCTTACCTCTGCATAAAAGGTAAGCTGGAATGTGCTGTGGTGTCCTTTGTTGAGTGATCACAGGGTGGAGATGTCTGCACACATGAAGGAAGGCCAGAGGAAGGCTAGAGGCAAAGGTTGAATTTTTATAACAGAAGTCATCAGATCGTTAGCTGTGTTTGTCTGCTGGCTGCAGAGTATGTGGCTTCTGTTTCATAATAACTGATTAGGGAAATCCATAGAGAAGGTGGCGGAGGAATAGGACTGGGAGACCACTTTCTCTCCCACAAATTCATTGAAAGAACCTTTGAACGCTGAGTAAATTTCACAAAACAGCTTCTGAATGCTGGCAGAGGACATCAGGCACCCAGAAAGGCAGCCCATTGTCTTCGAAAGGAGGTAAGAAAAAATATAAAAGATAAAAAGAGAGACAAAAGAGGTAGGGATGGAGATCCATCCTGGGAAGGGAGTCTTAAAAAAGAGAGAAGTTTCCAAACACCAGGAAACACTGTCACTGGTGGGTCTGTGGTGAGCCTTGGAATCTCAGAGGGCAACATAACCGGGAGGAAAAATAAATAATTAAAACCCACAGATTACATGCCTAATGGCAACTCTCATTGGAGAAGCAGCACAGATGCTCGCATCTGCCACTAGCAAGTTGGGGCTGGACAGGGAGATGCGGGCTCCATTGCATAGGGTAAGGACCAGGCCTGAATGCCCCGAGGGCAATCTGAGGGAACTAACTAGAGATAGCAACCCAGACTGTGGGATAGCTATCCCGCAAAAAGCCCTAACCTAAGACACTACCAGGCCCTCTCCCAGAACAAAGGACTGAGCAGAGCTGGCTGGCTGTGGACCAGCCCATTCCCAACTGGAAACAGGCAGGCGAGGGCAGCCAGAGCTGGAAGGGAGCAATTGTAGCCCCAGAGAGGCATCCTCTACCAAACTGCAAGCAGGCTTCATTGCTAACCAAGACTTCTTGGGATTCGGGATGGTTGACATCCTCCAGGAGGGTCACAGCCAGAAATCAGTTCCCCAGAAGAGACACATGGCACACTGGAGAAGGTGCACAGGTTGTACACCCAGACAACTGAGCGGCAGGGATGGGGGAGGTGATAAGTCGCAGCTTGCCAAGCACCTGGTCACCTGAGCTTCTCAGACTGGGGAAAGGCACAAAATGCAGGCCCAACCAAGTCTGCACCTTTGTGGAGTACCCGAGTAACTGAACCTTAGTGGCTTAGACCTGGGAAGTGCATACAACTCAGGGCCTGCCTCAGACAGTTCCCAGCAGAACAACCTAGAGCCTGAGCAGTGTAGCAGAGACACTATGAGCACTCCCCACAGATGCCATTGATATCTGTTTGCAATGTTCCTCCCTCCCCACAGCATGACTGAACAGGTGAGCCTAAAAAAGTGATCACCACTGCCCCCTTGTGTCAGGGCGAAAATTAGACACTGAAGAGACCAGCAAACAGAAGAAGCTAAAACAAACAGAGAAGTGACAGGTGCAATAGAGTAAAACCCTGTAGTTAGCACTGACTACATAAGAAGGGGCTTATAGATCTTGAGAAGTATAAGACTAATCAAGGAACTATCTGAAAATGAACTGACTCAACACTGTCCACAACAGCTCCAGAGAAAGTCTTAGATATATTTTTACTATTATCATTTTTTAAATTTTCAAAAAAAATTTAAGTCCTCTATTACTCCTTTAATTTTCATTTTTATGACCTATATTAATTTGCCAAAAAAGACCCTATTTTTAAAAGCAAACTTCATATATATACATATATATGTATACAATGTTTTGTGACTTTGTTTTTCTCTTTAATATTGTATTTTTGAGAATCCAGCCTCTACCCTAGGTTTTTAATCTCTGCTTTTTGGTATTTGTTATCAATTTTGTACCTTTAAAAACCCAATCTTCAGTACCCAATTTTATTTGGGAGTGAGATAACTGGCTTGACTGCTCTCTCCCCCTTTGGACTCTCCTTTTTCTTTACCAGGTCACATCTATCTCTTCCCACACCCTTCTCTTCTTTACCCAACTCTGTGAATCTCTTTGTGTATCTGCACTGTGGAGAACACTTAGGGAACTGATTACTGGCTAGATCTCTCTCTCTCTCTCTTTGATTCCCTCTTTTCTCCTCCTGGCCACCTCTATCTCCCTCCTCCCTCTTCTCTTCTCTGTATAACTCCATGAACATCTCTGAGGGGTCCAGACTGTGGAGAGCACATAGAGAAATGATTACTGGCTAGCTTGCTCTCTCCTCTTCTGATTCCCCCTCTTCTTCTCCTGGTCACCTCTATCTTGCTCCTCCCTCTTCTCTTCTCCCTGTAACTCTGTATACCTCTCCAGGTGTCCCTCACTGTGGAGAAACTTATCATCTTTAACCTAGATGTTTTATCATTGGTGCTATATAGATGGAGAAGTATTGAGGCTACTGTAAGAATGAGACTGAAAACCAGAAGCAGGAGGCTTAAGTCCAAATCCTGAGAACACCAGAGAACTCCTGATTCCAGGGAACATTAATCAACAGGAGTTCATCAAATGCCTCCATACCTACACTGAAACCAAGTACCACCCAAGGGCCACCATTCCAGAGCAAGACATACCACGCAAATTCTCCAGCAACACAGGAACATAGGCCTGAGCTTTGATATACAGGCTGCACAAAGTCACACCAAACCCACTGACATCTCAAAACTCATTACTGGACACTTCATTGCATTCCAGAGAGGAGAAATCCAGCTCCACCTGGCAGAACACAAACACAAGCTTCTCTAACCAGGAAACCTTGAGAAGCCACCTGCACAACCCCACCCACAGTGAGGAACCTCAACAATAAAAAGGAACCACAAGCTGCCAGAATACAGAAAGACCACTCCAAACAGAGCAGTATAAACAAGAAGAAAAGGCAAAGAAATACCCAGCAGGTAAAGGAACAGGATAAATGCCCACAAAACCAAACAAAAGAGGAAGAGATGGGGAATCTACCTGATAAAGAATTCCAAATAATGATAGTGAAACTGATCCAAAATCTTGAAAACAAAATGGAGTTACACATGTAACTCCATTGCCTGGAGACAATGTTTAAGAAGATACAAGAAAGGTTTAACAAGGACATAGAAGAAATAAGAAAGAGTCAATATATAATGAATAATGCAATAAATGAGATAAAAAACACTCTGGAGGGAACCAACAGTAGAATAACAGAGTCAGAATATAGGATAAGTGAAATGGAAGATAGAATGGTAGAAATAAATGAAACAGAGAGGAAAAAAGAAAAATGAATTAAAAGAAATGAGAACAACCTCAGAGACCCCTGGGACAATGTTAAACACACCAACATTCGAATCATAGGAGTCCCAGAAGAAGAAGACAAAAAGAAAGACCATGAGAAAATACTTGAGGAGATAATAGTTGAAAATTTCCCTAAAATGGGGAAGGAAATAATCACCCAAGTCCAAGAAACCCAGAGAGTCCAAAACAGGATAAACCCAAGGCAAAACACCCCAAGACACATATTAATCAAATTAACAAGATCAAACACAAAGAACAAATATTAAAAGCAGCAAGGGAAAAACAACAAATAACACACAAGGGGATTTCCATAAGGATAACAGCTGATCTTTCAATAGAAACGCTTCAGGCCAGGAGGGAAGGGCAGGATATACTTAAAGTGATGAAAGAAAATAACCTACAGCCCATATTGCTGTACTCAGCAAGGATCTCCTTCAAATATGAAGGAGAAATCAAAAGCTTTACAGATAAGCAAAAGCTGAGAGAATTCAGAACCACCAAACCAGCTCTCCAACAAATGCTAAAGGATATTCTCAAGACAGGAAACGCAGAAAGGGTGTATAAACTGGAACTCAAAATAATAAAGTAAATGGCAATGGGATCATACTTATCAATAATTACCTTAATCATAAAACTTGTGGGACACTGTAAAAGCAGTGCTAAGAGGGAAGGTTCATAGCAATACAGGCATACCTCAAGAAACAACAGATAAGTCAAATAAGTGAGGTAACTCTACACCTAAAGCAACTAGAAAAGGAAGAAATGAAGAACCTCAGGGTTAGTAGAAGGAAATCTTAAAAATTAGGGCAGAAATAAATGCAAAAGAAACAAAAGGGACCATAGCAAAAATCAACAAAGCTAAAAGCTGGTTCTTTGAGAAGGTAAACAGAATTGACAAACCATTAGCCAGACTCATCAAGAAACAAAGGGAGAAAAATCAAATCAATAAAATTAGAAATGAAAATGAAGAGATCACAACAGACAATACAGAAATACAAAGGATCATAAGAGACTACTATCAGACTCTATATGACAATAAAATCGACAACATGGAAGAAATGGACAAATTCTTAGAAAAGTACAACTTTCCAAAATTGAACCAGGAAGAAACAGAAAATGTTAAGAGACCCATTACGAGCACATAAATTGAAACTGTAATCAGAAATCTTCCAACAAACAAAAGTTCAGGACCAGACGGCTTCAGAGCTGAAGTCTACCAGAAATTTAGAGAAGAGCTAACACCTATCCTACTCAAACTCTTCCAGAAAATTGCAGAGGAAGGCAAACTTCCAAACTCATTCTATGAGGCCACCATCACTCTAATACCAAAACCTGAAAAAGATGCCACACAAAAAAGAAAACTACAGGCCAATATCGCTGATGAACATAGATGCAAAAATTCTTAACAAAATTCTAGCAAACAGAATCCAACAACATATTAAAGATCATACATCATGACCAAGTGGGCTTTATCCCAGGGATGCAAGGATTCTTCAATATCCACAAATCAATCAATGTAATTCACCACATTAACAAATTGAAAAATAAAAACCATATGATTATCTCAATAGATGCAGAGAAGGCCTTTGACAAAATTCAACATCCATTTATGATAAAAACTCTCCAGAAAGCAGGAATAGAAGGAAGATACCTCAACATAATAAAAACTATATATGACAAACCCACAGCAAACATTATCCTCAATGGTGAAAAATTGAAAGCATTACCCCTAAAGTCAGGAACAAGACAAGGGTGCCCACTCTACCCACTACTATTCAAAATAGTTTTGGAAGTTTTGGCCACAGAAATTAGGGCAGAAAAAGGAAAAAAAAAAGAAAAAGAAATCCAGATTAAAAGGAAGAAGTAAAACTCTCACTGTTTGCAGATGACATGACCCTCTACATAGAAAACCCTAAAGACTCCACCAGAAAATTACTAGAGCTTATCAATGAATATAGTAAATTTGCAGGATATAAAATCAACACACAGAAATCCCTTGCATTCCTATACACTGAGAAAAAAGAAAGAGAAATTAAGGAAACAATTCCATTCACCATTGCAACGAAAAGAATAAAGTACTTAGGAACATATCTACCTAAAGAAACTAAAGACCTATATATAGAAAACTATAAAACACTGGTGAAAGAAATCAAAGAGGACACAAATAGATGGAGGAATAAATCGTGTTCATGGATCGGAAGAATCAATATAGTGAAAATGAGTATACTACCCAAAACAATCTGTAGATTCAATGCAATCCCTAGCAAGCTACCAACAATATTTTTTACAGAGCTAGAACAAATATTTTCACAATTTGTATAGAAATACAAAAAACCTCAAATAGCCAAAGCAATCTTGAGAAAGAAGAATGGAACTGCAGGAATCAGCCTGCCTAACTTCAGGCTCTACTACAAAGCCACAGTCATCAAGACAGTATGGTACTGGCACAAAGACAGAAATATAAATCAATGGAACAAAATAGAAAGCCCAGATATAAATCCATGCACCTATGAGCACCTTATCTTTGACAAAGGAGGCAAGAATATACAATGGAGAAAAGACAATCTCTTTAACAAGTGGTGTTGGAAAAACTGGTCAATCACTTGTAAAATAATGAAGCTAGAACACTTTCTAACACCACCAGTTCAGTTCAGTTCAGTTCAGTCGCTCAGTCATGTCTGACTCTGTAACCCTATGAATTGCAGCACGCCAGACCTCCCTGTCCATCACCAACTCCTCGAGTTCACTCAGACTCACATCCATCGAGTCAGTGATGCCATCCAGCCATCTCATCCTCTGTCGTCCGCTTCTTCTCCTGCCCCCAATCCCTCCCAGCATCAGAGTCTTTTCCAATGAGGCAACTCTGCATGAGTGGCCAAAGCACTGGAGTTTCAGCTTTAGCATCATTCCCTCCAAAGAAATCCCAGGGCTGATCTCCTTCAGAATGGACTGGTTGGATCTCCTTACAGTCCAAGGGACTCTCAAGAGTCTTCTCCAACGCCACAGTTCAAAAGCATCAATTCTTCAGCGCTCAGCTTTCTTCACAGTCCAACTCTCACATCCATACATGACCACTGGAAAAACCATAGCCTTGACTAGATGGACCTTTGATGGCAAAGTAATGTCTCTGCTTTTCAATATGCTATCTACGTTGGTCATAACTTTTTTTTCCAAGGAGTAAGAGTCTTTTAATTTCATAGCTGCAGTCACTATCTGCAGTGATTCTTGAGCCCCCCAAAATAAAGTCTGACACTGTTTCCACTGTTTCCCCATCTATTTCCCATGAAGTGATAGAACCGGATGCCATGATCTTCGTTTTCTGAATGTTGAGCTTTAAGCCAACTTTTTCACTCTCCTCCTTCACTTTCATCAAGAGGCTTTTTAGTTCTTCTTCACTTTCTGCCACAAGGGTGGTGTCATCTGAATATCTGGGGTTATTGATATTTCTCCTGGCAATCTTGATTCCAACTTGTGCTTCTTCCAGCCAAGCGTTTCTCATAACAGCATATAAGTTAAATAAGCAGGGTGACAGTATACAGCCTTGACATACTCCTTTTCCTATTTGGAACCAGTCTGTTGTTCCATGTCCAGTTCTAACTGTTGCTTCCTGACATGCATATAGGTTTCTCAAGAGGCAGGTCAGATGCTCTGGTATTCCATCTCTTTCAGAATTTTCCGCAGTTTATTGTAATCCACACAGTCAAAGGCTTTGGCATAGTCAATGAAGGAGAAATAGATGTTTTTTCTGGAACTCTCTTGCTTTTTTGACAGTCCAGCAGATGTTGGCAATTTGATCTCTGGTTCCTCTGCCTTTTCTACAACCAGCTTGAACATCTGGAAATTCACGGTTCATGTATTGCTGAAGCCTGGCTTGGAGAATTTTGAACATTACTTTATAGCATGTGAGGTGAGTGCAATTGTACAGTAGTTTGAGCATTCGCTGGCATTGCCTTTCTTTGGGATTGGAATGAAAACTGACCTTTTGCAGTCCTGTGGCCACTGCTGAGTTTTCCAAATTTGCTGGCATATTGAGTGCAGCACTTCCACAGCATTACCTTTCAGGACTTGAAACAGCTCAGTTGGAGTTCCATCACGTCCACTAGCTTTGTTCATAGTAGTGCTTTTAAGGCCCACTTGACTTCACATTCCAGGATGTCTGGCTCTAGGTGAGTGATCCCACCATTGTGATTATCTGGGTCATGAAGATCTTTTTTTGTACAGTTCTTCTGTGTATTCTTGCCACCTCTTCTTAATATCTTCTGATTCTGTTAGGTCCGTACTATTTCTGTCCTTTATCGAGCCCATCTTTGCATGAAATGTTCCCTTGATATCTCTAATTTTCTTGAAGAGATCTCTAGTCTTTCCCATTCTGTTGTTTTCCTCTATTTCTTGCATTGATTTTTGAGGAAGCTTTCTTATTTCTTGCTATTCTTTGGAACTCTGCATTCAGATGCTTATATCTTTCCTTTTCTCCTTTGCTTTTTGCTTCTCTTCTTTTCACAGATATTTGTAAGGCCTCCTCAGACAGCCATTTTGCTTTTTTGCATTTCTTTTCCATGGTGATGGTTTTGATCCTTGTCTCCTGTACAATGTCACAAACCTCTGTCTATAGTTCATCAGGCATTCTGTCTATCAGATCTAGGCCCTTAAATCTATTTCTTACTTCCAGTGTATAATCATAAGGGATTTGATTTTGGTCATACCTGAATGGTCTAACGGTTTTCCCTACTTTCTTCAATTTAAGTCTGAATTTGGCAATAAGGAGTTCATGATCTGAGCCACAGTCAGCTCCCAGTCTTGTTTTTGCTTACTGTATACAGCTTCTCCATCTTTGGCTACAAAGAATGTAATCGATCTGATTTCAGTGATGTCCATGTGTAGAGTCTTCTCTTGTGTTGTTGGAAGAGGGTGTTTGCTATGACCATTGCATTCTCTTGGCAAAACTCTGTTAGTCTTTGCCCTGCTTTATTCGATATTCCAAGGCCAAATTTGCCTGTTACTCCAGGTGTTTCTTGACTTCCTACTTTTGCATTCCAGTCTCCTATAATAAAAAAGACATTTTTTTTGGGTGTTCATTCTAAAAGGTCTTGTAGGTTCATAGAACTGTTCAACTTCAGCTTCTTCAGTGTTACTGGTTGAGGCATAGACTTGGATTACTGTGATACTAAATGGTTTGCCTTGGAAATGAACGGAGATCATTCTGTCGTTTTTGAGATTGCATCCAAATACTGAATTTCAGACTCTTTTGTTGACCATGATGGCTACTCCATTTCTTCTAAGGGATTCCTTCCCGCAGTATTAGATATAATGGTCATGAGAGTTAAATTCACTCATTCCAGTCCATTTCAGTTTGCTGATTCCTAGAATGTCAAAGTTCACTCTTGCCATCTCCTGTTTGACCACTTCCAGTTTGCCTTGAATCATGGACCTGACATTCCAGGTTCCTATGCAATATTGCTCTTTACAGCATCGGACCTTGCTTCTATCACCAGTCACATCCACAGCTGGGTATTGTTTTTGCTTTTACTCCATCCCTTTATTCTTTCTGGAGTTATTTCTCCACTGATCTCCAGTAGCGTATTGGGCACCTACTGACCTGGGGAGTTCCTCTTGCAGTATCCTATCATTTTGCTTTTTCATACTGCTCATGGGGTTCTCAAGGCAAGAATGCTGAAGTGGTTTGCCATTCCCTTCTCCAGTGGACCACATTGTGTCAGACCTCTCCACCATGCCCACCCATCTTGGGTAGCTCCACAGGGCTTGGCTTAGTTTCATTGAGTTAGACAAGGCTATGGTCCTAGTGTGATTAGACTGACTAGTTTTCTGTGATTATGGTTTCAGTGTGTCTGCCCTCTGATTCCCTCTTGCAACACCTACCATCTTACTTGAGTTTCTCTTACCTTGGACGTGGGGTATCTCTTCATGGCTGCTCCAGCAAAGCAGTCACTGCACCTTACCTTGGAGGAGGGATATCTCCTCACTGCCACCCCTCCTGACCTTGAACATGGACTAGCTCCTTTAGGCCCTCTGGTGCCAGCGCAGCCTTGGCTCCATGGACATGAGGTTGCTCCTCCCAGCTGTCTCCCTTGGCCTCGGGTGGGGGTAGCTCCTCATGGCTGCTCCTGCTCTGTTGCAGCCTGGCACTCTTGGCTGCCACCCCTGACCTCGGACGTGGCACCATACACAAAAATAAACTCAGAATGGATTAAAGATCTAAACGTAAGATCAGAAACTATAAAACTCCTAGAGGAAAATAGGCAAAACACTCTCTGACATAAATCACAGCAGAATCCTCTATGACCCACCTCCCAGAATACTGGAAATAAAAGCCTAAATAAACAAATGGGGCCTAATTAAAATTAAAACCTGCACAACAAAGAAAACGATAAGCAAGGTGAAAAGACAGCCTTCAGAGTGGGAGAAAATAATAGCAAATGAAGCAATGGACAAAGAACTAATCTCAAAAATATACAAGCAAATCCTGCAGCTCATTCCAGAAAAATAAACTACCGAATCAAAAAGTAATATCATAGGAAGCGAATTACCAGTCTAGGTTCAATACAGGATACAGGATACTTGAGGCTGGTGCACTGGGATGACCCAGAGGGATGGTATGGAGAGGGAGGTGGGAGCGGGGTTTAGGACTGGGAACACGTGTACACCCGTGGCGGATTCATGTTAAAGTATGGAAAACCCAATACAATATTGTAAAGTAAAATAAATATATAAATAATTAAAAAAAAATGGGCCAAAGAACTAAACAGACATTTTTCCACAGAAGACATACAGATGGATGGCTAACAAACACATGAAAAGATGCTCAACATCATTCATTATCAGAGAAATGCAAATCAAAACCATAATGAGGTACCATTTCACACGAGTCGGAATGGCTGCTATCCAAAAGTCTACAAGCAATAAATGCTGGAGAGGGTGTGGAGAAAAGGGAACCCTCTGACACTGTTGGTGGGAATGCAAACTAGTACAGCCACTATGGAGAACAGTGTGGAGATTCCTTAAAAACCTGGAAATAGAACTGCCTTATGACCCAGCAGTCCCACTGCTGGGCATACACACCGAGGAAACCAGAATTAAAAGAGATACACGTACCCCAATGTTCATCGCAGCACTGTTTATAATAGCCAGGACATGGAAGCAACCTAAACGTCCATCAGTAGATGAATGGGTAAGAAAGCTGTGGTACATATACACAATGGAGTATTACTTAGCTATTAAAAAGAATACATTTGAATCAGTTTTAATGAGGTGGATGAAACTGGAGCCGATTATACAGAGTGAAGTAAGCCAGAAAGAAAAAGACCAATACAGTATACTAACGCATATATATGGAATTTAGAAAGATGGTAACGATAACCCTGTATGCGAGACAGCAAAAGAGACACAGATGTATTGAACAGTCTTTTGGACTCTGTGGGAGAGGGAGAGGGTGGGATGATTTGGGAGAATGGCATTGAAACATGTATATTATCATATGTGAAATGAATTGCCAGTCCAGGTTCGATGCATGATACAGGTTGCTTGAGGAATGGGATGGGGAGGGAGGTGGTAGGGGGGTTCAGGATGGGGAACACATCTACACCCATGGCAGATTCATGTGAATGTATGGCAAAACCACTACAATATTGTAAGGCAATTAGCCTCCGATTAAAATAAATAAATTTATATTAATAAAAGAACTGATTAGGAAAAGAAAAGATTTTGAAAACAACCTGTTCACTACATTTCAGTGTGTACACTTATAAATTTTTTTTAAAATAGATATTCCTGCTAATTGCAAACAATTAATCATCAGTGTGTATTTCCAAGTAAACAGAATTTAAAAAATATGTCCTATAATTAATATGAAGTGCATAACAAACATGAATAGCCCGACAGTCTTGGGACTCATCCTAAATTTTACTCTAAATTTAAACTAGTAAGATGCTTGGGTTGAAACAGTATATTTGCATACCAGGTTTCGCATAAGTGGTTAAGAGCCCACCTGCCAATGCAGAACATATAAAAGTTGTGGGTTCAATCCCTGAGTTGGGAAAAATCCCTGGAGAAGAACAGGGAAACCCACTCCAGTATTCTTGCTTTGAGAATCCCATAGACAGAGAAACCTGGTGGCTACAGTCCATAGGATCACAAAGAGTAGGACACAACTGAAGTGACTTAGTGCACACAAATAAAGAAGACTCTGGAAATTCAGTTAAGTTGCTTTTAAAAAATAAATGTATATCTCTCTATATATTTCTACCTATCTATATTTCATGTTGCAAATACAACAAAGTTCTGGTTAATATGGTAAGCTAGTTAATATGTAAAGACAAGCCCACTCACTGAAAATGTATACACACATTGTCATACACACACAAGATAGATATAACAGTTTTAAACTGTACAGTTAGTTTTTTAAATAAGGAAAGGAATGAACAATTTCTATATCTAAATGGTAACTAGAAGATAATTGGATCAATGTGTGACAAAGCAGGAAACAGAAGTATATACAAATCACACTTCTTTGAGGTTGGGATTTTAATGTTCAAATAGAGATGAGGAATATAAATTTAATGGTCACACTTGTACATTGTGGGCAACAGGTATAACCCTGAGTAGGGATTCATTGACTCTCCCATCCAGGGACAGGAACCTGGGCAACGGTGTCCACGGGAATCTGGAAGCTGCAAGTAGTCATCATCTAAGAAGGGATATGAAAGGGCAAAAACTCATCAAGGAGATATCTGAACAGCATGCCTGACTCGTTACTATGGGGCCTGGTATAAATCAACCCCCATTGTTCTGGAAAGCTGAGCCAAGAAATTCCCATTAAATTGGTGCAGAACAGTTGAAACCCACAGGGCTCTGGGAAAAGAAACTTGAAATCTGGCCTCCACAACCCAGGGTTCAGGAACTGCTTATAGAAAGCAATGCAGTTCTCACTGAAAATACATTTATAATCAGAAGTTATAAACTAGGCAAGATTAAAAGGTAGAGAATGTATACTTTGTGAACTGAAGAAAACAAAAAATTTGAAATAATCTGTTGAAAATAGTCGATAGGATTCAACATAGGCAGTCTGACATATCTGATGTTTGGATTAACCATTCTTTAACAGAATACCTAACAATTCTGGGTAATATATTTAAAATATCTTTTTAAATGCATAACTGAGCCAGTAGGAGGTATGATCGAAACATCACAGGTCAGAAATAGTGATAAATGTTAATCAGAAGAGTTTAAAGGACAAAACTGGCTTTTGCCCTGAGGCATCTGCCCATCTGTGGTGATGTGAGTTTTTTGTTTTTTAAATAATTAAATCACAGTATCCAACTGGAGAAAGATTGACTTTTTGATGCCACAGTGCATATTTATTACATGAAAAAAAGAAAACACAACCTCCTTGATAATTGTTAACTTGAATTAGCAGAAGTGGTAAGATTGTAGTTATGTTGACTAAGATTTTAGGCATTTGAGGTTTAACTCTGCCACTTTTCAAACTTAAAAGTGTAACATACACAAAGTGCCCAGATTTCAAGTGTGTGGCTTATCAAATGTTTATACAGATGAATACTTGATCTCCACATTATGAAATTGAGTATTAGAAGAGACCAAGAAACTAATGTATATACCTTCCCCAATTCAATAAATAACTTCTGTGAAGTTACCTTTTCTGTGAAAAACTTCTATAACTTCTATCATCCTATATTTGCCTTGCCTGTTAATTTCACTTTGTAAAAATCAAATGTTTATGTCTGTCTTTGTTCATTTAACATGATGGTCAATTTTACCTATATTTATTGTGGTAAGACTTCATTCTCATGGTTATACATTGTTCCATTTGTATGATTTTACCACAATTTAATTATAATATCTACTCTTCAAGAATATTTGGGTTACTTTCATCTTGAGCTATTAAAAACAAGGCTACTAAAGATATTCTTGTACATGTAGTTTGGTGAACATGTGTATACCGAATTCTGTTGGTCATATACTTAAAACTGGGAAGGCCAAGCCATAGGATGCACATATATTGAGCTTTAGCCGATTCTCCAAACTATTTCATAAAGGTTATTTCTCAATAGCAGTGCATAAAACTCCAGTTTGTTCCACATCTGAGCCAATATTTCAAAATTTTAGGCTCTTTCATTTTTCCACCCTAGTGGGTAGGAAGTGACATTGAATTGTTGCTTTAACTTGCCTTCTCCTGACGAATGATACAATGTAGTGAAATTTTTATCGACCATTTGAATGTCCTCTTTTATGAAATTCTGTTTTCAAATATTTTGACTAGTTTTTGAAATTTTGGTGTTTTGTTTTGTTTTTGTTGGATGTCTGTATTTTACTTATTGCTTTTGTGGGAGCTCTTCCCATATTTTGTGTAGAAGTTTTTTTAAAAATTATTTTTTACCTGTATGTATAAAAATATCTTCCCCTACCCATGAATTACTTTTTTAACTTCTTACTGGAATCTTTTGATAAGTAGAAGTGTTTAATGAAGTTACAGTTATCAATATTTTATACTTTGGGATTTTTTTGGTATCTTATAAAAAAAAAGGTTCTGACCCAGCGAGAACAAACCATATAAGCTACAAAATCATAGTTTTACTTTTTTTTTTTTTTTTGGTCAGTATTTGTTTTATTTTATTATTTTCTTAATTTCAATTTATTTATTTTAATTGGAGGTTAATTACTTTACAATATTATATTGGTTTTGCCATACATCAACATTAATCTGCCATGGGTGTACACGTATTCCCCATCTTGAACCTCCTTTCAACCTCCCTCCCCATACCATCCCTCTGGGTCATCCCAGTGCACCAGCCCCAAGCATCCTGTATCCTGCATCAAACCTAGACTGGCGATTCGTTTCTTATATGATATTATACATGTTTCAATGCCATTCTCCCAAATCATCTCCCCCTCTCCCTCTCCCACAGAGTCCAAAAGACTGTTCGGTACATCTGTGTCTCTTTTACTGTCTCGCATGCAAGGTTGTCGTTACCATCTTTCTAAATTCCATATATATGCGTTAGTATACTGTATTGGTGTTTTTCTTTCTGGCTTACTTTGCTCTGTATAATAGGCTCCAGTTTCATCCACCTCATTAGAACTGGTTCAAATATATTCTTTTTAATGGCTGAGTAATACTCCATTGTGTATATGTACCACAGCTTTCTTACTCATTCATCTGCTGATGGACATTTAGGTTGCTTCCATGTCCTGGCTATTATAAACTGTGCTGTAATGAACACTGGGGTACATGTGTCTCTTTCTATTCTGGTTTCCTCAGTGTGTATGCCCAGGAGTGGGATTGCTGGGTCATAAGGCAGTTCTATTTCCAGGTTTTAAGGAATCTTCACACTGTTCTCCATAGTGGCTGTACTAGTTTGCATTCCAACCAACAGTGTCAGAGGGTTCCCTTTCCTCCACACCCTCTCCAGCATTTATTGCTTGTAGACTTTTGGATAGCAGCCATTCTGACTGATGTGAAATGGTACCTCATTGTGGTTTTGACTTGCATTTCTCTGATAATGAGTGATGTTGAGCATCTTTTCATGTGTTTGTTAGCCCTCTGTATGTCTTCTTTGGAGAAAGGTCTGTTTAGTTCTTTGGCTCATTTTTAGATTGGGTCGTTTATTTTTCTGGAATTGAGCTGCAGGATTTGCTCGTATATTTTTGAGATTAGTTGTTTGTCAGTTGCTTCATTTGCTATTATTTTCTCCCATTCTGAAGGCTGTCTTTTCACTTTGCTTATCATTTTCTTTGTTGTGCAGAATAATTTAATTTTAATTAGGTCCCATTTGTTTATTTTGGCTTTTATTTCCAATATTCTGGGAGGTGGGTCAAAGAGGATCTTGCTGTGATTTTATGTCAGAGAGTGTTTTGCCTGTTTTCCTCTAGGATTTTTATAGTTTCTGGTCTTATGTTTACAGCTTTAATCCATTCTGAGTTTATTTTTGTTTGTGGTGTTAGAAAGTGTTCTAGTTTCATTCTTTTACAGGTGGTTGACCAGTTTCCCAGCACCACTTGTTAGAGATTGTCTTTTCTCCATTGTATATTCCTGCCTCCTTTGTCAAAGATAAGGTGCCATAGGTGCATGGGTTTATCTCTGGGCTTTCTATTTTGTTCCATTGATATACATTTCTGTCTTTGTGCCAGTACCATACTGTCTTGATGACTGTTGCTTTGTAGTAGAGCCTGAAGTCAGGCAGGCTGATTCCTGCAGTTCCATTCTTCTTTCTCAAGATTGCTTTGGCTATTCGAGGTTTTTTGTATTTCCATACAAATTGTGAAATTATTTGTTCTAGCTCTGTGAAAAATACCATTGTTAGCTTGATAGGGATTGCATTGAATCTATAGATTGCTTTGGGTAGTGTACTCATTTTCACTATATTGATTTTCTGATCCATGGACATGGTATATTTCTCCAACTATTAGTGTCCTCTTTGATTTCTTTCACCAGTGTTTTATAGTTTTCTATATATATGTCTTTAGTTTCTTTAGGTACATTTATTCCTAAGTATTTTATTCTTTTCATTGCAATGGTGAATGGAATTTTTTCCTTAATTTCTTTCCTTTTTCTCATTATTACTGTATAAGAATGCAAGGGATTTCTGTGTCTTGATTTTAGATCCTGCAACTTTACTATATTCATTGATTGGCTCTAGTAATTTTCTGGTGGAGTCTTTAGGGTTTTCTATGTAGAGGATCATGTCATCTGCAAACAGTGAGAGTTTTACTTCTTCTTTTCCAATTTGGATTCCTTTTATTTCTTTTTCTGCTCTGATTGCTGTGGCCAAAACTTCCAAAACTATGTTGAATAATAGTGGTGGAAGTGAGTACCCTTGTCTTGTTCCTGACTTTAGAGGAAATGCTTTCAATTTTTCACCATTGAGGACAATGTTTGCTGTGGGTTGTCATATATAGTTTTTATTATGTTGAGGTATCTTCCTTCTATTCCTGCTTTCTGGAGAGTTTTTATCATATGGATGTTGAATTTTGTCAAATGCTTTCTCTGCATCTATTGATAAAATCATATCATTTTTATTTTTTAATTTGTTAATGTGGTGAATTACATTGATTGATTTGCAGATATTGAAGAATCCTTGCATCCCTAGGATAAAGCCCACTTGTCATGCTGTATCATCTTTTTAATATGTTGTTAGATTCTGATTGCCAGAATTTTGTTAAGGATTTTTGCATCTATGTTCATCAGTGATATTGGTCTGTAATTTTCTTTTTTTGTGGCATCTTTTACAGGTTTTGGTATTAGAGTGATGGTGGTCTCATAGAATGAGTTTGGAAGTTTGCCTTCCTCTGCAATTTTCTGGAAGAGTTTGAGTAGGATAGGTGTTAGCTCTTCTCTAAATTTTTGCTAGACTTTAGCTCTGAAGCCATCTGGACCTGGGCTTTTGTTTGCTGGAAGATTTCTGATTACAGTTTCAATTTTCATGCTTGTGATGGGTCTCTTAAAATTTTCTATTTCTTCCTGGTTCAATTTTAGAAAGTTTTACTTTTCTAAGAATTTGCCCATTTCTTCCACGTTGTCCATTTTATTGGCATATAATTGCTGACAGTAGTCTCTTATGATCCTTTGTATTTTTGTGTTGTCTGTTCTGATCTGTTCATTTACATTTCTAATTTTATTGATTTGATTTTTCTCCCTTTGTTTTTTCATGAGTCTGGCTAATGGTTTGTCAATTTTATTTATCCTTTCAAAGAACCAGCTTTTGGCTTTGTTGATTTTTGCTATGGTCCCTTTGCATTTATTTCTGCCCTAATTTTTAAGATTTATTTCCTCTACTAACCCTGGGATTCACCATTTCTTCCTGTTCTAGTTGCTTTGGTGTAGATAGGTCATTTATTTGACTTTTTTCTTGTTTCTTGAGGTATGCCTGTATTGCTATGAAGTTTCCCCTTAGCACTGCTTTTACAGTGTCCCACAGGTTTTGGGGTGTTGTGTTTTCATTTTCATTCGTTTCTATGCATATTTTGATTTCTTCTGTGATTTTTTGGTTATTCAGAAGCGTGTTGTTCAGCCTTCATATGTTGGAATTTTTAATAGTTTTTCCCCTTAATTGAGATCTAATCTTACTGCATTGTGGTGAGAAAAGATGCTTGGAATGATTTCAATTTTTTTGGCCAAGGCTAGATTTATGGCCCAGGATGTGATCTATCCTCGAGAAGGTTCCATGTGCACTTGAGAAAAAGGTGAAATTCATTGTTTTGGGGTGAAATGCCCTATAGATATCAATTAGGTCTAACTGGTCTATTGTATCATTTAAAGTTTGTGTTTCCTTGTTAATTTTCTGTGTAGATGATCTGTCCATAGGTGTGAGTGCCGTATTACCGTCTTCCACTATTATTGTGTTATTCTTAATTTCCCCTTTCATACTTGTTAGCATTTGTCCTACATATTGTAGTGCTCTTATATTGGTTGCATGTATATTTATAATTGTTATATCTTCTTCTTAGATTGATCCTTTGATCATTATGTAGTGTTCTTCTTTCTCTCTTTTCACAGCCTTTGTTTTAAAGTCTATTTTATCTGATATGAGTATTGCTACTCCTACTTTCTTTTGATCTCTATTTGCAAGGAATATCTTTTTCCAGCCCTTTACTTCCAGTCTGTATGTGTCCCGTTTTGAGGTGGGTCTCTTGTAGACAACATATATAGGGGTCTTGTTTTTGTATCCATTCAGCCAGTCTTTGCCTTTTAGTTGGGGCCTCAACCCATTTACGTTTAAGGTAATTATTGATAAGTATGATCCCATTGCCATTTACTTTATTATTTTGAGTTCGGGTTTATACACCCTTTCTGTGTTTCCTGCCTAGAGAATATCCTTTAGCATTTGTTGGAGAGCTGGTTTGGTGGTGCTGAATTCTCTCAGCTTTTGCTTGTCTGTAAAGCTTTTGATTTCTCCTTCATATTTGAAGGAGATCCTTTTTGAGTACAGTAATCTGGGCTGTAGGTTATTTTCTTTCATCACTTTAAGTATATCCTGCCCTTCCCTCCTGGCCTGAAGCATTTCTATTGAAAGATGAGCTGTTATCCTTATGGAAATCCCCTTGTGTGTTATTTGTTGTTTTTCCCTTGCTGCTTTTAGTATTTGTTTTTGTGTTTGATCTTTGTTAATTTGATTAATATGTGTCTTGGGGTGTTTTGCCTTGTGTTTATCCTGTTTGGAACCCTCTGGGTTTCTTGGACTTGGGTGATTATTTCCTTTCCCATTTTAGGGAAGTTTTCAACTATTATCTCTTCAAGTATTTTTTCATGGTCTTTTTGTCCTCCTCTTCTGGGACTCCTATGATTTGAATGTTGGGGCATTTAATATTGTCCTGGAGGTCTCTGAGATTGTCCTCATTTCTTTTAATTCATTTTCCTTTTTTCCCCTCTGTTTCATTTATTTCTACCATTCTATCTTCTACTCCACTAATCATATCTTCTGCCTCTGTTATTCTACTATTTGTTCCCTCTAGAGTGTTTTTGATCTCATTTATTGCATTATTCATTATATATTGACTCTTATTTCTTCTATGGCTTTGTTAAAACTTTCTTGCATCTTCTCAATCCTTGTCTCCTGGCTATTTATCTGCGATTCCATTTTGATTTCAAGATTTTGGATCATTTTCACTATCATTATTCAGAATTCTTTATCAGTTAGATTCCTTATCTCTTCCTCTTTTGTTTGGTTTGGTGGGCATTTATCCTGTTCTTTTACCTGCTGGGTATTCCTCTCTTCATCTTGTTTATATTGCTGAGTTTGGGGTGGCCTTTCTGTATTCTGGCAGTTTGTGGAGTTCTCTTTATTATGGAGTTTCCTGGCTGTGGGTAGGGTTGTACGGGTGGCTTGTCAATGTTTCTTGGTTAGGGAAGCTTGTATCAGTGTTCTGGTGGGTGGAGCTGGATTTCTTCTCTCTGGAGTGCAATGAAGTGTCCAGTAATGAGCTATGAGATGTCAATGGAGTTTTGGAGTAACTTTGGGCAGCCTGTATATTGAAGCTCAGGGCTGTGTTCCTGTGTTGCTGAAGAATTTGCGTGGTATGTCTTGCTCTGGAACTTGGTGGCCCTTGGGTGATGCTTGGTTTCAGTGTAGGTACGGAGGTGTTTGATGAACTCCTGTCAATTAATGTTCCCTGGAGTCAGGAGTTCTCTGGCGTTCTCAGGGTTTGGACTTAAGCCTCCAGCTTCTGGTTTTCAGTCTTATTTTTACAGTAGTCTCAAGTCTTCTCCTTCAATACAGCACTGTTGATAAAACATCTAGGTTAAAGATGAAAGGTTTCTCCACAGTGAGGGACACCCAGAGAGGTTCACAGAGTTACATGGAGAAAAGAAGAGGGATGAGGGAGTTAGAGGTGACCCGAATGAGATGAGGTGGAATCAGAAGAGAATAGAGCAAGCTAGCCATTAATCAATTCCTTATGTGCACTCCACAGTTTGGATCGCTCAGATATATTCACGGAGTTTTACAGAGAAGAGAAGAGGGAGGGAGGAGACAGAGGTGTCCAGGAGGATAAAAGAGGGAACCAAAAGGAGAGAGACAGATCCAGCCAGTAATCAGTTCCCTAAGTGTTCTCCACCATCTGGAACACACAAAGATTCAGAGTTGGGTAGAGAAGAGAAGGGGGAGGGAGGAGACAGAAGTGACCTGTTGGAGAAAAAAGAGAGTCCAAAGGGGAAGAGAGCAGTCAAGCCAGTAATCTTGCTCCCAAGAAAAAATGGGTACTGAAGATTGGTTTCTTAAAGGTACAAGATTGATAACAAATACCAAAAAGCAAAGATTAAAAATCTAGAGTAGAGGTTGGATTTTCAAACCTACAATATTAAAGAAAAGAAGAAGAAAAAAACAAAGTCACAAAAATTATAGAAAAAAATATAGAAGTTTGCTTAAAAAAATAGGGTCTTTTTTTTTTTTTTTTGCAAAGTAATAGTTGGTTATAAAAATGAAAATTAAATGAGTAGTAGAGGACTTAAAAATTTAAAAAAAATGATAGTAAAAATAGTAAAAATATATCTAGGACTTTCTCAGGTGTTGTTGTGGGCACTGTTGGGTCAGTTCATTTTTGGATAGTTCCTTGGTCCGGCTTATATTTCTCAAGATCTATAGGCCCTTTCCTATGTAGTTGGTACTAACTACAGGGTTTTAATCTATTGCACCTGTCATTTCCAAGGCGGTTCTGTTTTAGCTTCTTCTGTTTGCTGGTCTCTTCAGTGTCTGATTTTCACCCTAACACAATGCGGGTGGTGGTGGACACATTTTTTAGGCTCACTTGTTCACTCTGTGGGAAGGGAGGGACGCTGCAAACAAATAACACTGGGGTGTGCTCGCGGTGTCTCAGCCACACTGGGCCTGCCCCCACTCACTGCATGTGGGACCTCCCTGCCCACACTGCTCAGGCTCTAGGTGGCTCCGCCGGGAACCGTCCAAGGCCAGCCCTGGGCTGCATGCACCTTCCAGGTCTAAGCCACTCAGATTCAGGCACTCAGGTAGTCCTCAGGGGGCAGACTCAGTTGGGCCTGCGTTTTATGCCCTTCCCAGGTCCAAGCAGCTCAAGTGATGAGATGTTTGGTGAGCACAGTCGCTGCGACTTATCACCTTCCCCATCCCTGCCACTCAGTTTTCTGGTGTACCTTCTCAGGCGGATGTTGACCATCCAGAACCCCAAGAGGTCTTACTTAGAAAAGAAGCCTGCTTGCAGTCTCTCTGGGGCTGCAATTGCCCCCTTCTGGCTCTGGCTGCCTGTCACTGGAGGGGGATGATCTGCAGCCAGCTAGTTCTGTTCAGTCCTTTGTTCTGTATACGGGCCTGGTGGTGTCTTAGGTTAGGGCTTTTTGCGTGGTAGCCATCCCAAGTCTGGTTTGCTAGCCCAAGTTAGTTTGCTCAGATTGCCCTCAGAGCATTTGGGCCCAATCCTTAAAAAGCTATGCAGCCCACGCCTTCCTGCCCAGCCCCTGCTTGCTAGCAGCCAGTACAGGCGTCTGCACTGCTTCTCTGCTGGGGAAGTTACCATTGGGCTCGTAATTTGTGGGTTTTAATCATTTATTTATTTTTCCTCCCTGTTATGTTGCGCTCTGTGCTTCCGAGGCTCGCCACAGACTCAGCAGTGAGAGTGTTTCTTGGTGTTTGGAAACTTCTCTGTTTTTAAGACTCCCTTCCCGGGATGGAGCTCTGTCCCTACCTCTTTTGTCTCTTTTTTTGTCTTTTATATTTTTTCCTACCTCCTTTTGAAGACAATGGGCTGCTTTTCTGGGTGCCTGATGTCCTCTGCCAGCATTCAGAAGTTGTTTTGTGGAATTTACTCAGCATTTAAATGTTCTTTTGATGAATTTGTGGAGGAAAAAGTGGTCTCCCCGTCCTATTCCTCTGCCATCTTAGGACCGCCTTCCATAGTTTTACTTTTAAACCCATCAAAGAATTTAGGATGAATACAAGCCTAAATATTCCAGGGAAGGAGCCCCTCCCAGGAGAGGAGAAGCAGCCACAGCTGCTTCCTTGTACATATGGTGAGAAGAGAATGACCCTGTGATAGGATCGTGTGAGAAGAAACCAGGAGAAATTTAAAAAATTATAATGGCTGCATATGTCCTGACATGACTCCTTAGTCTTTTAAGGGATCTCAATTTGTGTCTATTTTCCAATTGTGTCACAAAAGGCCTTTGCTGAGTTCATGACTGCAGTAGATTAAATGCCCTGGGAAGACAGAACAGTTGTTGGAGTACTTCTTAGAGCCACAGGAAATTCACCAGGCACACAGCAGGCTTGGAACATGAGAGAGAACTGGAAGAATGCTATTACAGCTACACAAGATCACCGAGTACATGGAAGCAGTGAGCTGAAAATGGATTCAGGGTAAAACTGTTGAGAAAGTCCTTCAAGATGTACAGAACTTTCACTGAGTTGCTGAAGACTGGGAACCATGGAGAAGTGCTGTGAAAAATTCCCTGAAAGTACACAAGGGTTTCATCAAATGCAGACAGGTGCTTTTTGCTGGGAGAAGGGCAGGGTAGCTGACAGAAGTCTCCAAAGTGATCAACATATATTTGAAAGTGAAAATGTTAGTTGCTAAGTCTTGTCGGACTCTTTGTGACCCCGTGGACTGTTGCCTGCTAGGCTCCTCTGGC
Source organism: Redunca redunca (assembly GCA_006410935.1). Taxonomy (NCBI): domain Eukaryota; kingdom Metazoa; phylum Chordata; class Mammalia; order Artiodactyla; family Bovidae; genus Redunca; species Redunca redunca. The sequence continues at coordinate 69,713 of SJYQ01000080.1, forward strand.
CATGGTTTCTCCAGGCAAGAATGCTGGAGTGGGTAGCTAGTTTCTCGCCAGGGGATCTTCCCCACCTAGGAATCAAACCCTGGTCTTCTGCATTGCAGGCAGATTCTTTACCATCTGAGTCAGCAGGGAAGACTTTTATTTAGTTGAAATCAGAACGCATGGTAGGCTAGGAGCAGTGCAGCAAGGTGGAGAAAAGTATCTCAAAGATGGAAAATGAGGGGCAGGGCTGGAAAGGAAAGAGAAGGCCCCAGTCACCTAAAGAGTCAAAATCTAGACTATAAAGCAGAGAGGGATCTCCTACAATCCAGAAATTTAGCTCCTGAACTGGAATTCAAAGAGAGATTTCTGGAAATTTGGCCAGTGCTCAGACAGCAAGCCAAGCTGAAGGAAATATTCTGATCTCAAATCAAAATATTGAGAAGCCAGTGGTGAAGTTGATCTAATGAAATCTTCATCAAAGCTCAGAACCAGCTGAAACATATGCTGTATTGATTGTTTCTTCAGCCTAGCAGCTTGCTGCTGCTGCTGCTGCTAAGTCACTTCAGTCGTGTCTGACTCTGTGCGACCCTATTGATGGCAGCCCACCAGGCTCCCCCATCCCCAGGATTCTCTAGGCAAGAACACTGGAGTGGGTTGCCATTTCCTTCTCCAATGTATGAAAGTGAAAAGTGAAAGTGAAGTTGCTCAGTCGTGTCTGACTCTTTGCGACCCCAACTGCAGCCTACCAGGCTCCTCCTTCCATGGGATTTTCCAGGCAAGAGTACTGGAGTGGGATGACATTGTCTTCTCCACTAAAGCAGCTTAATAGTGGAAAAAACGTGTCCTTTATCTTGGGTTAAATATCACTGATTTTAATCTTTATTTTTCTTTGACACACAAGTTCAATATATGACAAAATTTATGAGATATGCAATAAAATGAGAGCATATGAATCAGAAGATAGAGGGAAAACAGTCAATAGAAGTAAATCTGTGTATGACTTAGATATTAGTTTTATAAGAAAATGACTTTAAAATAACTATGGTTAATAATAGCAAATGATTTAAGAGAAAGGTGGCAAAATGCATAAGTAAGTAAATGGGAAATTTTAACAGAAAAATGTGAAGTATAAGAAAATAAAATGAAATACCAGATCAGACAAGTACAGCATCAGAAATAAGAAATATATTCTGTGGACTTCATAAATGCTACATAGTAAAAGGGACAAAACAAACTACTTCTTTAGTTTTTTTTTTTTTTTTTACAAAACAAACCCCTACTTTCCTCTTTTTTCAAAGAGAGAATAAACAGGAATATAAAAGAAAACTGAGCAGAACTGTCTAATATCTATGAGATAATCTTAAATATACTAACATATTTGTAATTGGAGTCTCAGTAATGAGAAAAAGTAGGGAAGGGGAGAAGAAAATTTTGAACAGATAGTGGCTAAAAGATTTTCAGAACTAGTGAAAGATATCAACCCACAGCTAACCCCAAGCAAGATTAAAAGTACTTGCACACACAGCACCAAGCTCATCATAATCAAAGTTTTGAAAATCAAAGTTACCAAATCAAAGATAAGGTAAAAAAAATCTTAAAATTAGTCAAATATGAAAAGACACATTACATTCAGGCAAACAACAACAGCAAAAGATGACTAATTATGAAGGCTGGAATAAAGTGAGGCAAAACTTTGAAGGTGCTGAAAGAAAAATGTCAACCTAGAAGTTCATACTAAATAAAATATTCTATAAAAATAAAGGTGAAATAAAGATATTTTCAAGATCGAAGATTGAAAAATTTTAGGGCCAGCATAGACACTTAAATTTGAAAAAAGTTTCTTCAAGCTTGATGAAAAGAGCTGTTTTTAAAAGACCATTGACTCTTTAAAGCAAATATAATGAAAATGCATTGTATATTTGCAATCTATGTAGAATTAAAATATATACCAAGAATATAAAGGTCAGTGGTAGGAAAAGTGGAATTCCTTGTGAAGTGATATAATAGTATTTAATATTCAGTTCAGATCAGTTCAGTTCAGTCACTCAGTTGTGTCCGACTCTTCACGACCCCATGAATCACAGCATGCCAGGCCTCCCTGTCCATCACCAGCTCTCGGAGTTTACTCGAACTCACGTCCGTCGAGTTGGTGATGCCATCCAGCCATCTCATCCTCTGTCATCCCCTTCTCTTCCTGCCCCCAATCCCTCTCAGCATCAGAGTCTTTTCCAACAAGTCAATTCGTCGCATGAGATGGCCAAAGTACTGGAGTTTCAGCTTTAGCATCAGTCCTTGCAAAGAACACCCAGGACTGATCTCCTTCAGAATGGACTGGTTGGATCTCCTTGCAGTCCAAGGGACTCTCAAGAGTCTTCTCCAACACCACAGTTCAAAAGCATCAATTCTTTGGCACTCAGCTTTCTTCACAGTCCAACTCTCACATCCATACATGACTCCTGGAAAAACCATAGCCTTGACTAGACGGACCTTTGTTGGCAAAGTAACGTCTCTGCTTTTGAATATGCTATCTAGGTTGGTCATAACTTTCCTTCAAGGACTAAACGTCTTTTAATTTCATGGCTGCAGTCACCATCTGCAGTGATTTTGGAGCCGCCAAAAAACAAAGTCTGACACTGTTTCCACTGTTTCCCCATCTATTTCCCATGAAGTGATGGGACCGGATGCCATGATCTTCATTTTCTGAATGTTGAGCTTTAAGCCAACTTTTCAATCTCCTGTTTCACTTTCAAGAGGTTTTTTAGTTCCNACAAGATATTGAATATAGTTCCCTGTAACGTACATTAGGACCTTGTTTATTTTATATATAGCAGTCTGTCTCTGCTAATTCCAAACTCCTAATTTACCCCACAACCCCTTTCCCTTTTGCTTTCAGTTTGTGAGCCTGTTTCTGTTTTTCAAGTTAAAAAAAAGAGTGACCAACAGAATCAGAAAGATATCAGTTTTCAATGTAGGAGTGTCACCATGTTGCAGTGAGTTGATGCTGCTGTCATCATTACTTGTCACTGTCTGTTTTCATTTCTTGGGTTCAGGAACTATAATTGTTTTTCTGTTTTTTTTTTTGTCTCTGTTCACATTGGCACATGACATAATGGTAGTAGTAATAGTAAGAATAATAACAGTAATAAATGGATAAAAGAATGAAAATAATATTTTAGATTTCATATATGAGCGATATGTGATCTTTGTGTTTCTCTTTCTGACTTAACTCAGTATGACAATCTCTGCTGCTGCTAAGTTGCTTCAGTCATGTCTGACTCTGTGCGACCCCAGAGACAATCTCTAGGTCCATTCATATTGTGTAAATTCATATTGCTGCAAATGGCACTATTTCATTCTTTTTTTGGCTAAATAGTATTCCATTCTGTGTGTATACCACATCTGGTTTATCCATTCATGTGTTGATAAATATTTAAGTTGCTTCCATGTCTTGGCTATTATAAACAGTGCTGTTATAAACACTGGGGTGCATGTATTTTTTGAATTAGTGTTTTCTCCTAATATATGCCTTTGCGTAGGATTGCTGGATCATTTGGCAACTCTATTTTCAGTTTTTTAAGCTAAAATATCTCTATACTGTTTTCACTGCACCAATTTACATTCCCACCAACAGCACAGGCAAATTCCTTTTTCTCCACACCCTCTCCCGCCTTTGCAAAGAACCAATTTTATCATTTGGTTGTTTAGTTGCTTTTTAATATTTTTAGTATTTGCATTTTTTGTTTTTATCTTTTTTTCTTCCATATTCTTTATTTCTTAGGTTTTATTTTCTGTTCTTTTTCTTGTTGAGGTGGAAGGTTAGATATGCAATAAAAATTATATAACTTACCCTATCTCTCCCATGTAAGGACAATTATAGTCCCACATATTTTTTGTGTTTCTGATCTAAAACATTCACTCTTTTTAGATAATATAATTGGGATATGTGGTTATATGATTAATTGAAAAAATAATTTAAAGATCATGATAAAAGTTATAAAAGCATACTTTAAGCATATTAACTATCTTTAAAAATGTAAGTACAAATGTGATTGTTAGCTGGAGTGTGTTGAAATATCCCCCTCAGAAATTCACATCCATTCATAACACGTGAATGGGACCTTATGCAGAAATAGGGTTTTTGAAGACGGAATCTCATTAAGATGAGGTCGTACTCAGTTATGACTAATACCCTTTTAAGAAGAAGTGAGGTCAGACACTGAGAGACAAGAGGGGAAGGAAACCCGTTAAGATGGAGACAGATTTTGGAGGATACAAATTAAGGACACCAGGGATTGCTGGTAGCCTCCAGAGGCTAGGACAGAAGCTCAACGCACATTCCCCTTGAGCACCTCCACAAAGGAACCAAACACACCGACATCTCATTTCAGACTAATAGCCTCGGGGGGTGGGGTGGGGCGGGGGGAGAACCAGAATACATTTTTTAAACATTTCTTTTTGCCACCTGGTTTGTGGTACTTTGTTACAGCAGCTCTCAGAAACCATACATTGGCTGATCACTTGATATGGGACAAAGCATTTTTCTTTGGTTTGGGTTCACTGACTAGAATTCCAAAGAGGATGTTTTTACTTAAACTGTAGTTTTCAGTTTTAATTTTTTAAGTGAAGCTATTGGAGTGCAGAATTTATTGAGATTTTTATAATTAATCTCCCCATCTTGCCCCAATTTTTTCCTATGGTCTGGCTTGTGACTAATTTGGAAACCATTTTAAATGACATATATCTATCTTATGTTGCTAAATAGTTTCACGTAGTTTTTACAAAAAACAATCATCTTTGTTTCATATTAATAATCTTTAATCTGTGTAGTTTACTTAAACAAATGGGATTTGAAGCAAGTACAGCTGAGCAACTGAACAACAACTGACTGTAAACGTGCAACTGGTGAGAGCTGCCTTGTTTTGAGAGTCCTCCTGCTGAGAGCATCATTATGTGGCTTCAGCAGAATGGAGAATAATTTTGAATCCATAAAGTCTGTTTATTGGAAAAAATAAGTCTGTTTTGGTTTTCTTGAACTTTTTTTTTTTTTTTTAACTGTATTTTTCTTTCTTTTTTCCAAAGTATGCTTTTTTGGTAAGATGCCCATGGAGCAAAGTGGTGGCTGTTAGGTCACTAAATTCTGTCTGACTTTTGCGATCCAGCCAGGCTCCTCTGTCCATGGGATTTTCCAGGCAAGAATACTGGAGTGGGTTGCCATTTCCTTCTCCAGAGGATCTTCCCAATCAAGGAATCGAACCCAGGTCTCCTACATTGCAGGGATGAAGCAAAGTAAGGTAGACAAAAAGAAGGGTGGTAAGTAGGAAATAGGGAAGAGGATGCAAAATATGCCTAAGGGTGATCTGTTCATTATTGATGTCAAACTTTCAGTTCCAGGCTACCTTTCTCAAGTCATTTATCTTCCTTCTCATTTGCATTTCTCAGTTGTTAGCTGAAGGAACACACTTCACTTCAGTTCAGTCACTCAGTCGTGTCCGACTCTTTGCAACCCCATGAATTGCAGCATGCCAGGCCTCCCTGTCCATCACCAACTCCCAGAGTTCACTCAAACTCATGTCCATCGAGTCAGTGATGCCATCCAGCCATCTCATCCTCTGTCCTCTGTTGTCTCTTTCTCCTCCTGTCCCCAATCCCTCCCAGCATCACAGTCTTTTCCAAAGAGTCAACTCTTCTCATGAGGTGGCCAAAGTACTGGAGTTTCAGCTTCAGCATCAGTCCCTCCAAAGAACACCCATCACTGATCTCCTTTAGAATGGACTGGCTGGATCTCCTTGCAGTCCAAGGGACTCTCAAGAGTCTTCTCCAATACCACACTTCAAAAGCATCAATTCTTTGGGGCTCAGCTTTCTTCACAGTCCAACTCTCACATCCATACATGACCACTGGAAAATCCATAACCTTGACTAGACAGACGTTTATTGGCAAAGTGATGTCTCTGCTTTTGAATATGCTATCTAGGTTAGTCATAACTTTCCTTCAAGGAGTAAGCATCTTTCAATTTTAGGGCTGCAATCACCATCTACAGTGATTTTGGATCCCCCCAAAATGAAGGCTGACAGTTTCCACTGTTTCCCCATCTATTTGCATTAAGTAATGGGACCAGATGCCATGATCTTCGTTTTCTGAATGTTGAGCTTTAAGCCAACTTTTTCACTCTCCCACTTCCATCAAGAGGCTTTTTAGTTCCTCTTCACTTTCTGCCATAATGGTGGTGTCATCTGCATATCTGAGATTATTGATATTTCTCCCGGCAATCTTGATTCCAGCTTTTGCTTCTTCCAGTCCAGTGTTTCTCATGATGTATTCTGCATACAAGTTAAATAAGCAGGGTGACAGTATACAGCCTTGATGTACTCTTTTTCCTATTTGGAACCAGTCTGTTGTTACATGTCCAGTTCTAACTGTTGCTTCCTGACATGCAGATAGGTTTCTCAAGAGGCAGGTCAGGTGGTCTGGTATTCACATCTCTCTCAGAATTTTCCACAGTTTGTTGTGATCCGCACAGTCAAAGGCTTTGACATAGTCAATAAAGCAGAAATAGATGTTTTTCTGGAACTCTCTTGCTTTTCCCATGATCCAGCAGATTTTGGCAATTTGATATCGGGTTCCTCTGCCATTCCTAAAACCAGCTTGAACATCTGGAAGTTCACGGTTCACGTATTGCTGAAGCCTGGCTTGGAGAATTTTGAGCATTACTTTACTAGCATGTGAGATGAGTGCAATTGTGCGGTAGTTTGAGCATTCTTTGGCTTGCCTTTCTTTGGGATTGGAATGAAAACTGACCTTTTCCAGTCCTGTGGCCACTGCTGAGGTGTTCCAAATTTGCTGGCATATCGAGTGCAGCACTTTCACAGCATCATCTTCCAGGATTTGACACAGCTCAACTGGTATTCCATCACCTCCACTAGCTTTGTTTGTAGTGATGCTTCCTAAGTCCCACTTGACTTCACATTCAAGGATGTCTGGCTCTAGGTGAGTGATCACACCATTGTGTTTATCTGGGTTGTGAAGATCTTTTTTGTATAGTTCTTCTATGTATTCTTGCCCCTCTGCTTCTGTTAGGTTCATACCATTTCTGTCCTTTATCGAGCTCATCTTTGCATGAAATGTTCCCTTGGTATCTCTACTTTTCTTGAAGAGATCTCTAGTCTTTCTCATTCTGTTGTTTTCCTCTATTTCTTTGCACTGATCACTGAAGAAGGCTTTCTTATCTCTTCTTGCTATTCTTTGGAACTCTGCATTCAGATGCTTATATCTTTCCTTTTCTCCTTGGCTTTTTGCTTCTCTTCTCACAGCTATTTGTAAGGCCTCCCCAGACAGCCATTTTGCTTTTTCACATTTCTTTTCCATGGGGATGGTCTTGATCCCTGTCTCCTGTACAAGGTCATGAACCTCCATCTGTAGTTCATCAGGCACTCTGTCTATCAGTTCTAGGCCCTTAAATCTATTTCTCACTTCCACTGTATAATCATAAGGAATTTGATTTAGGTCGTACCTGAATGGTCTAGTGGTTTTCCCAACAGAGACATACTGTTGTAACATTTTAACAGTATTATAGAAACAAAGGCTTTCTTGGTGGGTCAGTAGTAAAGAATCCATCTGCCAATACATGAGACACTGGAGGTTTAAACCCCTAAGGTGCCATGGAACAGCTGAGCCTGTTCACCACAATTGAGCCTGTGCTCTAGAGTCCAGGAACTGCAACTACTGACCCCATATGCTGCAACTACTGAGGCCTGCAAGCCCTACAGCCAGTGCTCTGCAACAAGAGAAGCCACCAGAATGAGAGCCCTGTGCACCACAGCTAGAGAGTAGCCCCAGTTCACCACAGTTAGAGAAAGCTCACGTGCAGCACAGTCAAAAATAAAGACATCAATTAAAAAAATCAAAACTACACTGTAGTCTATGAAGTGTATAATATTTTATGCCTAAAAATGTGTACATGTCTTAATTTAAAAATACTTGATTGCTAAAATTGCTGACCATCACAACTGAACATTCACAAGTTATACCAGTTATAATATTTTTGCTGGTGGAGGGTCTAGACTCAAGACTGACAGCTGCTGACTGATCAGGGTGTTGGTTGCTAAATGTTGGAGTGGCTCTGGCAGTATCTTATGACAAGAGTGAAGTTTTCCATATTGATTGACTCTTTGGGAACAATTTCTCTGTAGCACACAATGTTGTTTAATATTAATAGTATTTTACTCGCAGTAGAACACTTTCAAAATCCATGTTATGGAAATGGCTTCTTCCTTAAAACACAAGAGCCAGCCTCTGCTAGCTTTAAACTTCTGTTGCTTCATCACCTCTCTCAAACTTCATAGAATTAGAGTTAGGGCCCTGCTCTGGATAGCCTATGGCTTAAAGGAATGCTGTAGCTAGTTGGACTGTCTATACAGACCAGTAAAACTTTCATTATCAGCAGTAAACCTGTTTCACTTCCTTATCATTTGTGTGTTCTTCAGAGTAGCACTTTTAATTTCCTTCAGGAGGTTTTCCTTTACATTCACAACATGGCTAACTGTTTGGTGATAGAGGCCTACCTTGCAGCCGATCTTAGCTTTTGACCTGCCTTCCTCACTAAGTTGTTGATTTGAAGTGAGAGACATGCAATACTCCCTTCCACTCGAACACTTCGAGGCCACTGGAGGGTTGTTAACTGACCTACTTTCAATATTGCTGTGTCTCAGTGAACACAGGAAAGCCCTAGCAGAGGGCAACAGACAGGGAATAGTCAGTGGAGCAGTCAACACACCCACAACATTTATTAAGTTGGCAGCAGTGTCTGTGCTGTGATCTCACTTCTCTTATGGATTTAAGATGGGTTATTTTTTTCAGTGTGTTCAGTTTTTTACTTCTTAGGACAGAGTGGTGATTTCCAAGCTCCTTGTGTGGAACTAGAGGTCCCTTAAACTTGATTATACTGACACAAAAATGTACCAAGTAACCAACAACACAGTAAAACTAGGAAAGATTTCTGTCATTCCAGAAAATTTTTATGCCCCCCATTCAGTCAATTCCAATATGTACAAGAAATGACTCTTTGTTTTTAATTTTTTATTTTATAATGGAGTTTAGTTGATTAATGTTTTTCAGGTGTACAGCAAAGTGATTTAGTTATATATGTATCTGAAGTGAAGTGAAGTTTCTCCATGTCTGACTCTTTGCGACCCCGTGGACTGTAGCCTACTGGGCTCCTCTGTCCATGGGGTTTTCCAGGCAAGAGTACTGGAGAGGGTTGTCATTGCCTTCTCCAGAGGATCTCCCTGACCCAGGAATCGAACCCGGGTCTCTTGCAGTGTAGGCACACGCTTTACCGTTTGAGCCACAAAGGAAGCCCTTGTGGGATATATGTATCTATTCTTTTTCAAATTATTTTCCCATTTAGGTTGTTACATAATACTGAGCAGAGCTTTCTGCATTATACAGTAGGTCCTTGTTTGTTATCCATTTAAAATATGGCTTTGTGTGTATGTCAGCCCCAAATTCCCTAACTATCTTCCCCCCACACGCATCTCCAGCTTTTTATTTTTATCACCATATGTTAATTTCACCTGTTATTGACATTCATGTAATGAAGTCTCAAAGTAGCTTTTGTTTTGGGGATGGTGTATTTGGCTTCCTTCATTCAATATAATGTATTTGAGATTCATCCATGTCGTTCTACATGCTAGTAGTTTATTCTTTTAAAAATACCATATCATTGCAAGAATATTGTATAGTGTGTTTATTCATCCTCATGTTGAGGATAGTGGTTATTTATCTTGCTATATGATTTAGTTAGTCTTGTTAATTTTCAGTGTTAAGTTCATGTTGTTATGGACATTGTGAATATACCTTTTTGTGGATATAGGTCTTAATTTCTCTACAATAAAATATCTGGAAATGAAATTTCCAGGTCATGACATGTTTATTGGTCATTCATATATCTTCTTTTATAAGTTTTTAATCTTCTCTCCCTTACTCAATTTTTATGAGCCAATTGTCTAATTACTTCTAATTGTTAACTATGTTATAGTCTCAATATCATTCCTTAAGTATATGTACCAAAATATCTTCCTGTCTGATCTTTCTTTTTTATTTCTTATCTATTGTCTTTTCATGAGCTAAAGTGTTTAATTTTGATGAAGTCCTGTTTATCAGTTACTTTTAACAGTACATTTCACATCTCCTCTGTTATCTTTGCTAAACCGAAGTCCTCAAATATGTTTTTCTTAGAAGATCTGCAGCTTTAGCTTTACTCCCTGTGTCTACAGTCCATTGTGAGATAATTGTTGTATGGTAGAAGTATCATTGAAGTTTACCTTTTTCCTTGCAAATTTATTCTGGTGTATCACATCATCTGTTGAAAATATAGTTTATTTCCTTTCATTGAATTTGTTTGGGGCTTTGGTTTGAAAAATAATGAACAGTGTAAATAGGAATGTTATTTCTGGATTTTCTGTTCCATTGTTGTCTTGTCTAATTTCATGTCAATGCCACAGTGTTATTCTTTGAAAGGTTACTTTTCCTGTTTTAGGAACTTTTCCTTTTCTATACATATGTTAAATTGGATAACCACTGTTTACCAACAAAAAGCCTGTTGAGATTTTGACTGAAATTTTATCACCTCTGTAGAACATGTGACATGTTTTGTGGTTTTAACTGTAACAGTCTTGCATGTATTTTGTTGGATTCAGTTAGTTTAGCTGATGAAGGAGAAATATTGCTGGTAGAAAGTTAGTGACAGAACTGAAAAAAGTCAGCATTAGTAAATCAGTTAACATTTATAGCTGCTAATTATGTAAAATAATGCTATTCTCAGTGAAGAAAAAAGGTTATACACAAGCATTCTCTCCAGAATGCTGTATCTAATTTTATGAAATAAAATTTCCCATTATTAAAAATTTTGAATGATCAAAAATGGTTTTATGTGGACCCTCTAAGAGAAATAAGATTTTCTTTTAAAATCATTTTCATAAATCACAGAGGCACCATTATCAAACAACCGTAGGTTAAATTGTCATTATTTGGATCAACCAAGCGGTTGCTCTTGGACAGCCAGCCTTCCTGTAGTCAGCTGAATTTAAATCCTCCCCTTTCATTATACATTGAAAAGAGGATATTTTTAATTGGATATTGAGAGACCGAATGTAGAATCTCAGGTTTCTGACAGTAAATGAGGCTTCCCTAGTTGATATATTTATGTAAACTGCCTCCATTAGCCAGAACAATGAACGCTTAGCTCACATGAATTTTTACTGCTGAGTTTGATCACAGTCCTCTCTAACTGATAATGTTCCTCAGCATTTCAGAGTTCCAAGTGCACCATAAACATGAATTTTCAATTGCTATAGAATGGTGGAATTATCATCTACTTTAATCTGCATTTGAACATTTATGGATGATGATATAGTTGAAGATAATGATGATAGGTTTATCCAAGTGATGATCTTTTTAAAGTTTTACTCTGAAAAGCAAGAAATTACTTTGATATCCATTATTTTTCTTTTGAATTAATAGTAGGAGTTTCTCTTCAGATTCATCTCATGCAAATTGTGTCATATCTCATCTTAACCATTTACTCAACAAACATTTATGACTTATCCACTTCATTCCAGACAATAAATGTCATTTTTCCTCTGCTTAGAGACTAGCAAGAAGAGACATAAAATAACAAAATATCAGATTAAATGGAATGTTGTTGGTTGGTGACATGAAGCAAATAGTTATGGGATTGAGATTCAGATAGAAGGGGATTCTTTTTAGAGACATGGGCCAAGTACATTTGCAATGAGACCTAAGTTACAGGGAAGAACTGACATATTTAGGTCAGGGAAACTGGCTTTGGGGCAGAAGAGAGAACTCTTACAAGAGTTTTGAGCTTCAAACAAGTTTGATCATTTTTTTTTTAAGGTATAGATTTTATTCTGTGTTGTAGAAAGCATTTTGAATTCAAAGCTGAATTGAATTCAAAGTTTTCAATGAAAAGCAAGGTTTCAGTTGGTTGGCAAGACAAGTGGGTTTGAGAAATTCTAAAATTTATAAATAATGATTTTAAATAGGCAAGGTGATGATACATTAAAAAAAAACAACAACAAAAAACCTAAAACTAACTGTCCTTTATGCCCCCAGGTCAAATACAGTTCCGCTTCACCTTGTCTTTGCTCAGGATCCATGCAGATCCACCCCTATCTGGCAATGCTGGTAACCATGCAGAATAAAAAGAGAATAGGTGAGTCATGTGCTAATTTCTAAGATTTCTGCTCAGAAGTGACATGTCACTTCCAATAACATTTTTTCATGAAGCAATTCACCTAATCAAGCTTGATGTTTGTGTAACAGGAAAGTAATAATACCTTTCCAAGATAGGAAAGAGTAGTTTTGAGCAATACAGTATACCAAATAAAACCTCATGTCATCAAAGTGCTTTGGTAATAAATTGCATTGTGATATATAAGATTATGTGCTAAGATTACATGTTGAAAGGGAACAAAATTTTAGTCACTTTACAACAGTTGGATTTGATCTCATTCTTACAACTAATAAAAAATAAGTATATACTCAGGAAAATTATAGGCAATATCATCACTAAAATTCTACCACATAAAATACTAATCTTTAAGAGTTTCATAAAGTGCCAAAGGCTTTCCTATTTCTTCTGTTAGCAGAGACTCTGGGATTAGAAAGTTAAAGATCATATTTGGGAAATGAGGAAATAAAAGGAATGTTACTCTAGAAGGAAAAGGAAATGAAGAGAAAATATGACAAGGAAATGTAGATGTCTTTAATATGCTATTCCTCTTCCAGTGTGATGTAGCTGCTAGGAACATGCTTATCCAGAATGGTGACCACATTTCTCACATTCCTTTTCAACTGAGTGTCGGTATATGGCAGAATTTTGGCTAATGTAAAGTAACTGGAAGTGTCTCATTACAGTTTCCAGAAACTTTAAAGAAAGGAAAACAAACAAACAAACAAACAAACAAAAACAGAGGAAGCATCTACTCCTTTTATTCTTTCTTCTTTATTTTACTCCCTTCTATATGCAGGTGCTTCCCTAAACCATGAGGATGAGAGAGACATGCCAGGAATGACAGAGCAGTGAACCAGAAATATTGTGGTCCTTATGCATACAAGCCTTAGATGACTTTCCTCTGAACACATATTTATGTGGGAGCAAAATAAACCACTAACTTCTTTTTTAAAAAACATATCTAAAAGAAAGCAAAGAAAAATCCCATGTCAGAAATATATTTTATTTTACAGGAAAAAAAAATTAGTGTCAAAATTTATAAATCAAGTGTTCTCAATTTTCAACTGTTTCCCTCTCTTACAGGTAAAAGGAACAGACTATGAGGTTATAGATCATTTTAGCTTTAACTGCTGGGATGAACACTCAATTTAAGACATTTTCATATCTACACAGAATCAAAATGCAATGTTTTAATTGTCATTTAAAATAATCATAGTAATCATTGGCGCTCTTTATGTACAATATATTATATATCTGAAACTTGAATGACAATGATTAGATAAAGACCAGATTCACTGCCTGATTGACATCCAGTTCTGTGGTTCAGAGTCTTGAATCAACAGCCTTACTTTTATTATTCTTACTCAATTCATCAGAGTGGGAAAACAGAAAGAACAAAATAAACCAGCAAATGCCTTAGAATAATAGCCTGTCTGGATGATTATATATAGAAACATATTAAAAGTTAGAATTACTCTCATTTCTGTTATGTTAGTATATTTTTATTTTCATAAGTAAAATAAACTGGTGGGGTTTGTGTGAGACAGGACAGTCTCCTGAAAAGATGAGATATTTTGTTAAAGGGAGAATTATAAAGAAATATCTGGTATACTAGTATTAGTGAGTAGAGGCTACTTCATTCTGACTTTAACCAATCTATCTCTTTTCTGGGAATCAAATGGTGAATTTTAGCTCTTTTAAGTGTATGATTAATGCCTTGATATATATTGATAAACAATTCTATGAAGTATAGCACAGTTAATTCTTTTCAGCTTTAAAATTGTAGCCTCCAGTTACAAATATCAAAAGATAATTTCAGAATGCAAGATTTATGTTCTATCAATTTCAGTCAGTCTGTCTCTCTGTGACTCATACATACACACACACATATGCACATACTATACTTTCAAAAAGTCTTTCCAATTACAAAAAATTTAAGTGTACACTAAAACATGATCTTGACCTCTAGTGGATCAAGAACACAACTGCTGTTGCAAGAGACCTGGGTTTGATGCCTGAGTCAGGAAGATCCCCTGGAGAAGGGAATGGTAACCCACTCTAGTATTCTTGCCTGAGAAATCCCATGAACAGAAGAGCCTGGTGGGCTACACGCTATGAAGTCACAAAGAGTCAGACACAACTGAGAGACTGAACAACAACAAAATACATGATCGGGGCAATTGAGTTCAGGAAGCAGAAACAGCCTTTTTGCTGCATCTGGGGAATATTTAGTCACTGAGAAGAAAAGGAAGAATACAGCTGATTTTGAAAATTCACATCAATTTGGAATAACAATGATGTTGGAGCTATTGTTAATATTGTTTCTTCTAATTCTCCAGTCTCCTTCCTCCTTCTCTCCCTTCAGTTCCCCCATCTCACCTTCCCCTTCACTTTTTCTTCCTCTACATTTTTATCTTTCCTTCTTTCTTCTACCCCTTTATCCTCCTATTTTCCTTTTTCCTTCTGCTCCTGGTTCTTCTTCTCCTTCTCTTCCCTTTCCTCTCCATGTTTGTCATTCCTTTTCCTCAATTTCTCCTAGTTACTTCTTTCCTTATTTCTAAGAATTAAAATAGGCTAAGATTTAGATCACCTGATTAATGACATGCTGGCCCTTATATTTTTTGTGAATTGAGAGCATATGATTCTGACAGCTTGTTTTGTTCCTTTTTTCTTTTTTTCTCCCTTAGAAATAAAATGTTGTGTGATTAATTGCTATAAAATGTTTCACAGGCAGAGCACTAAAAGTTGGAGATTAGAAAATAAAAATAAATAAAGATATAGGGTGTCTTAACTCTCGAAGCCTTTCACAGCATTTGCTGCAATATTTTCATTACTGTGTTCCTAAATATGTATTTTGGTACAACGTTTTTGTATTTCAAGTTAGTTATTTCATAAAGCTTGTCCCTTGTGTCTAGATGCATTTTTCTCCTTAGCTCCAGGCAACTGCTTCATTTTCTGAGGCATAATAATACTTTC
Source organism: Redunca redunca (assembly GCA_006410935.1). NCBI lineage: Eukaryota > Metazoa > Chordata > Mammalia > Artiodactyla > Bovidae > Redunca > Redunca redunca. The sequence goes on from SJYQ01000080.1 coordinate 84,921, forward strand.
TCTTTCCTATTTTTCTTCCTTGTACTTTTTAATAAATTTTTAGTATAATGTTTATGCTACTCTTACTGAATCTTAATAAATTTAACATTTTCTTACTAACACATATGCATACTCTCTAATCTTCCTTCACAGGCCAAAACAAATCTGTTGTAAAGAATAGAAAACCTCCAAAGCCCAGAACTCTTCTTTTTAGCAGATGTTCCTCAAATGCTAGAATATGTTAAAGTAAGTTAGATACTTAAAAAATTGCCTTGTCTAAATGATTAATAATATATATGAAAATAAAGCAATGATATAGATGGGAAGAGATCTGCTTAGGTGCAGAATGCTGTGACTTGAACACAGATATGTGACCAATTTTCTCTCACCATCACCCCATTCTTAGCACCTCTCTTCTGGGTGAAAGGCAGGATCATGTCTTCACCTGAGTTCTAGCTTGCCATTGATCGCTGTAGGTTCAGAAGTCTGTCTTAATCAAGACATTTTACAATATCCTCCTAAAGAATCTACCTGCAATGCAGGAGACCTGGGTTCAATTCCTGGGTCAGGAAGATCCCCTGGAGAAGGACATGGCAACCCACTGCAGTATTCTTGCCTGGAAAATCCCATGGACAGAGAAGTCTGGTGGGCTACAGTCCATGGGGTCACAAGAGTTGGACTTAGTGACTAAACCACCACCTGGTATTTTTTGGGCTTCCCTCATATCTCAGTTATTAAAGAACCTGCCTGCAATGCAAGAGACCCTGGTTCAGTTCCTGGATCAGGAAGATCTGATGGAGAAGGGAAAGGCTACCCAATCCAATATTCTGGCCTGGAGAATTCCATGGACTATACAGTCCATGGAGTCACAAAGAGTCAGACACAACTGAACGACTTTCACCTTCACTTTCTTGGTATTTTTACTGTAGAGACTAACAAAATAAAGGCTATTTCCCAAGATTTCAGCAAAGATTCCAGGTAAAGCTTAGGTTCCACCAGTGAAATGTACTCACATACTTGATGCTGAGTTAAGTGGTGGTTGTTATTCAGTTACTAAGTCATGTCCGACTCTTTGCAACCAAATGGACTGCAGCATGCCAAGCTTCCCTGTCCTCACTATTTCCCCGAATTTGCCCAAATATAGGCTTCCCTGGTGGATCAGATGATAAAGGAGACCTGAGTTTGATCCCTGGGTGGGGAAGATCCCCTTGAGAGAGTGTATAGCAACTCACTCTAATATTCTTGTCTGGAGAATCCCTAAGGGCAGAGGAGTCTGTCAGGCTACAGTCCATGGGGTCACAAAAAGCTGGACATGACTGAGCGACTAAGCACACACAACATGTCCTTTGAGTAGGTGATTCCATACAATCATCTCATCCTCTGTCACCCTTTTCTCCTCCTGCTCTCAATCTTTCCCAGATCAGGGTCTTTTACAGTGAGTCAGCTCTTTGCATCCGGTGACCAAAGTATTGAAGCTTCAGCATCAATCCTTCCAATGAATATTCAGGATTGACTTTAGGATGGACTGGTTTGATCTCCTTGCTGTCCAAGGGACTCTCAAGAGTCTTCTAGCATCAATTCTTTGATGCTCAGGCTTCTTTATGGTCCAACCCTCACATCCATACATGACTGCTGGAAAAACCATGGTTTTGACTATATGGACCTTTGTTGGCAAAGTAATATCTCTACTTTTTAAATATGCTGTCTAGGTTGGTCAAAACTTTTCCTCCAAGGAGCAAGCATCTTTTAATTTCATGTTTGCAGTCACTATATGCAGTGATTTTGGAGCCCTCCAAAAATAAAGTCTGCCACTCTTTCCACTGTTTCCCCATCTATTTGCCATGAAGTGATAGGACTGGATGCCATGATCTTTGTTTTTTGAATGTTCATTTTTAAGCCAGCAATTTCATTCTCCTCTTTCACTTTCACCAAGAGGCTCTTCAGTTCCCCTTTGCTTTCTGCCATTAGGGTGGTTGTATCTGCATATCTGAGGTTGTTGATATTTCTCAACTCACTTAATATCTTGATTAAAGTGAGTTAAGTGGGGCAACAACCGATAGTTTGTGCGATTCATTTTGCTAGTTGATATCTTTCGATAAACTAGAACTGACAGTTCTATCAGTAACTTTCTGATCTTTTCAGCCCTGTTCTTGGACCTCAATCCTATGATAGTATTTTGATGATGTCCAGATTCCTGATTTTAAAAAAGAAATCATTTGCCTTGTCAGTACAGTTCAGCCATGTTATTCTAGGAGCCATTCCTAGGATGAGGCAGAGATTAGGACATGTCATTCTCCTTAAAATAGTTTGAGACATTTTTGTCATCTGCAACTGAGATCTGCTGGATAATTTTTGATACCAGAAATGGTTATAAGCCATGTTTCTTCAGATTTGAGATCTGGAAAATCAAGACTTCATTTGGGACTTTGTTGTGTCCCAGTGAAATAATGGTCTTGGAAGGTAGAACACTGGTAGTCTCTTGTGTGCTATAGCAAGTTTCTCCCTCATCAGAGGACATGCACAAAGTATACTGAACTCAAGTCAGTCCTAGAAGCATGAGCAGCTGTATGAGCAAGTTTTTGGCTAAAATGCTGACTCTCTTATCCCACGCTTGTGCCTCACAGGATGTTCATTTTGGCAAGTTGACCCATTTGTTGTTGTTTTTCTTCATAACATGTTGACAGCTGCTTGTGTTTGATAAAGCAGTATTGCGCCTCTCAGAATTATCACCCAAAAGGCAGCTGGGAGGGGAGTACTCAGTGACACAACTCAAAGTTGTGATTATCCTCTCTCCCTGGAAGGGGATAAGACACAAGATATAATTCTACATTGTTAGCCTGACGGGCTGACCAGATGGTCAAAGAACTAGAAAGAACATGATTGAAGAACTCATGAGAAGAGTTACAAGGATGAATTTTTGCCAGAGTGTAGTTTATTTCTTTTACATTTGAATGCTCACGAAAGAGCTCACACTGTAGCAATGGTGTTCAATAATAACATAGAGAAGTGATCCATGTGGGGGGTGAGTTAGCCTCTTTCTACATTGCTTCTAAGGGTAGGCTTATGATCTAAAAGGCCATGATGTTAGAGATGGATATTATATATCAGTTTAAAAACGCAGATTTTTACCTTAGTAAGCTTAATCAGACTGATGGGTTGCTAAGCAAAATCTAACAGGGAAAAATGATGAGTCCTCCTTTCCTGTGTGGAGGACTGAGAGAAGAAGATGCTTTCAGGTTGGGGGGAGTTTGAGATTGCCAGTCTTAACATCATTTCATAGGACTTTTCAGAGACAAGTACATTGTAAGTTAACATGGCATATAGCTGTTGCTAGAGCTACCAGCATCTCCTTCCACCCAGCACTGCCTCCCCGTAGAGGCTCCAGGATGCCAGACCACAGACGTTGCCACCACCTTGAGAGATCAAGCCCTGAGCATTTGGAGTGGGAGCACTGACTCCAAGGCCCTGGACTACCAGAGAATTAACCCTAGGGAGTATCAAATAGTGAGAACTCCCACAAAGAAAACCACTTGAATACAAGACCCAGCATCACCCAACTACTAGTATTATCCTGTGCATGATGCCTCATCCAAACAAGAAACAAATCAAAAATACAAACCCAATCATCAGCAGACAAAATTGCCACCTCACTCAGCCTGGCCCATTAGAGGAAAAACAAAACAAAACAAAAAAACTCAGTACAAATCTCACCCTATATGAAGCTTACACAAACCACTGCACCAACCTTAGGAAGACAAAAACCAAAAGGAAGGAAGAATACAACCTTGAAGCTTGGGAAACAGAGATTATCAAACACAGTAAGTTTTTAAAAAAATAATGAAAAGTCAGAAAAATACTGCACAAATGAAGGAACAAACTAGAAATACAGAAGTCCAAATAAATGAAGAGGAAATAGTCAAACTATCTGAAAAATAATTCAGAATAATGATAGTAAAGATGATTAAAAA
>SJYQ01000080.1:110422-152156 GCA_006410935.1 Redunca redunca
AGATGGGGAAACAGTGGAAACAGTGTCAGACTTTATTTTTGGGGGCTCCAAAATCACTGCAGATGGTGACTGCAGCCATGAAATTAAAAGAGGCTTACTCCTTGGAAGAAAAGTTATGACCAACCTAGATAGTATATTCAAAAGCAGAGACATTACTTTGCCAACAATGGTCCATCTAGTCAAGGTTATGGTTTTTCCTGTGGTCATGTATGGATGTGAGAGGTGGACTGTGAAGAAGGGTGATGGCTGAAGAATTGATGCTTTTGAACTGTGGTGTTGGAGAAGACTCTTGGGAGTCCCTTGGACTGCAAGGAGATCCAACCAGTCCATTCTGAAGGAGATCAGCCCTGGGATTTCTTTGGAAGGAATGATGCTAAAGCTGAAACTCCAGTTTTTTGGCCACCTCATGCAAAGAGTTTACTTATTGGAAAAGACTGTGATATTGGGAGGGATGGGGGCAGGAGGAGAAGGGGATGACAGAGGATGAGATGGCTGGATGGCATCACTGACTCAATGGACCTGAGTCTGAGTGAAGTCTGGGAGTTGGTGATGGACAGGGAGGCCTGGAGTGCTGGGATTCATGGGGTTGCAAAGAGTCAGACACGACTGAGCCACTGATCTGAACTGAACTGAACTTGTATTTTAGGAATTTGCTTTTGATGTGCTTTTGCTTGCTTTTGTTTTTATTTATACCATTTCAGGATGATTGAGCTTCATAAAACTATGGGTTAGTGTTCATTTTTTGTAAAATTTAGAACAAGATGGCTCTTATTTCTTCAAAGATATTCTCTTCAACTTTTCTTTTGAAACTCCAAGTGTATGTTAGTTTAGCCCCTTGAAAATATCCCATAAGTTATTGACAGGGGAGCTTGGCATGCTGCTGTCCATGGGGTCACAAAGAGTCAGACAAGACTTTGAAACTGAACAATGACAACGAACACTTTATTTACCTGCTGTTTTGCTTTGAATATTTCTACTCTTTGTTTTATTTGGAAATTTCTTGTGCATTATCTTTAAGTTAATCTTTATTTTCTAGTGGCTGTGCTGTACTGTGCTGTTAGTAAAGCATGTCTGACTCTGCTTCTACATGGACTACAGCCGGCTCCTCTGTCCATGGGGATTCTCCAGGCAAGATTACTGGAGTAGGTTGTCCTGTTCTCCTCCAGGGTTTCCAGTGTCTCAGTTCAGTTCAGTTCAGTTGCTCAGTCGTGTCCAACTCTTTGCGACCCCATGAATCGCAGCACGCCAGGCCTCCCTGTCCATCACCAACTCCCGGAGTTCACTCAGACTCGCATCCATCGAGTCAGTGATGCCATCCAGCCATCTCATCCTCTGTCGTCCCCTTCTCCTCCTGCCCCCATCCCTCCCAGCATCAGAGTCTTTTCCAATAAGTCAACTCTTCCCATGAGGTGGCCAAAGTACTGGAGTTTCAGCTTTAGCATCATTCCTTCCAGAGAAATCCCAGGGCTGATCGCCATCTAATTTACTTTAAATCTCACATTTATGAGTGTATACACAATTTTTAGAGAATAATTTTTAGTTTTAGAATTTCCATTTGCTTCATTCTTAGTTTCCATTTTTTCTTCTGAAATACATTATCTACTAACTGTTAAGTCTACCTTATCCTATAACTTACAAATTATTTATAATTATTGTGAAGTCCTTATCTGCTAATTCTAATAATTGAGTTATCTGTGCTTATGCTTTAAAGCACCATCTTTTCTATTGATTCCATGTTATTTGTTCTGTTTTTTTTCCCTGCTGGTGGAAATATCTAATCAACTCTACTTATATTCACCAGATTGTATATAAGATAACTATATACATTGAAGCACATTTTTGTTTCATTCATTTATCAGAGAGTCCAAAGGTTTTCCTCTTTGTGGGAGTTTGTATGAACATGTAAAGTTTGAGAATCCTTTTAAAGACAAGTTGAGTTAGGACTGAATCACGGATTTCATTAGAACCCCTGCCACTTTCACATTTGGGGGCTGGCGTGGGGGGGATGTGTGATCTTTCAGGGAAGGTATCTGAAAAAGTCTAAACTTGAGTGTGACTTGGAGAAAATTCAATATTTTGTTGACCCTTGAACAACAGAGTTTTGAACTGCACAGGTCCACTTGTATGTGTATTTTATTCAATAAATATATATTGTGGTATTACATGGTCTGCTGTCTGGCTGAATCTGAGAATGCAGAACCATGAATACAGAGGGTTATGTGTGGATTTTTAACTACATAGAGTGTTGGTACCCCTAACTCCTACATTGTTAAAGTGTTACCTGGACATGTAAAATATATCAAATGAGAGATTTTTAAAAAGAACCCAAATAAAAAAAATTCATCTTGATAGAGGAATAGTTGATACAAGCAAAAGAGTAGGAGAATGGAGAACAGAAAAGGGAAATAGAAATTGTCTCCTGGTGTATTAGTCGGTGCTCTCAAACTGATTGCTGTTCAGTCACTCAGTCCTGTCTGACTCTTTGCGACCCCGTGGACTGCGGCACGTCAGGCTTCCCTGTTGTGCACAGGGAATATTGTAGGCTTCCCTGTCTCCACTATCTCTCTCCAGCTGGAAATGGAACTGATAATACACACACACACACACACCTATTTCTATAAGTTTGTATAAATATATATATCTCAAATTATTTACTGCAGGGACTGGCAAGTCCAAAATCTGTAGGGCAAGCTGGAAGGCTGGAAATTCAGGTAACAGTCCTAAGTTTGAAGGAAGAAACTCAGGCAGAATTTCTATATTCTGATCTGTAGGCAGAATTCCTTCTTCAGGATCCCTCAGGTACTACTTTTAAGGCTTTTAAATGATTGGATGAGGCCCACTCATTTGGAAGCTAAGCTGCTTTATGTACATTCACTTGATTTAAATGTTAATTGTATATAAAAATTACCTTTACAACAATTAGATTACCGGTCTATTGCCAGTCACCATAGTCTAGTCAAGTTGATGCACAAAATTAACCATTATACATGCAGAGTCAAGGAAAATTTTATGGAAATTATTGCAACTTAGAATGGCCTGAAAGGATGTTTGAAATGTGGAAGTCAAAGAATATAGGCATATATTTCATCCAAAAGGGATGATAAGAATACAAATGTGGCAACTACTAAAATCTCCAATAATTTGGTGAAATCCCTTTTTGCTAACACCTATGATTCAGTCCCATAGTTTTTCAAGGACCATTGTTCAGTTAACTATAAAAAGGCAAAATAATGGGTGTAACACAATTAACCATAAAATAAACCATAAAAGTTGAAAATATATTGTAATAATTTATTCCAAAATTTCAGTTAATGTGTAATTTCTGTATTATCCAGCTGTCATTTGGATACCTATATTCCTCTTGATCATTTCCAGTTTGCATAGCTAATTCTCTTATGGGGTTGATAATGTGAGATTTGTATATAATTTCTAAAACATTCTTTACTTCTCAGAATGGCAATGTGATAGTGGTTAGAGCAGAATACTGTAGTCAGTACTTCTTGGCTCTAATGCGAGTTCTAGCACTTATTAGCAGTTTGACTATGTGTGTATTACATAAGTTTTCTGTGTCTCCAGGAAGGTCATATGTAATATGGGAATAGTAACAATACCTATATCCTGAGTGTTGTTAGAAATACCTCAGATAGTTCAGGTAAAGTGCAGGCATCTTGTCTATATAACAATCCATATCAGTTATTACTATTATTCTAACAGCATAACATTGTAATATTAATAATTAAAAATAATCAGAAACAATATTACATTGATACAAGATAACACTCACCCTATAGTGGGTTTAGAGCAGGATTTGTGCAAACTCCTCTTTCATAAGAAAAACTTCTGATAATTATTTCCATTTCTACTCTAAACATTTTCATTCTATTATTATTTATAAGGTAGTTTCTCTTAAAACCTTTGTGATTATTGTCATTCAGGATACAGTGCACTTGCCAATGTCCTTCTTGAAATGTGCTGTCTAGAAATTAAAGTTTTTCCAGTATGCCCTGATCAGAATGTTCCATTCAGAAGAACTATCTATTTCCTTGTGAAAGCAGTTTATTTATACTTATGCATCATAAGCCTGCTTTGGCTCCTCTGTAGCCTTGTCCAGTAAGTTGATGACTCTGTGAAATTTATAATCAACTGAAACTCTTAGGTCTTTTCACAGGATCCGTCATGATGTCAAGTTGCTTGTTCTTATTTATCAGTAGTTGCTGTGCACTTCCTGTGTTTACACCAAAAACAGAAGTTTTTTTTTTTTTTTTTTAATCCATACAAAGTTCCTCCATATTTATTACTTGTTAAATTCTCCAGGCAAGAATACTGGAGTGGATTGCCATTCCCTTCTCCAGGAGATCTTCCCAACCTAGGGATAGAACCTGGGTCTCCTGCATTGCAGGCAGGTTCTGTACCATCTGAGCCATCAGGGAAACTCAGAAGAGTCTGTCTGTCAGTGCAGCAGACCTGGGTTTGGTCCCTGATTCGGGAAGATCCCACATGCTGTCGAGCAAACTTACACCACCACTATTGATCTTTTTTAAATCATTTATTAAAGGTTGCTGAGTGTCCCTATCTTTACCAATTCTGATTCTATTACCTTATTAAACTTGACTCCACTTGGTGGCAGTCATGGTTTAAAAAATAAAAATTCTACACTTTCATCTGGACTTCCCAGATTCTCTGTGGTAAAGAATCCACCTGCCAATGCAGGGGATGTGGGTTTAATCCCTGGCTCAGGAAGATCCTCTGGAGAAGGAAATAGCTACCCACTCAAGCATTCTTGCCTGGGAAGTCCCATCGACAGAGGAGTCTGGTAAGGCTCTAGTCCTTGGGGTCACAAAAGAGTCCTTAATCTAAGGCTTTTAAAAACATTTCCATGAGTGTAGGACCAAGTTTAAGTCCTTGAGTACACAATTATGGATACTCCCTTCAGATGAATAACTGATATGTTTAGACCCTTTTGGGTAAGGTTATTAGAATAAGTAATAATTTATGTAATTCCTTTGAGATTTACTTTTCATTTATCTTGAATAGAATATTTTTGAAAATAATATTTTGAAACACTTTTCCAAAGTGCTTGTCAAAAAAGATAACTAACTTAGATAACCCACAAGAATGAAATTATACTAGTTTTTCATGATTTATTCTTAGTAAATCTGTGCACTACCCAATGATATCCTCTGCCTTCAATGTGCTCATAATTATTTGGTTGCATGAAATGGGCTCATAGAATGGAAGGCAATATTGATGAGATTCCAGTGGCTAATCAATACAAGTTGCTAGCTCCTCAGGAAAACATTTGCTTTCCTTTCTTTCTGAGCCTCAACTAGCTGTATTTTCCAGTGCTCTTTACAGACAGATAGAACTGAGTGATTGTGAAATTCCAGTTATTTGAGTTGAAATGACACCTTCTCTACAAAGACCAAGACTTTTAAAGGGCAGATATGTCCGTTCCAGGTTCTCTAAATTGTATTCTGGATATAGCAAATTATAATATTTTATGAAATGGCAACACATTAAGATGAATGCATACTGTTTTCTGAAGCAGGACCAGCTAAAAAATAGATATTTCTCCATGAACACATACTTTTAAAGGTTATGTGAGGGAGAAAAAAGTTCTCTGAGTTTGCTCTTTTATATATTCTTGAGTTTATTTGATACAGCAGTTAAACCAACCAAGCTAATACAGCTTGAATTAATTCCATAATTACCACACAAAAATATTTTTAGCCCACGCTTAAAGGGTTTCAGTAATGGTTAAAAAATCTCACGGAATCAAGTAATGTGTTTAGCCAATGCAGAGCTTGATTGTAAGAAAATTTGTCTTTGTTTTCCTGAAGACGCTTTATAAAAGCTTGTTTGTTCAAAGAACCACTTTTTAAATCTTTGAACAATGAGTATGTCTATTGTCTGCTACCTCACTTATCTCAGCAAAATTAAGACAGCTCCATCTTTACACCCAGGAAGACCTGGTTTTACAGTATACAGACACCTAGTTTCAGGTATAGTGATTCTTCATCCCTGTGAAGTTGCAATTAACCCGACATAATCTGCAGCACTCTTTCTGGAATGCTATGAAGCATATATCAACCATCTTGGGGGCCACAGGGGCCAACTGTGAGGTAACTTCTGGTATTGATCATCTGAGTCATAGATACCATCTGGCTCCTCTTCCTGCAACTGATCTTGACCCAAATAAATGAACCTCTCTCAAAGGTTTCTTCATCCAAAGTTAAAAGTAATAGCCATTATCCATTATTTCTTCATTCAAGCCATCTCAGGAACTGCACCACTGTTAAGAGGAGGACCCCATTCCAGATTGCTCTGTTTGGGGAAAGGTTTCTGAGAAAAGGGATGCTGATTATTTGTTTGCCCAGTCTTTTATTGGAATGACTGCATCATTAAACATATCTGCATTGGTCCGTTAAAGCAAGCCACACACTCTTGTTAGTTTTCTGAGAAACGGTGCTAAGATTTCTTTGAGCTCTGACATTACTCCTAATAACATTGTCACATATTTGTCTGACATCCTGGCCCTGCAGTCCTAGCCATTATTACCTTGATGTCTGTGAGATTCAGGAATCCACAAGATCCATCCTGAAATCAAGTTTGAAGTTCCAAGATTACTGGCAGTTTTGATAAATCGTGAGAGGCGTTCACAGAGATCACTGAAAGCTGCCATACTCATGGTTATGGTGTGTTACAGTGAAAAGACACAGATTAAAGCCAGGGAAGGGACACATAACACAGGGGCCACATATGAGCTTCCAGTTCCCTCTCTTAGTGGAGCTCTAGACAGTGCTATTTTCTTTCAGCAACATTGCGTGAATTTGCATGGAATATTGACCACCAGGGCAGCTCACTTGAGCCTTGGTGTCCAGAGTGTTACTGGGTTTGGTCACATAGATACAACTGACTGCCCAGGAGGCTGGTGTTAGTCTCCAGTAGCTGTGGGGGTTGAGCTCACATTCAGTGGCCCAAACCCCCCATCGTAAGTCATATTGTTAACATAAGCCATCTGGAGTGGCCCAAGACCCCCAAGTAAAAATGAGACACAAAGCTCACCTCCTAGAAGCTGAGGACAGAGACCAGAACTCTCTTTGGGTAAGATTAATTGCATACTGCAAATTCTTTACTTTGGGCTTCTTCTGATGTGGTTTAATAATAGCACACATGAAAGTTATAAAATTCTGTTTAATCATTGACTCAATAAACAACTCTTGAACATTTACTATAGACCAAGCTCTCTTCTATACCTTTCCTGATCTTTGGACGTGCAGTTTTCTTCATTGTATTTTCTTTTTTCTTTTTTTTTTTAATTTTTATTTTTACTTTATTTTACTTTACAATACTGTATTGGTTTTGCCATACATTGACATGAATCCACCACTGGTGTACATGCGTTCCCAAACATGAACCCCCCTCCCACCCCCCACCCCATAACATCTCTCTGGGTCATCCCCATGCACCGGCCCCAAGCATCCTGTATCCTGCATCGGACATAGACTGGCAATTCGTTTCTTACATGATAGTATACATGTTTCAATGCAATTCTCCCAAATCTTCCCACCCTCTCCCTCTCCCTCAGAGTCCAAAAGCCCACTCTACACATCTATGTCTCTTTTGCTGTCTCGCATACAGGGTCATCATTACCATCTTTCTAAATTCCATATATATATGTTAGTATACTGTATTGGTGTTTATCTTTCTGGCTTACTTCACTCTGTATTTTATGTTTTCAGTTTTGCTTGTTCTCTCGTGTTTGAACTTTTCCACAGACTTAAGTGCGAATATTCCACTTATGGTCCTATTAGAAAGAAGGTTATCTCAGCTGGCCTCCCACACAGAATTTTGTTGGCATTAATTTCCCTGGAAGATACCTGACACTTCATTGCTAACTGCCTATGCAAATCATACCAATGCTCTCTCTTTCTCTCATTTTCTACCACTCTCCGTCTCCTTTCTCCCCACTCAACATTCTTTGGCCACACTCACTTCTTAACATTCTTCAGACACTTCCACATTAAAAGTTCTTCACTAGCTGGTCTTTCTTTTTGGAGTTTTATCCCATAGATACCTATTTGAATTTCTTTCTCAGCTCCATCCTACCCTTAACCAAGAGTCTTCTTCCCTGGGAAGGCTTTCCTAGTGTCCTATCTGAAATTGACATCCACTTCAAAACTACTCATGTGCTTTAACTGCTTCTCCTTGACATATAATTCAACTTTAAACATAACAAATATTTTAGTGATTATAATGTTTGCTGCCTGCCTCTTCCCTCTAGAAGCAGACATCAAATGCTAGGAATTTTGTATATTTAGTTCATCATTTTACCATGAATATGTAGAATAGAACTTGTTGAATGATACATGTTCGATAGGCATTTATTTAACAAATGAGTAAGTGAATGAATGAACCTCTGTATTTTCACATACAGTGGGCTGCTATTAAACACTGTCTTTTTATTCAGTTGGATCTTTTAGATGTGTGTCCTAAAGTGCATGACTTTTTATTTAATCCATTCAACCTCATCTTTGGAAGTCCGTTGGGCTAGTTCAAGCTTCAAAGTCCAGGCTTTGAAGTCAGAAAGAAGCAGATTTGAATCTCAGTTCTTCCATTACCAGCTGGATGACCTGGTACACTTTAATAATTTCCAGTAACACTCATTTTTCTCAACTTGAAGTACATATAATATTGAACTCACAAAGTCGGAAGAGTTGTGTCATGGGATATTTTCTTAATTAATTTGTTCCTTTTTCCCTTTCCACTGGCATATTTCTAATTTTATCTTGTATTTTACAGCAGGTCCTTGTTGGTTATCTATTTTAAATATAGTAACATACACATGCCATTCCCCAGTTCCCAATCTGTCCCTCCCCTCACCTGTTCACCCTGGTAACAGTAGCACATTCTCCAAATCTTTGTGTTTGTTGCTGTTTTTTAAGTAAGTTCAAGTCAGTTCAAAGTCCACCTCATATTTTTAGACATTGATTTCATCTTTTAATTACTTCCATAATATCTCAGCTACATATGCTCAAAAAGCTTGAGATCTTGGTCTCAATCTCTCTCTCCAGGATCATTACTATAAATTCTTAACTTGGCAAAGTGTAAAATATTGAATAGAAAAGGTTATGAATGTGTCCCTAAAGAATCCATTTGGCTTATAGTAGTCAGCTGCTCTTTTTCAATATATTAGTTAATCTGATATGTTCACCCCAGTCTTTTTTTCCTTTCAGGAAGAAAAGTAGCCAAATTTTCTGATTCCCAGTGTTTTTGGTATGTCATCAGCTCTTCATGATTACTCAGGAATGTCTTTTGCTGGTCAATCAGTCCCATTTACAGTTACTTTTAGTCTCCCAGGATGGCATTTTCTTCTGAGGCAGGTGGCTCAGAGAGAGCAATGAGGTACGCTCTGACAGTTGCTTTTCTTGTTTTAGCTTTCAGTTTCCCCTTGTAAATGTTTGCCACAGATGTTTTAGTTCAAAACTTCTCTTCCTTTGTGAAAAACATGGCATCAACAAGGTGGCAGCATCCTTAATGATGCACTTATCAACACCACAGCAGCCTAGGCGGTGAGCCAGCCACGCGCTGTTAGCTGTGTTCCCTACGCATTTAACAAATGCAAGCTCTGAACCGCCAAAATTATTATAAAGCCTCAGCTCACGTTATCCTTGCAGTTCTGTAATAGTCTCTAATTCTCTTCATACAAGGTTATGGTCTTATTTCCATCTTATTAAATGCTCTTATTTCCATCTTAATATATTCTCCCAATGTTTAATTTCCAAAACCTCAGGTGAAACTAAAATGATTTTTAATATAGACCCACTTTTTGTTCCTTGCATTTAATTGCATAGCTAGAAATACTTTTCTGAGAGCATTCCAGACTGCTTGAATCACTTGTCTGTCTCTGAGACATGAACTAGTACCTTTCTTATACATGAACTTCTAAGTCTGTCTTCCCAGAGTCTAGATTACATTAATCATTATGCTCAGTCTTCAGTTTCATGGTTATCAAAATTCTGTGATGACAAAATTGCCTTCTCCCTAGGTTGCCATTATTTCTTTCTCACCAGCTAATTCTTCCTTTTTACTGGTAGGAAGTCATGAGAAATGAACCAGTGAATAATTCAGCAACTTCTTTTTCTCACAAAAGACTCTTTCTTATTATTTCCCCCCATTGAAATGCATGATTTTCAGTACTTTATTCCCAGGCTAACATAGTAGGCTATGAGTTATTCTTAAATAACAAATTGTTTTAAGCATTTAAAAATACTGAAAGTAACCCAAGGACCTCCATAATTAGCTTTAGAAGTCCCTGACTGCAATGTCTAGTTGTACATATTTCTTTTTTTTTCTTCTCTATACAAATTTATTTTTAATTTTTATTTTAACTTTAGTTTACTTTACAATACTGTATTGGTTTTGCCATACATTGACATGAATCTACCACGAGTGTACATGCATTCCCAAACATGAATCCCCTCCCACCTCACACCCCATAACATCTCTCTGGGTCCTCCCCATGCACCAGCCCCAAGCATCCTGCATCCTGCATCGGACATAGACTGGCGATTCGTTTCTTACATGATAGTATACATGTTTCAATGCCATTCTCCCATCTCATCCCACATATTTCTAATACTTCGGAAAATAAAACTTTCAACAAAATCAGAATTTTCAGAGGATGTCCTGAAAGATGGAGTACCATAATAACTATAAGAATTTGCCTCTGAGTCAGTTGTGTAATCTATATAAGGAAGGTACTGGTACACTCTTGATAGCTGAATTTTTAATGTATATTTCTGCAATAATAACACTGTTTCTCTCTTGAATCTTTCTTATAATGTGGAGACAGATGACACAGATTGTTTTCACTTCAGTTCAGTTCAGTTGCTCAGTCATGCCCAACTCTTTGCAACCCCAGGGACTGCAGCATGCTAGTCTTTCCTGTCCATTACCAACTCCTGGAGCTCACTCAAACTCATTTACATCGAATGGGTGATGCCATCCAACCATCTCATCCTCTGTCGTCCCCTTCTCCTCCCACCTTCAATCTTTGCCAACATCAGGGTCTTTTCTAATGAGTCAGTTCTTTGCATCAGGTGGCCAAGTATCAGAGCTTCAGTTTCAACATCAGTCCTTCCAATAAATATTCAGGACTGATTTCCTTTACGATTGATTGGTTTGATTTCCTTGCAGTCCAAGGGATTTGCAAGTCTTGTCCAATACCACAGTTCAAAAGCATCAGTTCTTTAATGCTCAACTTTCTTTATGGTCCAACTCTCACATCCATACATGACTACTGGAAAAACCATAGCTTTGACTAGATGGACCTTTGTCAGCAAAGTAATGTCTCTGATTTTAAAACGTTGTCTAGGTTAGTCATATATTTTCTTTCAAGGAGTAAGCATCTTTTAATCTCATGGCTGCAATCACCATCTGCAGTGATTTTGGAGCCCAAGAAAATAAATTCTGTCACTGTTACCAGTGTTTCTCCACCTATTTGTCATGAAGTGATGGGACCCGATGCCATGATCTTTGTTTTTTGAATGTCGAGGTTTAAGCCAGCTTTTTCACTTTCCTCTCTCACTTTCATCAAGAGACTCTTTAGTTTCTCTTCGCTCTCTGCCATAATGGTGGTGTCATCTGCATATTTCTTTTCATTTATAATCAAAATATTCTTTCTCAAACTTTGGTTTCCAAGATTTTATTTCAACTGTATATATATTTGATATATTTTCACTCACCTAACTCTCTACTGGATCTATTCATTTCAAACGAATAGTAATAGAATTGTATTATCATCAACAGTTAAGAGTCTTGATAATCACTTTATAATATATCCCCTCAAAAACCATGCTATGTTGAAATGAGAATCATAGTCAGCTTTATTTTCACTGACACAGACAAAGACTTTGTGATCAGACATGTTTAGAGGCGACTGACTTAGCTATTGCCACGCTGATCCTATTTCATAGGAAGTGTACAAAAAAAAGTATTCCTAGTCAAAATTAATCACTGCATCCTCTATCTTCTCTCTGCTCTTTGTATAACAGACACAATGGTTTTGCTGTCCTGTCTTGTAAAGTTAATTGAGTACATGCCTGCCTTTGTACTTCACTGAGGTTTCAGCAAAATTGAGCCAGTAGAATACTCCCTTGAACATTTTTCTTCCCTTAGCTCTGCTATTACCGCGGTCTCGTGGTTTTTATTCTGCTTTCATTTTCTGTCTCTTCTTCTTACACATACCTTGCATGTTTTGTTTGCCCCAGGATTTGCCTCTGGCCTATTGCTGTTCCCTTTGTACTACTCTTTCTTGGTAGTTCCTTAAGCACCAGTGGGATTTTGAATAGCATGTAAATGCTTTTGACCCTCAGATTGTCTCTTTTATAAAATTTTCTTTTCCTCCTTTTTTCCCTGTCTCAGTGAATTAAACCACTACCAATTGTTCAAACCTCACAACCCCTGGATTCCTTGCTCTCAATATATTCTACCCTCAATTAGCAATAAATTATTATAGATTTCACATGTTTAATATCTCTCTCATTCCTTTCTTTCTCTAATTTGCAGTGCAGCTGCCATTGCATTAATTCAAAATTCATATGTTTTTACCGGGATCACTGGAATAATGTTAATAGATTTTATCCCCTGTCTGTCATGTGGAGCAGATTTATGGTTTCCAATTTCAGCTAGGTTCTCAAAATTATTTGGCAATCCCTTTCCTTGTCACTCAAATGAACCTTTGTTTTATAGCCCTGACCTATGTACTAACATGAGCACAACTCTCCCCCACAATGTCTAGTAGTGATTTTGAGGAGTCTAATAGTGATGCTTAACAAGTAATTGTGTGGGAATTTATCAGCTTCTGTCTTCATGCCAAATTGTCCCAAGACTATGTTCTTTGCTCACAGCTGATTCTGTACAGCAGTTTGTGAGAAGCCTCACCATTGTTCCAATCAAAAATGCCAGCAATCCTGCCAAGGAAGTTGTTTCTAGATATTCTGGGGACTTCTCATCTATGGGAAAATGGAACAATTCTGACTTTGTACTAAGTCAAGAGAATACTACCCTTCATCACCTGAGCTTCAAAGTATAATAATCCAAGTCAATCTATGAGAATTTTGACAGTTTTTCTGAGCCTCATCCCATAATATAGGTGTTCTTATTCAGTCATGCTGCCATATATGAGGCAGATATCTACCAACTTCTCTTTTTTAATTTTTTAAATTGGAGGATAATCCACTCTTTCTTTAGTCAAAATATCTTATTTAGCTAACAGATATAAAATGGAATGCAATCTTGATCTTATTGGAATCCAGTAGATACTGAAACATGTAGAGGGGAATGGAAAGAGGGAGTGGAGTTCTTACTCCAAAACAGAAATGAGAAGCAAAAACAGTCTTTGTTACAATTATCGAAATTCATCAACTTGTCAACGTCCCTTAACTTATTTTCTGAATATGGAACATTCTATTCTAAGCCTATTTATCCTTCTTTGCTGTTCATTTACCATTCTCCTTACTATAAGTTGATAGTATTGCTTCCAACTTCACAAAGAAAAAAATTCTTCAATTCATTTATTTAATGAGCATTCATTGAGGGTGTAAATATACTAGGAATTATCATCAATACCATGACTATAAATATAAGACATTCGCTTTCCTCCAAGAAGCTTACAGTGCAATAGGGGAAAAATTAGTCAATAAATAAAATTAAATTTTAACACTGCTATGGTAAAAATCCATGTAGAGATCAAGAGGCTTATAATGAAGGGAGAGGAAATTCTGTTAGGGAAGGAAATCAAAGGTTTTGTAAAGGAACCAAAGTTTCAGAAGTCTGCATTTGTTTTACACAAATATTGGGTATTTATCTCACAAATATCATGACTATTTTGAGAAATAAAGTTTATAGAACGTATGAAATCCACTTCTAACATTTAAAACCTTAAATGTATTGTTCTGTAAGCATGTGTACGTGTGAAAATGTTTGTGTGAATATGTTTTTGTGTGGGGGTGGCAGGGAAGGAGCAGATGGATAGAAGGGTAAAGGGCATGGGAAAGAGGGGAAATCATTCATGACCACCTGTTAAATAAAAGTACTTTTACTTTTTCTGTTCTTATTCTAACTATGCTGTGAATGGATCCCACAATTATATAAAATCATATAACTTGACCTAAATTTTTCTAGTTTGTACATTAAAGAACTTTTCTGAGGCTTTTATGTTCTCACACTTTTTTTTTTTCATTTTTACATTTCTTTAGCTATTTATTTAAACTTTCATAGAGTACATATTTGTGGAAAACAACTCATAAAACTATGAGAAAAGTGAAGGTGATTACCTAAATGAACAAGTTTGATTTTAGCAGTCAAACACATGTATATGAAAGGGGAAGGACAAAATCAGAGCTGAGTATGAAATAGAGCAATCCAAGTCTTCTAAAATTCAAGCATCGCTGTTATTATTAGAAACCCTTTTTATATTCTTTCTGAATGAGTAGTGTAAGAACACAGCCATCCTCCTCTAGTTTTGGAGAATACTGCAGCTGAGGTGTAAGGAAGAGGCCTTACTGTTAGACTGCTGTGCTCACGGTAGAGGATCTTGCTCAAGTTTCTTTATCCAGATTAGCATGTATGACTGATAGCAGCTCAGAGAAATACCACTGCATGAATTTGTATACAGTAGAATCAAGAGCCTTACTTTCATAGGTTATCAGGGTCTCTTAAAGAAGTCAATAGTCTTTAAAGGAGGGAAATTTTAAAATATTTGACTGTTGCTTTCCAGTTATTGTGTCAGTCCTGCCTTGAAATCACACTAATGTAAGGATTTAATACATATAGCAGAGTGTTTTGTGATTTATAGTAAGAAATATATATATTTGACCTTCCTCGAGTTTCTGTTACAGAGCTCCTAAAACCCTTGAGATGTCCTAAATGATGAGAGCCAGAAAGTTCTCTTTTACCCGAATTAGGTGGCTTTTGAAACGCTGGGCTGGAAGAAACACAAGCTGGAATCAAGATTGCCAGGAGAAATATCAATAACCTCAGATATGCAGATGACACCACCCTTATGGCAGAAAGTGAAGAGGAGCTAAAAAGCCTCTTGATGAAAGTGAAAGAGGAGAGCAAAAAAGTTGGCTTAAAGCTCAACATTCAGAAAATGAAGATCATGGCATCTGGTCCCATGACTTCATGGGAAATAGATGGGGAAACAGTGGAAACAGTGTCAGACTTTATTTTTGGGGGCTCCAAAATTACTGCAGATGGTGACTGCAGCCATGAAATTGGAAGACGCTTACTCCTTGGAAGAAAAGTTATGACTAGATAGTATATTCAAAACCAGAGACATTACTTTCCCAGCTAAGGTCCGTCTAGTCAAGGCTATGGTTTTTCCTGTGGTCATGTATGGATGTGAGAGGTGGACTGTGAAGAAGGCTGAGTGCCGAAGAATTGATGCTTTTGAACTGTGGTGTTGGAGAAGACTCTTGAGAGTCCCTTGGACTGCAAGGAGATCCAACCAGTCCATTCTGAAGGAGATCAGCCCTGGGATTTCTTTGGAAGGAATGATGCTAAAGCTGAAGTTCCAGTACTTTGGCCACCTCATGCGAAGAGTTGACTGATTGGAAAAGACTCTGATGCTGGGATGGATTGGGGGCAGGAGGAAAAGGGGACGACCCAGGATGAGATGGCTGGATGGCATCACTGACTCGATGGACGTGAGTCTGAGTGAACTCCGAGAGATGGTGATGGACAGGGAGGCCTGGTGTGCTGCGATTCATGGGGTCGCAAAGAGTAGGACACGACTGAGTGACTGAACTGAACTGAACTTTGGACCCCACCTAAAGACAGAGACTGATTACCAGGAGAACAAACTATGTGATTAAAAGGTTGGAACTTTCAGTCCCTCTCCTCCTGAACTCCCAGGCAGAGAGGGGCTGAAAGGTTGAATCAACTGCCAATGGCCAGTGATTTAATCAACCATGCCTATGTAATAGAACTTTCATAAAAGCAAACAAAAGGATGGCATTCAGAAAGCTGTCTTGTCGGTGAACATGTGAAGGTGTGGGAGAAATGGTGGACTCTCAGAGAGCATGGAAGATCCATACTCTTTCCCCATACCTTGCCCCCATGCACTTCTTCCATTGGCCTTTCCCTGAGTTAAATCCTTTCATAATAAAATGATGATCAAAATGTTTCTCAGAATTCTGTGAGCTGCTCTAGCAAATCAATTGAACCCCAGGAGGGGATCTTGGGAACCTCTGATTTATAGCCAGTGAGTCAGAAACAAGGTAACAACCTGGGCTTTCCACTGGCTTCTGAGGTTGAAGAGGGTGGACAATCTTGTAGGACTGAGCCTATAACCTGTAGAATCCAATATTATCTCTTGGTAGTTAGTGTCAGAATTGAGTTGAATTCTTAAACACCTTGCTGGTGTTGGAGAATTGCTTGGTGGTGGTTGGGGAAGTCCCCCTTACCATGTTGAAACTGGAAAAGAAGCATGAATTATATTTTTGAGTAAAGGTATATTACTCTGATTTTGGTTAGGAAAGCAGAACTTCTCTAAGGGCTAGGGGAATAAAGTGATTCAATACAGAATTGGGGGCTTATGCAAATGTGGAAAAAGGGGGTGAGGTGGAGGCATTAGTGTCTGGAGGGGTGGTGATGAAGAACAGGAGTGTAAAAAAGCAACCGTTGGTGACATCAGCCTGAAACACTGAATGCAGCAGCCGCGGGCCGGCACACTAAGCGCAGGCGGCGGTGGCAGGCCAGCGCACTAAGTACGACTGAGAGCTACCCCACATCAGAGGTCAGGGGTAGCGGCCTTGAGTGCCAGGCTGTGACAGCTCAGGAATGGCCAAGAGGAGCTACCCCGCCCGAGGTCGGGGGCGATGGCCGGGAGGAGATACCCTGAGTCTGAGGTCAGGGGCAGCAGCCAGGAGGAGCCACCCCGTGCACGAGGCCAGGGGCAGCGCCTGAGGCCAAGGGTGGCAGCAGGAAGGAACAACCCCATGCCTGAGGCCGGGGGTAGCAGCTGGGAGGGGCAACCCCACCTCCAAGGAGTGGTGGCTGTGCAGGTGCAGGAGGGCCTAGAGGAGCCTTCCCACATTGAAGGTCAGGAAGGGCAGTGGGAGGAGATACCCCTCATCCAAGGTAAGGAGCAGGGGCTGTGCTTTGCTGGAGCAGCCGTGAAGAGATACCCCATGCCCAAGGTAAGAGAAACCCAAGGAAGATGATAGATGTTGCAAGAGGGCATCAGAGGGCAGACACACTGAAACCATACTCACAGAACTCTAGTCAATCTAATCACACTAGGACCACAGTTCAGTTCAGTTCAGTCTCTCCAAGTCGTGTCCGACTGTTTGCGATCCCATGAATTGCAGCACGCCAGGCCTCCCTGTCCATCACCAGCTCCCGGAGTTCACTCAGATTCATGTCCATCGAGTCAGTGATGCCATCCAGCCATCTCATCCTGGGTCATCCCCTTCTCCTCCTGCCCCCAATCCCTCCCAGCATCAAAGTCTTTTCCAGTGAATCAACTCTTCACATGAGGTGGCCAAAGTACTGGAGTTTCAGCTTCAGCATCATTCCTTCCAAAGAAATCCCAGGGCTGATCTCCTTCAGAATGGACTGGTTGGCTCTCCTTGTAGTCCAAGGGACTCTCAAGAGTCTTCTCCCACACCACAGTTCAAATGCATCAATTCTTTGGTGCTCAGCCTTCTTCACAGTCCAACTCTCACAACCATACATGACCACAGGAAAAACCATAGCCTTGACTAGACGGACCTTAGTCGGCAAAGTAATGTCTCTGGTTTTGAATATACTATCTAGGTTGGTCATAACTTTTCTTCCAAGGAGTAAGCGTCTTTTAATTTTATGGCTACAGTCACCATCTGCAGTGATTTTGGAGCCCCCCAAAATAAAGTCTGACACTTTTTCTACCATTTCCCCATCTATTTCCCATGAAGTGATGGGACTGGATGCCATGATCTTCGTTTCCTGAATGTTGAGCTTTAAGACAACTTTTTCACTCTCCTCTTTCACTTTCATCAAGAGGCTTTTTAGCTCCTCTTCCTTTCTGCCATAAGGGTGGTGTCATCTGCATATCTGAGGTTATTGATATTTCTCCCAGCAATCTTGATTCCAGCTTGTGTTTCTTCCAGTCCAGCGTTTCTCATGATGTACTCTGCATAGAAGTTAAATAAGCAGGGTGACAATATACAGCCTTGACGTACTCCTTTTCCTATTTGGAACCAGTCTGTTGTTCCATGTCCAGTTCTAACTGTTGCTTCCTGACCTGCATACAGATTTCTCAAGAGGCAGGTCAGGTGGTCTGGTATTCCCATCTCTTTCAGAATTTTCCACAGTTTATTGTGATCCACACAGTCAAAGGCTTTGGCATAGTCAATAAAGCAGAAATAGATGTTTTTCTGGAACTCTCTTGCTTTTTCCATGATCCAGCGGATGTTGGCAATTTGATCTCTGGTTCCTCTGCCTTTTCTAAAACCAGCTTGAACATCAGGGAGTTCACGGTTCACGTATTGCTGAAGCCTGGCTTGGAGAATTTTGAGCATTACTTTACTAGCATGTGAGATGAGTGCAATTGTGCGGTAGTTTGAGCATTCTTTGGCATTGCCTTTCTTTGGAATTGGAATGAAAACTGACCTTTTCCAGTCCTGTGGCCACTGCTGAGTGTTCCAAATTTGCTGGCATATTGAGTGCAGCACTTCCACAGCATCATCTTTCAAGATTTGAAATAGCTCAACTGGAATTCCAACACCTCCACTAGCTTTGTTTGTAGTGATGCTTTCTAAGGCCCACTGGACTTCACATTCCAGGATGTCTGGCTCTAGATTAGGGATCACATCATCATGATTGTCTGGGTCGTGAAGATCTTTTTTGTACAGTTCTTCTGTGCATTCTTGCCATCTCTTCTTAATATCTTCTGCTTCTGTTAGGTCCATACCATTTCTGTCCTTTATCAAGCCCATCTTTGCATGAAATGTTCCCTTGGTATCTCTAATTTTTTTGAAGAGATCTCTAGTCTTTCCCATTCTGTTTTTTTCTTCTATTTCTTTGCACTGATCGCGAAGGCTTTCATGACATTGTACAGGAGACAGGGATCAAGACCATCCCCATGGAAAAGAAATGCAAAAAAGAAAAATGGCTGTCTGGGGAGACCTTGCAAATAAGCTGTGAAAAGAAGAGAGGCGAAAAGTGAAGGAGAAAAGGAAAGATATAAGCATCTGAATGCAGAGTTCCAAAAAATAGCAAGAAGAGATAAGAAAGCCTTCTTCAGTGATCACTAGGACCACAGCCTTGTCTAACTCAATGAAACTAAGCCATGCCCGTGGGGAAACCCAAGGTGGGTGGGTCATGGTGAAGAGGTCTGACAGATTGTGGTCCACTGGAGAAGGGAATGGCAAACCACTTCAGTATTCTTGCCTTGAGAACCCCATGAACAGTATGAAAAGGCAAAATGATAGGATACTGAAAGAGGTACTCCCCAGGTCAGTAGGTGCCCAATATGTTACTGGAGGTCAGTGGAGAAATAACTCCAGAAAGAATGAAGGGTTGGAGCTAGAGCAAAAACAATACCAAGCTGTGGATGTGCCTGTGGTAGAAGCAAGGTCCGATGCTGTAAAGAGCAATATTGGATAGGAATCTGAAATGTCAGGTCCATGAATCAAGGCAAATTGGAAGTGATCAAACAGGAGATGGCAAGAATGAATGTCTACATTCTAAGAAGCAGCGAACTAAAATGGACTGGAATGGGTGAATTTAACTCAGATGACCATTACATATACTACTATGGGCAGGAATCCCTCAGAAGAAATGGAGTAGCCATCATGGTCAACAAAAGAGTCCGAAATGCAGTACTTGGATACAATCTCAAAAATGACAGAATGATCTCTGTTCGTCTCCAAGGCAAACCATTCAATATCACAGTAATCCAAGTCTATGCCCCAAACAGTAACACTGAAGAAGATGAAGTTGAATGGTTTTATGAAGACCTACAAGACCTTTTAGAACTAACACCCCAAAAAGATGTCCTTTTCATTGTAGGGGACTGGAATGCAAAAGTAAGAAGTCAAGAAACACCTGGAGTAACAGGAAAATTTGGCCTTGGAATGCGGAATGAAGCAGGGCAAAGACTAGTAGAGTTTTGCCAAGAAAATGCCCTGGTCATAGCAACCACCCTCTTCCAACAACACAAGAGAAGACTCTACACATGGACATCACCAGATGGTCAACACTGAATACATATTGATTATATTCTTTGCAGCAAAAGATGGAGAAGCTCTATACAGTCAACAAAAACAAGACTAGGAGCTGACTGTGGCTCAGATCATGAACTCCTTATTACCAAATTCAGACTTAAATTGAAGAAAGTAGGGAAAACTGCTAGACTATTCAGGTATGACCTCAATCAAATCCCTTATCCTTATACAGTGGAAGTGAGAAATAGATTTAAGGGCCTAGATCTGATAGATAGAGTGCCTGAAGAACTATGGAATAAAGTTCCTGACATTGTACAGGAGACAGGGATCAAGACCATCCCCATGGAAAAAAAATGGAAAAAAGCAAAATGGCTGTCTGGGGAAGGCTTACAAATAGCTGTGAAAATAAGAGAAGCAAAAAGCCAAGGAGAGAAGGAAAGATCAAAGCATCTGAATGCAGAGTTCCAAAGAATAGCAAGAAGAGATAAGAAAGTCTTCTTCAGTGATCAGTGCAAAGAAATAGAAGAAAAAAACAGAATGGGAAAGACTAGAGATCTCTTCAAAAAAATTAGAGATACCAAGGGAACATTTCATGCAAAGATGGGTTCGATAAAGGACAGAAATGGTATGGGCCTAACAGAAGCAGAAGATATTAAGAAGAGATGGCAAGAATGCACAGAAGAACTGTACAAAAAAGACCTTCACGACCCGGATAATCACAATGGCGTGATCACTCATCTAGAGCCAGACATCTTGGAATGTGAAGTCAAGTGGGCCTTAGAAAGCATCACTACGAACAAAGCTAATGGAGGTGATAGAATTCCAGTAGAGCTGTTTCAGATCCTGAAAAATGATGCTGTGAAAGTGCTGCACTCAATATGCCAGCAAATTTGGAACACTCAGCAGTGGCCACAGGACTGGAAAAGGTCAGTTTTCATTCCAATTCCAAAGAAAGGCAATGCCAAGGAATGCTCAAACTACCGCACAATTGCACTCATCTCACATGCTAGTAAAGTAATGCTCAAAATTCTCCAAGCCAGGCTTCAGCAATGCGTGAACCGTGAACTTCCTGATGTTCAAGCTGGTTGTAGAAAAGGCAGAGGAACCAGAGATCATCTGCTGGATCATGGAAAAAGCAAGAGAGTTCCAGAAAAACATCTATTTCTGCTTTGTTGACTATGCCAAAACCTTTGACTGTGTGGATCACAATAAACTGTGGACAATTCTGAAAGAGATGGGAATACCAGACCACCTGACCTGCCTCTTGAGAAATCTATATGCAGGTCAGGAAGCAACAGTTAGAACTGTACATAGAACAACAGACTGGTTCCAAATAGGAAAAGGAGTATGTCAAGGCTATATATTGTCACCCTGGTGATTTAACTTATATGCAGAGTACATCATGAGAATCGCTGGCTGGAAGAGACACAAGCTGGAATCAAGATTGCCAGGAGCAATATCAATAACCTCAGATACGCAGATGACACCACCCTTATGGCAGAAAGGAAGAGGAGCTAAAAAGCCTCTTGATGAAAGTGAAAGAGGAGAGTGAAAAAGTTGTCTTAAAGCTCAACATTCAGGAAACGAAGATCATGGCATCCAGTCCCATCACTCCATGGGAAATAATGGGGAAACAGTGGAAACAGTGTCAGACTTTATTTTGGGGGGCTCCAAAATCACTGCAGATGGTGATTGCAGCCATGAAATTAAAAGACGCTTACTCCTTGGAAGAAAAGTTATGATCAACCAGATAGCATATTCAAAAGCAGAGACATTACTCTGTCGACTAAGGTCCATCTAGTCAAGGCTATGGTTTTTCCAGTAGTCATGTATGAATGTGAAGAGTTGGACTGTGAAGAAGGCTGAGCACCAAAGAACTGATGCATTTGAACTGTGGTTTTGGAGAAGACTCTTGAGAGTCCCTTGGACTACAAGGAGAGCCAACCAGTCCATTCTGAAGGAGATCAGCCCTGGGATTTCTTTGGAAGGAATGATCCTAAAGCTGAAACTTTGTTTTGGCCACCTCATGCTAATAGTTGACTCCTTGGTAAAGACTTTGATACTGGGATGGATTGGGGGCAGGAGGAGAAGTGGACGGCAGAGGATGACATGACTGGA
Organism: Redunca redunca; assembly: GCA_006410935.1. Classification (NCBI taxonomy): domain Eukaryota; kingdom Metazoa; phylum Chordata; class Mammalia; order Artiodactyla; family Bovidae; genus Redunca; species Redunca redunca. The sequence goes on from SJYQ01000080.1 coordinate 132,757, forward strand.
TGGCATCACTGTTTCAATGAACATGAGTCTGAGTGAACTCCGGGAGTTGGTGATGGACAGGCAGGCCTGGTGTGCTGCGATTCATGGGGTCGCAAAGAGTCGGACACAACTGAGTGACTGAACTGAACTGAACTGAACTGAACTGAAAGTTGGGAGGGAGACCACTGCAAATTCTGGAAAAGACATTAAACTTATCAGCCTTAACACAGAAGCAGGAGATGAGGTAGAAGTCTGATAAGTCCCAGTGAGTGGTTATCATGACCTCCTGAGAGAATCAGAACTTCTTCCAAATCTGTGGACGTTCTACTGCCCTGGTAGCTCAGCTGGTAAAGAATCTGCCTGTAATGCAGGAGACCCCTGTTTCAATTTTTGAGTCAGGAGGATACCTCTGAAGAAGGGATAGACTACCCACTCCAGTGTTCTTGGGCTTGCCTGGTGGCTCATATGGTAAGGAATGCACCTGAAATGCAGGAGACCTGGGTTCTATCCCTGGTTTGGTAAGATCCTCTGGAGGAGGGAATGGCAACCCATTCCATTATATACCCACAGACAGAGGAGTCTGGCGGGTTACAGTCCATGGGTTCACAAAGAGTTGGACACGACTGAGCAACTAAGCACAGCACACACAGGCCGGAAACAGACAAGGAACGGTATTCCAGGAAATGTAGTTCCTGTCTTCTCTGCAAGATAGAGGGATTCTTAGGAGTGGGTGCTAGCAGTATAAAATGTACAACTAATGACCAAACGAGTGTGAATCATGTCTTGCAAGCAGGACTTGTTGTTTGCTATTCAATGGTAAAAAACATGGAAATTCAGTTTTATAGTAAGAAAGTTAAAATTTTGACTGTATTTTAAGTTCTGTATAATCACCATATTCTGCATATTTTGACATTGAATGGTTCTTAAAGGTTTCCTTCGGTCTGTAGAAAATCACAAATAAGCTGAGAACACTGAATAGCATTATACTGAAAAATATTACTTATCTAACAAAAGTTTTTAAAACTAAATTATTCTGTCTTGTTTAAATTTGGTTAAATTGATGTGATGAAATTATATTGATTGTATCTATAACTAAATATATTATGGCAAGAATGTATGTGTGTATTTGTTCACCTATACAATCCAATTAAAATGCCATTTCTAGTTCTAAAAATGTATTCCTGAGCAATATGTGTGGCTGTATATATCTGTGGGTGCTTATATGTCTCTATAAATACACATACATATAGTTATGTAGATGTGTAGACATGTGTAGATAAATATATTCTTATATATCAAGCTGATATTTTGTCTGAATTGGTAGCTAATTATAGCAGTAGCATTTTTAATTTATAGCAGTCCAACTTCTTTAATAAACACTGTTATTATCTGTACTCCTGAGCCAAATCCAATACCTTACATTAATCATAAGGCATTATTTTTAATACTCAGTGTTCCTGGTGGCAAAACAGTAATTCTTTCCTTATAAAAATTCTGCCTTTTGGGCATCAACATTTTTCAGCTTTAAATAAGACAAAATTGATTTAGTTGCAGCAGCTGAGTATTTTTTCTGTGTGTGTGTAGACCTATGTTAAGATACTTTTTAAAATTAAATGTCAAATCCATTGGAGAAGCATGGAGCATGCTTGATGTTTGAGGAAAAGCTGTCAGCTTGTCTGTCCTTGTCAAGTTGCCAGCTGCCTTGTTTTGACTAGTTTAGGCTAAGGGATCACCGTTGGGCAGGACTTCATATCACAAATGACTCAGTACTGTATGACTTGAGGGGAAAATGGGAGACAACCTATTTGTCTTTGGGAGATTGAGTTTCATGTTTTTAATTATTTAAGGTTATTTCAGGCACTTTTCTCCCAGATGAACCAATCCATCAGAAATCCCACTCAGAGTTACACATAAAAAAAGAAAGCTGAAATCTTTCTAGGTAGTAATTCCTATGAATCTTAGTGTCTGGTACTACAGTTGAAATGGAAAATTTTTATTCTATTTGCCATGGGGATTTGTTATATTGATACCTTTTACATTTAGAAAATTTCAAGCCAGAAGGTAATTGGAAGTTAACAACAAAATCTTGGAGAACCGAACTGTCAGTTCTTTAAAATAACTCATTCCCTGTGGGAATTTTTTTGGAGATTGTGTGAGCTTCTAATAAGTTAGAAATCAGAAAACAGTTGTCTAAATAATTAAAGATTTCCACTTCCCCCAAAATAAACAGACCAAAAGAAAAAGAGAGGAGACATTACTGACTTTTTCCCTTCTCAGGAATCCAACAGAGAATAGACATTTCTTTTACTAAGAGGACAGCAAGGGGAAAAGTAGAGTTTAAAACTGCAGTTAGTGACTTCAAGGTCAAAGGAGGGGTTCAGTCCTCAGGTATCTTGTGGCAGCAGCCGCAGTATGCAGAGGCAGTACTGGGGTCCTGCTTTATCTTAAAATCTAGTTTGTTTCTATTAACATAGCGACAGCAGGATTCTTTTGGTTAGACTGTGCTTAGTTTATATTTTTCTACCCTGGTGCTTTCAATCTCTCTGTATCCTTTTGCATTTGTTATAATGAGTATGCAATTGGATTTAAAAAAAATTCAGCCTGATAGTAATTGATTTTTATTGGACCATTTGGTCCATTTACATGTAATATAATTACTAATAGATTTGCATTTTTATTATATAACTTTGAGTTTTGTATTCATTTTACTTGATCCATTCTCCTTCCCCCATCTCTCTCTCTTTGTCTTTTCTAGGCTTGAATATTTTTACTATTTTCCATTACTTTCTCTTCTACTTCAGAGTGTATATATCTGCTTTAGATGATGCTAAAAATTACAGTACATATATTAAGCTTATCAAAATCTACAGTAAAGGAATGACTTTTTCTTCCTCTTAGAAAATATAAGGATTAAGACTCATTCATTATTACATGCAAGTATTTAATTATATTTTTATCCTGCAATATACTATTTTTATTATTTCATAAAATCAGTATTTATTCACATTTAGTCACACTTTTATCCCTTTTTTGGGCTTTTCATTTCTTCCTAACAGACTCTTGATCTGAAACTGCCTTGTTTCTGAATCAAGTGTAACCTTAAAGTTTCGTTATCAAGGCTCTGCTGATGGCAAACTGTCAGCTTTTGTTTGTCTGAAAAGGTCTTTCTGAAGGCAGCCCATAATATTTATCTAAAAGGTCTTTGTTTACCCTACTCCTAACATTTATGTGGATCAATGCAAGAGATGAAATGGAAGGCTCTGGTTTATAGCATACCTCATATTCTCTTCTCATCCCCAGCTTTGTTGCTCAGCATGAGGATACTTACATGTGGACAGCCCCAGCCTGCATGTACTAGTTCTGTTCCTATAAACATCTCCTTTTGAGGGGTGAGGCAAGACCAGAGAGGAGTTTTGTGAATTACAGAGTCAGGACAAGATTCCTGATTACCCCACAGTAAGGGTATGAGTATTTATTTGGTGGTCATTCATTCTTGAAAAACATTTCACTATATAAAATTCTAGTTTAATAAATTCTTCTGTTTCTCAATCATTAGGATTCTGTCAGTTACTGTCCAGAGTCAGCTTTCAGTCTAATTCACTCATTTGAAGGTAATCTGATCTTTTCTGACAACTTTTAAGACATTTTGGTTGTCTTTGACTTCTGAGGTTTCACTACGATGTGTTCAGTATGAATTTCCTTTTATTGATTCTGTTTGGGCTTTAGTGGACTTGTTGCATTTGAGGATTGCTGACTTTAATTAGTTCTGCAATATTCTCAGCAATTATTTCCTTAAATGTTGCTTTTAACATGTAACCATTTCATTCATTCACTCATTATGTGGTTACTGTTTACCAGTCATAGGACAAGCATTCCTCTTGGCCCTGGGGATACAGGTCTGACCAAACCAGCCCTTCTCTAGTGTCACTTGATTTCTGTGGAGGATGAATAATGAACATACCAAAAAAAAAAAAAAAAAAAAAGCAAAATCCATAGCACTTAAAGTGATGAATTAAGAAGATAATTACAACAGGAAAGAAGGTAAGGAGTGTTAGAGGCAGAAATGCAATTTAAATAGTGTGTTCAGAGAACACAGAGAGAAGGTGCTATTTGAAAAACTATATGGTAGAGGGAAGGAGGTGAGATTTTCATATATTTACAAAGAGACTCTCAAGAAGGGGGATTCCTAAGTGTAAAAGTCCTGCTGTGGGAGAAAGTCTAGAATGTTCATAGATCTGTAGGGAAACTAAGCTTATCAGGGTAGTATTTTCATTTCTTCAATCCTTTTAAGAACAGCAAATTAAGATTCTCATATATAGACACCACCCTTATGGCAGAAAGTGAAGAAGAATTAAAGAGCCTCTTGATGAAAGTGAAAGAGGAGAGTGAAAAAGTTGGCTTAAAGCTCAACATTCAGAAAACTAAGATCATGGCATCCAGTTCCATCACTTCATGGGAAATAGATGGGGAAACAGAGACTGACTTTATTTTTCTGGGCTCCAAAATCACTGCAGATGGTGACTGCAGCCATGAAATTAAAAGACGCTTACTCCTTGGAAGGAAAGTTATGACCAACCTAGACAGCATAGTAAAAAGCAGAGACATTACTTTGTCAACAAAGGTCCATCTAGTCAAGGCTATGGTTTTTCCAGTAGTCATGTATGGATGTGAGAATTGGACTATAAAGAAAGCTGAGCACCAAAGAATTGATGCTTTTGAACTATGGTGTTGGAGAAGACTCTTGAGAGTCCCTTGGACTGCAAGGAAATCCAACCAGTCCATCCTAAAGGAGATCAGTCCTGGGTGTTCATTGGAAGGACTAATGTTGAAGTGGAAACTCTAATACTTTGGATGCAAAGATGCGAAGAGCTGACTCATTTGAAAAGACCCTGATGCTGGGAAAGATTGAAGGCAGGAGGAGAAGGGGACGACAGAGGATGGGATGGTTGGATGGTATCACTGATTCAGTGGACATGAGTCTGGGTAAACTCCAGGAGTTGGAGGATGGACAGGGAGGCCTGGTATGCTGCGGTTCATGGGGTCGCAAAGAGTCAGACCACAACTGAGTGACTCAACTGAACCGAACTGATATAGAAGAAAACAAAAGAATTGTTCATTTTCAAAGAAGAAGAACATTAATCACAATATTCCTACTGTAATAAGTTTTGCAAATGCTGAGGCTTACACTATATATACATACATATATACACATATGACTGTATCTTTTTCAGCTTAATGAATGAAACTTAATTGCTTCATAGTAGATAGTGGTCTAATTATCTGAACACAGAGCAATATGTTTTGCTTTTCTATGATTATTTTTCTATTATTAGATCTAATCTTAAACTACTGGAAATTTCATCCCATCAGGTGGAAGTTCTCAAATGTAAAAAAAAAAAAATACATTTAACATTCAATTAAGACATTAAAAAAAACTATTTTGGAGATAAACATGGGGAATGTTTTTTCTTCTTTGACTAGAAATGCATATTTTTGAAATTCAGTTTCTACTTTCAATCAAATTTAAGGTAACTTAGTTATACAGAGAGCATGTGAGGATTTTGTATGTCTGTGAATAAGTTTGTGTTCTATTGGTTTCATCACCTTTGATGGAATTGGTATTAATTAAGATGCTTTTAAATACTTGAAAAGAACTGCACTTGGGGGAAATGTTTTATCATCTTAAAGAACTAGCTACAATTAATTTGCTATAGATCTTTTGTGCAAATGATTGATAGAATCTTCAGAGAAATGAGATGAAAGGTGTTCTTTCAGGTTAATACAGTTTAACCAAGTGAAAGTCTCCGTATCTGAGAATATGCATTTCCTAGGAATCATAAGCAGAAGAGGATCTACATATAGAACTTACTTTTCTTTTTACCTTGGCAAAGATACCATCCTCTATCCCTGGACATCCTCCTATGGTCTTTTGGGCTTCTTTTTTCACCCCTTAATCTTTTTCCTGTGCATACTATTAAAGGTTTCATATCACATGGTCACTTGAGTTAACCTCTGTATGATGATCATTCTAAAATATCTATCTCTATTCAATATTTCTCTCCCATCCTAGGGGCCTACATATGTAACTCTTTACTGGTAATCTCTATTTTGATGCCTCCAGATTGTTTTAGATTTACCTTATCCATTTAACATATTACAAAAATCCCTTTCCTCCTCCTGTTTTCTTTATTTCAGTGAACATTACCAGTTACCATGAAACTTGAATGTAATTTATCCTGAACACTGTTCTATTTCCCTATTCATATTAAGAAGCACATAACTTTTCCAGAGAATAACTTTTAATTTTATTTTCAAAAACTTTACTGAGATATCATTCACACACCAAACAATTCACTCACTTCACCATACAATTCACTGCACACAATTCAGTGGCTTTTAGCATAGTGGCAGAATTGCATACCCATCACCACAATCAACTTAGAACCTTTTTTTACCCCATAAAGAAACATCATGCCATTGTGCTATCACCTATTAACCTTCTCATTTGTCACAGCCCGAGACAAACACTAATCTACTTTTCTTCCCTATAGATTTATCTGGTCTGGATTTTTCATATAAATAAAATCATTTCACATAACATCCATGTTGTAGCATGACTCAATATTTTAATCCTCTTTATGGCAGAATATTTTATCAGTGTATAAATGTCACATTTTATTGATTTCTTTATTCATCAACATTTGGGTTGTGTCCACTGTTTTGCAATTGTGAATAATACTCTAATAGTCATTTGCAAACAAGTTTTGGGGGGATGTATGTTTTCATATCTCTCAGGCATGTACTTCAGCATGGGACTGTGGAATCATGTCTAACCATTGGAAGAGCCTCCAGATGATTTCCCAAATCAGCGGCAGCATTTTGCATTCCCACCAGCAATGCATGAATGTTCCGATATCTTCACATCTAAGAATTTTTATTTAGGTTATAGTCATCCTCATGAGTGTGAAGTGGTTTCTTATTTTGGTTTTGATTTGCATTATCATGAAAGCTGATGATTCTATTTTTTCATGTGCTATTTGCCTTTTGTACATTTTCTTTGGGAAAATTCTATTCAGGTCATTTGCCCATTTTAAAATTGGTTTGTCTTTTATTTTTGAGTTGTGATACTTCTGTCTATGCCTGTATAATATACATACATACCAGTTATGTCTTTCAATCAAAAATGGTCTCGTATATTTGCCCGCTACTGCGTTCATTTCTTCACTTGACTTGTTAACTCAAAAGCCCCCTGGTGGTTAACTCCAGTTTTTACATATCAATACAAACAGCCAAGTTTTAGCCATTTAGAGCCTGCTTGCTTGCACACCCACAATAGCTGACTGTACATTTGCTAGCAATAGATGACCTAAGCCAGGGGCTATAAAGACACCAGGAAACACCCACAGTTTAACCAACAGAGCCCAGTAAAGTTGTGCTTTTCCGCCTCAAGGTCACTCATATCTTTTTTTTGTGATCAATTCCCCAAACTCTCTAAGCCTCTCTATAATACCTTATAAGATACGTGATTTGCAACTTTTTTTTTTTTCCATTATGAGGGATCTTTTTTCTTTCTTGATGCTGTCCTTCGAACCACAGAAGTTTTAAATTTTGATGCTATCTAGTTTATCTTTTTTGTTGCTTTTGTTTTTAGTGTAATATCTAAGAAACCGTTGCCTAATCTAAGGTCTCTAATGTTTATATCTATGTTTTCTTCTAGAACTTTTAGAGTCTCAACTCTTATATTTAGGCCTTAGATCCATTGTGAATTAAATTTTGTACATGGTGTGAGGTGGGCGCAATGCCATTCTTTAATACATGGATAGCCAGTTGTCCCAGCACCATTTGTTGAAAGGACCTTTTTAATGCCACTGGTGTTGATCATCTTTCCTCCATTCTTATTACTGTTGTGTTACTTCAAATAACCATTTTCTCTGCATTTATATAAACCAATCCCTTAACTTACATTTGTTTCATCCTGCCAATTTTCTGTGTATCTTGCTAATTTTCTGTACTACAGCCAGTGATAAATAAAATTTTATATTGATAAAATTTTGATAGTGTCCCTCTTTTGCTTAGAGCTTAAAGTAAGCTTCACTCATTTCAGGTACAGTGCAAAACACATGTCTTGGTATGACATACAAGTTTTGTTTTGGATCCCACACTTGCCCTCTGTGCTTCAGTGTATTTTTAGCACATCAAGCGCACCCTTCCCAATCTGTGCCTTTCATATGTGGTTTCCTCTTCTGGCACACTCTCAGTGTCCTTTAGTTCTAACTTAGACACCAATTCTTTGAAAACAATTTCATTAAACAGCATAAGTCAATTTCTCTTGTGGATTTGGCACTTGTCCTTATCATGGTGTTTATCACAGAGTACTGTAATTGCCTAATGACTCTCTTCCTCTAAGAGTTCGTAAATTCAGTGAATTGAAGGACTGCTTATTTCACTCTAGTATTTTCAGGGCTGAGCACACTATTGGGTACACAGCAGATATTAAATTAGTATTTTATTCACTGAGTTATTTTCTTGTACATGAAAAAAATTTATAAGAAAATGTAATTTGAGGCTAATTTTGAAAGGCATGATGATCCTGAATTCTATAGAAGTAAAAGTATTGATTATTTAATAAAGAATAAGATTGCTATTTTCAGACAGTTTACTGTGCAATTTGCCATGCTAGCTGTAAACCCATGGAGTATAATTAGCAATAAGTCATTTATATAGTTTCAGAAAACGTACTGGAGATGTATAGCCCTTGCTCTTGAATACATTTAGAGCCATTTTATGTTAGGTAGTTATATTTATTGGGAGGCAGAGTTAGATAATTTTAATATATTATGGTAATTAGAATGATCATAATTGTAAGCATGCTAAAAACTCAGTCTAGCTTAAATATTTATGAATCTATGATATATTTGGGAAAATGAATGGCAAAAATAATTTTTAGCAACTGGATAGTAATACATGAAGAAAATAAAGCATGGATATAATCATTATAAGTATTTCATTTACATTTTTTCTGATATTTAGAAGCAGAGAAACTTGTAACTTTCCAAAATAATCTTCCTTATTTGGTAAAATATAGATACTTCAAAAGTTGTAGAGGTAATGGAGGTTGTTACAAATCTCAATTGCATTATTAGATAATTAGATCTCATGAATCTTTACAGTGTGGATTAACACTGAGTAGAACNTTTGCCAATTATTTTCCTTTAGAGTAACAATTAGTTAGAAAATAGCATGACCTTGGAGAGGCAGTAATGTCATATTTAAGAAACTAGGCATAAGTGACATCATCCTCTATGCTCACATAGGTTTTGGGAAGGCAAGTGTTTTTCTTCTTGTCTATCTCAAGAATAGATTTGAATTAATAATATTTCACCAGGAAGTAAAATTAATCCATGGGAGTTTTACAAAATGAGAGTTGCTGGCCATCAGCATTGCACATAGGAATGAGGCTGAATGAGGATAGCAAGATGGCAGAGAAGTAGGTGGACATGGAGTGCATTTCCATGGATACATCAGGAATACACCTTCAACACAGAAGTGCATTCAGAACACCAGCTGAGGGTGGACAGGAGTAGCTGACCAGTGGGAAAGAGTATATAGAACCATGCAAAATGGTAGGATAAAGGAACTAGGGAGAAAAAAAGGAGTGTAAGTAAGACTGGACCTGCCCTTGGCAGGTGGGGAAACTGAAGCAGGGGTCCGATCCCCATAGCAGGGCAACTGTCTGAATCAGAGGAGAATCATTTAAGGCTGAGAGTGAAACAGCTAATGTGTGACAGCCTAAATGGAATGAGAATGAGACAGTCCTTACTGCAGCCATACATATTCTGGACAGGGATGCAGGTCCCCTAGAAGGCCCAGTGGCTGGGAGCTGGAGTTTGGGGACTGTGGAGCAATCCCTGGGCAATGGCCGTTGTTGATTGTGGAGAGGTGGATCAAGGGGATGTGGGGGAGGAGATTTTGGGAAATGCCTGATGAGGAAAGCTGGGCAGCCATGGAAGCAGGGTGAGCCTCTCTTTTTCCACACACCAGCATTGGCAGCTGAACAACAAAGGGGATGGCCTATCAAACTCCTGATGCACTGAACTACAGAGTAAGACCCCACCTAGGGTGCCCATTTAAGTGCCTGATGTGCTGATCTGCAGAGTAGGAACCCAGGCAGGGGGCCCCTCTGTGTGCCTGATGGCTCCAAACAACAGAGAAGGATCCCAGGTAAGGGATCCCTCCAAGTGTCTGAATGGGCAGAGCTACGGAGAAAGACTGGCCAAAGAGGCCTTCTGATCACCAGCTACAAGAGGCTAGAAAAAAGACTGATAGGGCCATAACTGCTGCCGCAGAGGCAGTCTGTGTCCCTGAACACTTGGTGCTGCTAGGGTCCCCGCAAGCCAACTAGCTGCACCACCTTCATGCTCAACTATTGCTAGTGCAGAGCTGCCACAGGCAAAAAAAAAAAAAAAAAGGCTTGTGTTTATGCGTGCAGGGTCGCTTCTGTCCTGTCTGACTCTTTGGGACCCTGTAGACTGCAGCCTGCCAGGATTCTCTGTCAGAAAACGGGTTCTCCAGGCAAGAATACTGGCGCATTTTGGCCAATACTGGTTGCCATACCCTTCTAGAGCACTATAATTTCTGCTGCCCTAGCCGCTAACCCTCTTGAGTACTGGTATTGCCAGAAAACCTGCGACCCAAGCAGCTGCACCACCTCCATACCTGGTCCTTACAGGGGCAAACCCAAGCCCTCCAGGGCAGCCTCAGGAGCTAAACCCCAGTGGACGACCTGTATGTAGAGGTAGAAATAAAACAAAAATTGAAACCCATGGGCAGTGTGGCTAAGAAAGATGACCCAAAACCTTCCCACCAGCTGTACAAGCTGCAGATTAAATCCGCACGCTCAACTAAGCAGACTCTGTGTCTATGGAATATATAAAAGACCACTGAGAGCTCCCACAAAAGAAAACACACTAGTTCTGATAGCTGTGGAGGTTGGAGGAAAGAACACACAGGAGTAAGACCAGATTAGAATCTGAATAGCCCCCACAGCAGGTCCAGAGATGAGTACAGTGTTGGAGGGCATCCTAGGAATATACGGTGGAATGTGATTGTCAGTGTGGGAGAGGACTCTGACAGCAGTGACTCAAGAAAAACATTTATTATTATTACTTTTTGACTTGTTCTGTAGATCCTTTGGGTTTTTTTTTTTTTCCCCTTGCCCCGCCTTTGTTGTAGTTATTGATTTATTGGCACTAAGAAATCAATTAAACTTTTGACCTTTTTTTTTTTCTTTTTTCTCAGTCACATTTTTTATTGTTGTCATAAACCTCTGGTGTGCATTGGGCTTTTGCTGTTCTTTGGAGTTTTTCCTCTTATTTTTTCTTTTTTTTAATTTTAATTTTTTCAACCTATTATTATTTGTCTATGTTTATTCCTTTGTTTTCTTTTCCTACTGTTCTTTTCCCCTTTCAGTTAATCTTTAATGTATATAAATCTCCTTTATTTACCTCTATTTAACTTTGCATATCTATTCTTTCTTTCTTTTCTTTCTCTCCTTTCCTCTCAACATATTTATTAGTTTTATTTTCATTGCTTTATTCCCCAATTGGCACCTTGCTTTAGTGTTGTTTTCCAGTTTGTGCTTTAAGTAGTTTTGTTCTGGTAGATATAATTTTTGGTTTCCTTTGTTCTCCAGGTCAATCTATTGTACTTAATTGTTGTTGTACTATATTGATTTTGCTTATGGGTGTATATGCATATGGAGAAGGCAACGGCACCCCACTCCAGTACTCTTGTCTGGAAAATCCCATGGACAGAGGAGCCCAGAAGGCTGCAGTCCATGGGATCGCTGAGGGTCAGACACGACAGAGCAACTTCACTTTCCCTTTTCACTTTCATGCGTTGGAGAAGGAAACGGCAATCCCTTCCAGAGTTCTTGCCTGGAGAATCCCAGGAACAGGGGAGCCTGGTGGGCCGCCATCTATGGGGTCACACAGAGTCGGACACGACTGAAGTGACTTAGCAGTATATGCAATGTGTATATTCAGTCACATTTTATATTGTTGTCATGAACCTCTGCCTCTACATTGGGGTTTTGCAGTTCTGTGGAGTTTTCCTTTTTTTCCCCCTTTTTCTTTCTATTTATTTTCTATAATTTTAATTTTTGATTATTTTAAACCTATTATATTTTTTCCACATTTATTCCTTCATTTGCCGTTCCTCCTATTCTTTTCCCCTAGCAGTTAATCTTTAATTTATGTAAATCTTCTTCAACTACTTCTCTTTAACTTTGCATATCTAGTCTTTCTTTCTTTTCTTTGTTTCCTTTCCTCTCAACATTTTTGTTAGTTTTGTTTTCATTGCTTTATTCTCCAGTTTGCACCATGCTTTATTTTTGTTTTCCAGTTTCTGCTCAAGTTAGTTTTATTCTTAACTGGTAAATATAAATTTTTATTTCCTTTGTTTGCTGGATCAATCTACTGTACTTTAGTTTGTTGGACTATTTTCACTTTGCACATGGGTGTATACATATATATGTATATTCCATTAATTATTATTTGCCTGATTTTCTAGCTGCCATTTGTCTGGGGTTCATCTTTGGTTTCTTTTTCTTGGATATTTGTTTTACTCTCCTCTAATGAATTAAAAGATGCTTACTCCTTGGAAGAAATGTTATGACCAACCTAGATAGCATATTCAAAAGCAGAGACATTACTTTGCTGACTAAGGTCTGTCTAGTCAAGGCTATGGTTTTTCCTGTGGTCATGTATGGATGTGAGAGTTGGACTGTGAAGAAGGTTGAGCACCAAAGAATTGATGCTTTTGAACTGTGGTGTTGGAGAAGACCCTTGAGGGTCCCTTGGACTACAAGGAGATCCAACCAATCCATTCTGAAGGAGATCAGCTCTGGGATTTCTTTGGAAGGAATGATGCTAAAGCTGAAACTCCAGTACTTTGGCCACCTCATGCAAAGAGTTGACCCACTGGAAAAGACTCCGATGCTGGGAGGGACTGGGGGCAGGAGGAGAAGAGGACGACAGAGGATGAGATGGTTGGATGGTATCACTGACTCGATGGATGTGAGTCTGAGTGAACTCTGGGTGTTGGTGATGGACAGGGAGGCCTGGCATGCTGTGATTCATGGGGTCACAAAGAGTTGGACACAACTGAGTGACTGAACTGCACTGAACTGAATGATAAATCTTCATTCCTGACCAGAGATCAAACCCTGAGCCTTTGGAGTGGGAGTACTGACTTCAAGACCCTAGACTACCAGAGAACTAATCCTAGAAAGTATCAAACAGTGAGAACTCACACAAGGGAAACCACTTGAATGCAAGACCTGGCATCATCCAACCACCAGGAGCACCATGTGCAGGATGCCTCATCTAAACAACAAACAAAACAAAAATACAAACCCAATCATCAGCAGACAGGATTAGTTAGCACCTCACTCAGCCTTGCACATCAGAGGAAAAACAAAGAAACAAACAAAATCTCAGCACAAATCTCATCCTATATGAAGCTCACACTAACCACCAGACCAACCTTAGGAGGGCAGAAAAAAAAAGGAAGAAAGAATTCAATCTTCTTCAAAGAAAAAACTCAAATTTCCTTGAAGCCTGGGAAAAGGAGAACTCAAACACAATAACCTAAAACAAAACAAAACAAAACAAAAGGCAGAGAAATACTGCACAAATGAAGGAACAAACTAGAAACACAGAAGTCCAAATAAATGAAGAGAAATAGGAAAAATACCTGACAAAGAATTCAGAAAATAGTAGTGAAGATGATCAAAAACCTTGAAAACAAAATGGAGAAAGTGCAAGAATCAATTAACAAAGACCTGGAAGAATTAAAGAATATGCATACAGAAACAAACAACACAATTACTGAAATTAAAAACACTAGAAGGAATCAATAGCAGAATATCTGAAGCAGAACAACAAATTAATGAGCTGTAAGATAAAATGGTGGAAATAAATTCTGAAGAGCAGAATAAAGTAAAAAGAATGAAAAGAGCTGAGGACAGTCTCAGAGACCTGTGGGACAATATCAAACACACCAACATTTGAATTATAGGGATCCCAGAAGGAGAAGAGAAAAAGAAAGGGTATGAGAAAATTGTTGAACAGGTTATAGTTGAAACTTTCCCCAACATGGAAAAGGAGTATTCTTGGAACTCTTGGAAAAGGAGCCAATCAAGTCCCAGAGGCACAAAATGTCCCATACAGGATAAACCCAAGGAGAAACACACTGACACATACTAACAAAGACTAAACACAAAGAAAGAATATTAAAAGCAACAAGGGAAAAGCAACAAGAAATATACAAGGGAAACCCCATACGCTTAACAGCTGATCTTTCATCAGAATTTCTTCAGGCCAGAAAGGGATGGCAGGATATGTTTAAAGTGCTGAAAGGGAAAAATCTGCAATCAAGATTACTGTACCCAGCAAGGATCTCATTCAGAATTGATGGAAAAATAAAAACTTCTCAGACAAGCAAAAGTTAAAAGAATTCAGTACCACCAAATGGTACTGAAATACAACAAATATTAAATGGACTTATATATTCAAGAAATACAACAGAAGAACAAAGATCTACAAAATCAACCCCATACAATTAGAAAATGGCAATAGGAACATATATATCAATAATTACTTTAAAATGAAATTGATTAAATACTCCAACCAAAAGACACAGACTGGCTGAATGGATACAAATACAAGACCCATATATATGCTGTCTACAAGAAACCTACTTCAGACCTCAAGACACATATAGACTGAAAGTGAGAGGATGGAAAAATATATCCCATGCAAATGGGAAGCAAAAGAAAGCTAGAGTAGCAATCCTCATATCAGACAGAATAGACCTGAAGATAAAAGAAGATTATAAGAGATAAAGAGGACACTGCATAACAATCAAGGGAATCAATCCGAGAGGAAGATGTAACAATTGTAAATGTCTATGCACCCAACATAGGAGCACCTCAATACATAAGACAAATACTAACAGACATAAAAGGAGAAACTGACAGTAACACAATAATAGGAGGAGACTCTTATGGGGTGGGCAGGTCATCAGAACAGTTAATAAGGAAATACAGGTCTTAAGTGATACATCAGATGGGATGGATCTCATTGATATCTTCAGGACATCCCATCCAAATGCAGAAGAATACACCTTCTCAAGTGCACATGGAACATTGTCCGGGATAGACAAGTCTTGGGTCACAAATCAAGCCTCAGTAAATTTAAGAAAGTTGAAATTGTATCAAGCATCTTCTCTGACCACAGTGCTAGGAGACTAGATATCAATTACAAGAAAAAAGCTGTAAGAAACACAAACACTTGGAGATTAAACAACACATTTCTAAATAACCAACAGGTTATTGAAATCAAAAGGGAAATAAAAAAATTTCTAGAAACAAATGACAATGAACACACAACAACTCAAAATCTATGGGATGCAGCAAAAACAGTTTTAGAGGGAAGTTTATAGAAATACAATCCTACTCAAGGAACAAGAAAAACATTGAATAGACAACCTAACTTTACACCTAAAGCAACTGGAAAAAGAAGAAGAAAAAAAAAAACAAACCAAAATGAGTAGAAGGAAAGAAATCATAAAGATCTGAGCAGAAATAACTGAAAAAGAAATGAAAGAAATAATAGTAAAAATTAATAAAACTAAAAGCTGGTTCTTTGACAATTTAAACAAAATTGACAAACCCTTAGCCAGTCACATCAAGGAAAAAAGAGAGAAGAGGCAAATTAACAAAATTAGAAATGAAAAAGGAGTGGTTACAACATACAATGCAGAAACACAAAGGAATGTAAGAGACTATTATGAACAACTATATGTCAATAAAATAGATAACCTGGAAGAAATGGACAGATTCTTACAAAAGTTCAATCTTCCAAGACTGAACCAGGAAGAAATAGAAATTATGAACAACCCAAGTACAAGTACTAAAATTGAAGCTGTGATCAAAAATCTCCCCAAAAACAAAAGCCCAGGACCACAAGGTTTCACAGGAGAATTCTATCAAACATTTAGAGAAGAGATAATGCTTATCTTTCTAAAGGTCTTTCAAACAATTTCAGAGAAAGGAATACTTCATTCTACAAGGCTATCATCACCCTGATACCAAAAGCAGACAAAGACAATACACAAAAAGAAAACTATAGGCCAATATCACGGATGAACATAGATGCAAAAATCCTCAATAAAATTTTAGCAAACAGAATTCAACAACACATCAAAAAGCTCATATACCATAATCAATTTGGGCTTATTTCAGGGATGAAAGGATTCCTCAATATATGGAATCAATCAATGCGATATACCTTATTAATAAATTGAAAGATAAAAACCATATGATCATCTCAATAGATGCAGAAAAAGCCTTTGGCAAAATTCAGCAGTCATTTATGATTAAAACTCCTTAAAAAATGGGCATAGAAGGAACTACCTCAACATAGTAAAGGGCATATATGATAAGCCTACAGCAAACATTATTCTCAATGGTGAAAAATTGAAAGCATTCCCCCTAAGATCAGGAACAGGACAAGGGTGTCCACTTTCACCACTATTATTCAACAGAGCTGTGGAAGTCCTACCTATAGCAATCAAAGAAGAAAAAAAAATAAATAAAAGGAATCCAGATCAGAGAAGAAGAAGTAAAGCTCTCACTGTTTGCAGATGACATGATACTGTACATAGAAAACCCTAAAGATAGTATTAGAAAATTACAAGAGCTAATCAACGAATTGAGCAAGGTTGCAGGATACAAAATTAATACACAGAAATCACTTGCATTTCTATATACCAACAATGAAAAACCAGAAAGAGCAATTAAGAATTCAATCTCATTCACCATTACAACAAAAGGAATTAAATATCTAGGAATAAGCTTACCTAAGGAGACTGTGTGGATAACAATAAACTGTGGAAAATTCTGAAAGAGATGGGAATACCAGACCACCTGACCTGCCTCTTGAGAAATCTGTATGCAGGCCAGGAAGCAACAGTTAGAACTGGACATGGAAAAACAGACTGGTTCCAAACAGGAAAAGGAGTACGTCAAGGCTGTATATTGTCACCCTGATGATTTAACTTATATGCAGAGTACATCATGAGAAACGCTGGACTGGAAGAAACACAAGCTGGAATCAAGATTGCTGGGAGAAATATCAATAACCTCAGATATGCAGATGACACCACCTTTATGGCAGAAAGTGAAGAGGAACTAAAAAGCCTCGTGATGAAAGTGAAAGAGGAGAGTGAAAACGTTGGCTTAAAGCTCAGCATTCAGAAAATGAAGATCATGGCATCCGGTCCCATCACTTCATGGGAAATAGATGGGGAAACAGTGGAAATAGTGTCAGACTTTATTTTTTTGGTCTCCCAAATCACTGCAGATGGTGACTGCAGCCATGAAATTAAGACGCTTACTCCTTGGAAGAAAAGTTATGAGCAACATAGATAGTATATTCAAAAGCAGAGACATTACTTTGCCGACTAAGGTCCGTCTAGTCAAGGCTATGGTTTTTCCTGTGGTCATGTATGGATGTGAGAGTTGGACTGTGAAGAAGGCTGAGCGCTGAAGAATTGATGCTTTTGAACTGTGGTGTTGGAGAAAATTCTTGAGAGTCCCTTGAACTACAAGGAGATCCAATCAATCCATCCTGAAGGAGGTCAGCCCTGGGATTTCTTTGGAAGGAATGATGCTAAAGCTGAAATTCCAGTACTTTGGCCACCTCATGTGAAGAGCTGACTCATTGGAAAAGACTCTGATGCTGGGAGGGATTGGGGGCAGGAGGAGAAGGGGACAGCAGAGGATGAGATGGCTGGATGGCATCACGGACTTGATGGATGTGAATCTGAGTGAACTCCGGGAGTTGGTGATGGACAGGGAGGTCTGGTGTGCTGCGATTCATGGGGTTGCAGAGTCGGACACAACTGCATGACTGAACTAAACTGAAGGAGACAAAAGAACTGTACACAGAAAATTATAAGACACTAATGAAAAAATCAAAGATAACATAAATAGATGGAGAGTTATTCCATATACTTGGGTAGGAAGAATCAATATTGTGAAAATGACTATACTACTAAATGTAATCTACAGATTTAATGCAATCCATATCAAATTATCAATTGCATTTTTCACAGGACTAGAAGAAAAAATTTCATAATTCGTATGGAAATACGGAAGACTCCAAATAGCCAAAGCAGTCTTGAGAAAGAAGATTGGAGTTGGAAGAATCAAGCTTCCTGACTTCAGGTTTTACTACAAAGTTACAGTCATCAAAACAGTATGGTATTGGCACAGAAACAGATATATAGCTCAATGGAACAAGATAGAAAGCCCAGAAATAAACCCATGCACTTACGGGTACCTTATATTTGACAAAGGATGCAAGAATATACAATGGGGCAAAGACTACCTCTTCAATAAATGGTGCTGTGAAAACTGGGAAGCTATATGTAAAGGAATGAAATTAGAACACTTCTTAACATCATACATACAGCCACTATGGAAGACGGTATGGAGATTCCATAAAAACCTCATGTTGAGGTTTGACAGAAAACAGAAAAATTCTGTAAAGCAATTATCCTTCAATAAAAAATAAATTAATTTAAAAAAAGGAATCAGGAGTAACTGCTTAATAATGTAACTTTATAAATAACTTCATCAGGGAGACAAATAATTCAGACAAAAAATGGTACTGTAGGAGGATAATAACTAATATGATAAAGTCATCATTGTATTCAGTTCAGTTCAGTTGCTCAGACGTGCCCAACTCTTTGCGACCCCATAGAACACAGCATGCCAGGCCTCCTTGTCCATCACCAACTCCTGGAATTTACCCAAACTCATGCCCATTGAGTCAGTGATGCCAACCAACCATCTCATCCTCTGTCATCCCCCTCTCCTCTCACCTTCAATCTTTCCCAGCATCAGGGTCTTTTCAAGTGAATCAGCTCTTCGCATCAGGTGGCCAAAATATTGGCATTTCAGCTTCAACATCAGTCCTTCCAATGAACACTCAGGACTGATCTTTAGGATCGACTGGTTGGATCTCCTTGCAGTCCAAGGGACCCTCCTTTAGAGTCTTCTCCAACACCACAGTTCAAAAGCATAAATTCTTCAACACTTATCTTTCTTTATAGTCCAACTCACACATCCGTACATGACTACTGGAAAAACCATAGCCTTGACTAGATGGACCTCATTTGGCAAAGTAATGTCTCTGCTTTTAGTATGCTGTCTAGGTTGGTCCAGCAGATTACAAGAAAATTTGAACATAAAATGGAGGGGTGATGGTTGTATGGATAAATACGTATCTAGAAATATTCCATATCCAATTTTCAAATGAAAGCATGCTGATAATGAAGACAGAGATCACTCC
>SJYQ01000080.1:159250-220106 GCA_006410935.1 Redunca redunca
ATCAGGCCCCATTATTTTTTTTGCACTTATAAAATTATATTTATTATTTATTTAAAATATAAATTTATTTATTTTAATTGGAGGCTAATTACTTTACAATATTGTATTGGTTTTGCCATACATCAACATGAATCTTAGGCTTTTTCTTTTTCCATAGAAGACTGATCCAAAAAATGTTGCTATTATTTATGTCAAAGTGTCCTGCCTATGTTCTTTTGTAGGATTTTATGGATTCCAGTCTTGCATTTAGGTATTTAATCCAGTTTTTTATTTTGTTATGTATATGATGTGAGAAAATTGCCCTAATTTCATTCTTTTACATGTAGCTGTTCATTTTACCAGCATTACTTACTAAAGAGACTATCTTTTCCCCATTGGATATCCATGTCTCCTTTATCATGGATTAATTGACAATTGTGTGTGGGTTTGCTTCTGGAAAAACTATTTTTTCTGGGCTCCAAAATCACTGCTGATGGTGACTGCAGCAATGAAATTAAAAGATGCTTACTCCTTGGAAGGAAAGTTATGACCAACCTAGACAGCATATTGAAAAGCAGAGACATTACTTTGCCAACAAAGGTCCGTCTAGTCAAGGCTATGGTTTTTCCATGGTCATGTATGGATGTGAGAGTTGGACTATAAAGAAAGCTGAATGCTGAAGAATTGATGCTTTTCAACTGTGGTGTTGGAGAAGACTTTTGAGAGTCCCTTGGACCACAAGGAGATCCAACCAATCCATCCTGAAGGAGATCAGTCCTGGGTGTTCATTGGAAGGATTGATGTTGAAGCTGAAGCTCCAATACTTTGGCCACCTGATGCGAAGAGCTGACTCATTTGAAAAGACCCTGATGCTGGGAAAGATTGAGGGCAGGAGGAGAAGGGGACGACAGAGCATGAGATGGTTGGATGGCATCTTCGACTCAATGGACATGGGTTTGGGTGGACTCTGGGACTTGGTGTTGGACAGGGAGGCCTGGCGTGCTGCGGTCCATGGGGTTGCAAAGAGTCAGACATAACTGAGAGACTGAACTGAACTGAAATTGCTTCTGGACTCTCGACTGTGTACCATTGATCTCTGTGTCTGTTTTTGTGCCAATATTATTTGTTTTGATAGCTTTGGAGCATAGTCTGAAATCAGGGAGTGTGATACATCCATTTCTATTCTTCTTTCTCAAGATTATTAATACTTTGACTATTCAGAGTCTTTTGTGTTTTCATACCAATTTTAAATTATTTGTTCTAGTTCTATGAAAAATGCAACTGATATTTTGATAGAGATTGCACTGAATCTGTAGATTGCCTTGGGTAGTATGGTCATTAAAGCAATATTAACTCTTAAAATCTGTCAACACAGTAAGTCTTCTTCTACTGTGTGTGTTGTTCTAAATTTCTTTATCAGCATCTTTTAGTTTTCAGAGTACAAGTCTCTTATCTCCTTAGTTATATTCATCCCTAGGTATTTTTTTTTTTTTTGATGGGATGGCAAGTGGGNTGGCAAGTGGGATTACTTCTTTAATTTCTTTCTCTGATTTTTTGTTGTTAGTGTGTAGAAATGCAATAGATTTCTGTGTATGAATTTGTATCCTGTAAATTTGTTGGATTCGTTAATGAGCTCCACTAGTTATGTGGCATTTTCAGTATTTTCTGTGTATAGGTCCATCATCTGCAATAGTGCAGTTTTATTACTTTCCTTCCAATATGGATTCCATTTATTTGTTGTCCACTTTGATTGCAGTGGCTAGCGGTTCACATTCTATATTTAATAAAATTGGTGAGTGGGCATTCCTGTATTTTTCTTAATCTTAGAGGAACTGCTTTTAGCATGTCACTGTTAAGTGTGACATTAACTGTATGTTTATTATCAGTTCACTTCAGTCACTCAGTTGTGTCCAGTGCTTTGTGATGCCATGGACTCCAGTATGCCAGGCCTCCCTGTCCATCACCAACTCCTTGAGTTTGCTCAAACTCATGTCCATCGAGTTGGTGATGCCATCTAGCCATCTCAGCCTCTGTTGTCCCATTTTCCTCCTGCCTCTAATCTTCCCCAGCATCAGGATATTTACCAGCAAGTCAGTTCTTCACATCAAGGGGCCAAAGTATTGGAGCTTCAGCTTCAACATAAGTCCTTCCAATGAATATTTAGGACTGATTTTCTTTAGGGTTGACTAGTTTGATTTCCTTCTGTCCAAGAGACTCTCAAGAGTCTTCTCCAACACCACAGTTCAAAAGTGTCAATTCTTCGACCCTCTGCCTTCTTTGTGGTCCAAATCTCACACCCATACATGAATGCTGGAAAAACCATAGCTTTGATTAGATGGACCTTTGTTGTCAACGTAATGTCTCTGCTTTTTAATATGCTGTCTAGTTTTGTCATAGGTTTTTTTCCATGGAGCAAGAGTCTTTTAATTTCATGGCTGCAGTTGAGATGGTTGGATCTGCAGTGATTTGGGAGCTCAAGAAAAGAGTCTGTCACTGTTTCCATTGTTTCCCCATCTATTTGCCATGAAGTGATGGGACTGGAAGCTATGATCTTAGTTTTTTGAATGTTGAGCTTTAAGCCAGCTTTTTCACTCTCCTCTTTCACTTTCTTCAAGAGGCTCTTTAGTTCTTCTTTGCTTTCTACCATAAGGGTGGTGTCATCTGTATATCTGAGGTTATTGATATTTCTCCCTGCAGTCTTGATTTCAGCTTGTGATTCATCCAGCTGGGCATTTTGCATGATATACTCTGCATTAAGTTAAATAAGCAGAGTGATGATATACAGCCTTGACATACTCCTTTCCCTATTTGGACCCATTCTGTTTTTCCATGTCCAGTTCTAACTGTTGCTTCTTAACCTGCATACAGATTTCTCAGGAGGAAGGTCAGGTGGTCTGGTATTCCCATCTCTTTAAGAATTTTCCATTTTGTTGTGATCCATGCAGTCAAAGGCTTTCAAAAAGTCAATGAAGCAGAAATAGATGTTTTTCTGGAGCTCTCCCGCTTTTTCAATGATCCCATGGATTTTGGCAATTTGATCTTTGGTTCCACTGCCGTCTATAAATCCAGCTTTAATATCTGGAAGTTCTCAGTTCATATACAGTTGAAGGCTAGGTTGGAGAAGTTATGGCCTTTAATATGTTATGTTCCTTGTACACTGATTTTGTGGAGAGTTTTCTCATACGTGAATGTTGAACTATTTCATAACTTATTTCTGCATCATAAGTTTGTTGTATGATTTTTTATTCTTTAATTTGTTAATGTAGTGTACTACTAGGGTCTCTGGCTATAGGGCCCTAGGGGTCCTGGGGTTAGTGTCTATGCAGTGGGGTGTGGGTTTGGGTCCTAGGGCCCTGGGCTGAGTGGAAAGGACTGTGTCCTGGACTGACAGTGGGCTCGGGGCTCCTGGAGTCAGCTTGCCTACTAACAGGTGGGGCTGTGACCCCACCCAGCTGTTACTTGGTGTGCAGTATCCCATCACTGGAATCAGCAGGCTGGTGGGTGGGGCCAGTTCAGTTCAGTTCAGTTGCTCAGTTATGTCTGACTCTTTTTGACCCCATGGACTGCAGCATGCCAGGCTGCCCTGTTCATCACCAACTCCTGGAGTGTACTCAAACTCATGTCCATTGAATCCGTGATGCCATCCAACCATCTCATCCTATGCTGTCCCCTTCTCCACCCACCTTCAATCCTTGAGTCAGCTCTTTGCATCAGGTGGCCACGTATTGTAGTTTCAGCTCCAGCATCAGTCCTTCTAATGAATATTTAGGACTGATTTCCTTTAGGATGGACTGGTGGGATCTCCTTGCAGTCCAAGGGACTATCAAGAGTCTTTTCCAACACCACAGGTCAAAAACATCAATTCTTCGGCACTCAGCTATCTTT
The DNA here is from genome assembly GCA_006410935.1 of Redunca redunca. Taxonomy (NCBI): domain Eukaryota; kingdom Metazoa; phylum Chordata; class Mammalia; order Artiodactyla; family Bovidae; genus Redunca; species Redunca redunca. Next base: position 163,115 of record SJYQ01000080.1, read on the forward strand.
ATAGTCCAACTCTCACATCCATACATGACTACTGGAAAAACCAAAGCTTAGACTAGATGGACTTTTGTTAGCAAAATAATGTCTCTGCTTATTAATATGATGTCAAGGTTTCTCATAGCTTTTCTTCCAAGGAACATGAGTCTTTTAATTTCATGGCTGTATCACCATCTGCAGTGATTTTGGAGCCCCCCAAAATAAAGTCTGTCATTGTTACCAGTGTCTCCCCATCTATTTGCCGTGAAGTGATGGGACCAGATGCCATGATCTTAGTTTTCTGAATGTTGAGTTTTAAGCCAACATTTTCACTCTCCTCTTTCACTTTCATCAAGAGGCTCTTTAGTTCCTCTTTACTTTCTGCTATAAGGGTGGTGTCATTGCTTATCTGAGGTTATTGATATTTCCCCCAGCAATCTAGATTCCAGCCTGTGCTTCTTCCAGCCCAGCGTTTCTCATGATGTACTCTGCATGGAAGTTAAATAAGCAACATGACAATATAGAGCATTGACATACTCCTTTCCTGATTTTGAAACAATCTGTTGTTCCATGTCCAATTATAACTGTTGCTTCTTGATGTGCATACAAATGTCTCAGGAGGCAGGTTAGGTGGTCTGGTAGTCCCATCTCTGAGAATTTTCCACAGTTTGTTGTGATCCACACAGTCAAAAGCTTTGGTGTAGTCAATAAAGCAGAAATAGATGTTTTTCTGGAACTTTCTTGCCTTTTCAATGATCCAATGGATGCTGGCAGTTTAATCTCTGGTTCCTCTGCCTTTTCTAAAACCAGCTCAAACATGTGGAAGTTCACGGTTCCCATAATGTTTAAGCCTTACTTGGAGAATTTTGAGCATTACTTTGTTAGCATGTGAAAAGAGTGCAATTGTGCAGTAGTTTGAGCATTCTTTGGCATTACCTTTCTTTGGGATTGGAATGAAAACTGACCTTTTTCAATCCTGCAGCCACTGTTGAGTTTTCCAAATTTGCTGGCATATTGGGTGCAGCAGTTTCACAGCATCATCTTTTAGGATTTGAAATAGCTCAACTGGAATCCCTTCACCTCCACTAGCTTTGTTTTTAGTGATGCTTCCTAAGGCCCACTTGAATTCACATTCTAGGATGTCTGGCTCTAGGTGAGTGATCACACCATCATGATTATCTGGGTCATGAAGATCTTTGTACAGTTCTGTGTATTCTTGCCACCTCTTCTTAATATCTTCTGCTTCTGTTAGGTCCATACCATTTCTGTCCTTTATTGTGCCCATCTTTGCCTGAAATATTCCTTTGGTATCTCTAGTTTTCATGAAGAGATCTCTAGTCTTTCACATTCTATTGTTTTCTTCTATTTCTTTGCATTGATCATTGTGGAAGGCTTTCTTACCTTTCCTTGCTATCTTTGGAGCTCTGCATTCAAATGGATATATCTTTACTTTTCTCCTTTGGTTTTTGCCTCTCTTCTTTTCACAGCAATTTGTAAGGCCTCCTCAAACAGCCATTTTACCTTTTTGCATTTCTTTGTCTTGGGGATGATTTTGATTCCTGACTCCTGTGCAATTTCACAATCCTTTGTCCATAGTTCTTCAGGCACTCTGTCTAACATATCTGATCCCTTGAAACTATTTGTCATTTCCACTGTATAAGCATAAGGGATTTGATTTAGGTCATACCTGAATGGTCTAGTGGTTTTACCTACTTTTTTCAGTTTAAGTCTGAACGCGGCACTAAGGAGTTCGTGATCTGAGCTCCTGGTCTTGTTTTTGCTGACTGCGTAGAGCTTCTCCATTTTTGGCTGCAAAGAATATAATCAATCTGATTTCAGTGTTGGCCATCTGGTGATGTCCACATGTAGAGTCTTCTCTTGTGGTGTTGGAAGGGTGTTTGCTATGACCAGTGTGTTCTCTTGGCAAAACTCTATTAGCCTTTGGCCTGCTTCATTCTGTACTCCAAGGCCAAATTTGCCTGTTACTCCAGATATTTCTTGACTTCCTACTTTTGCATTCCAGTCCACTATAATGAAAAAGACATCTTTTGGGGGTGTTAGTTCTAGAAGGTCTTGTAGATCTTCATAGAACCGTTCAGCTTCAACTAGTGCTTGAACCAAGTACCAGCATTAATAAGCTTGATGAAGGTTTCCAAAATGATTCTTGCCAGAACCAGTGTCCAATGGTAGAATAAGGTCCTCAAAATGGCCACCACCAGTGTCTGTTTGCCCATGGTAAGCTCCATTACCTCCTACCTTTCCAGGAGACTCACCAAAATCAGCAGGGGGTGTGACCCAGACTCCTTTCAAATTATTGCTTTTGCCTTGGGTCCCCGAAGGTGTGAGGTTTTGAGTACACCCTTTAAGAGTGAAGTCTCTATCTCCCTAGGCCACTGTTCCTCCCAAAAGTAAGCCACACTGGTCTTCAAATCCAAATGTTATGGGGGTTTCTCTTTCCATCACAGAACACCCAGGCTGGGAAACCCAATATGGGACTCAGACTTGTTCTTGGGAGGAATGTTTTCAATTGTAATTATTCTTTTGATATTAGGTTGCTTTACTGGGGATATATATCTTTTGGGGGGAGAAGGGGGTCGGTATGTGTCTTGACTGTACTGGAACTCTGACCCTCCTGTCCATCTCCTTGTGGTTTCTTCTTTATATGTTTAGTTGTAGAGGATTTTTTGATGCTAAATTCTATTTTTTCTCATCATTGGATTCTTTGTAAATAGTTGTAATTTTGGTGTGTCCTTAGAGTGGGAGGCTCAGGTTCTTCTTACTCTGCTATCTTAGCCAGTCTCCTCCCAAAGTATCTTTTAAATGGATATTTTTCAAAACACAGTAAAGATGACAACTGTAAATAATAATACATGGTTATATTGTTGTATATATACTATATACTACAGTATGTATAAAACGCTTTTTTTTATTCAACATAAATTGCCTTGACTTGAGTGATTAAGAATTATTTGAGGCATTGATAGTATTTATATTTATTTGTATATTGTATACATAGTTTTGAAATGTGTAATGATANNNNTTAAATTATGGAATCATGATGAAAAATTATAAATTACTATTTAAATTTAATAATTTAGCAGATTATGTTTGGTCAGAATGCTTAAATTATCTAAGTTCAAACACTAAAGATAGACATGAGTTAATTTTTGGACTCTAAGTTTAGCTAATAAACCTTTATTTTGTATTAGATATTTAATAATAGGTTGTATTTTAGTAGAAAAAACTTGGGACTTCCCTGGAGGCTCAGTGATAAAAAAACTGCCTGCAGTTCAGGAGACCTGGGTTTGATCCCTGAGTTGGGAAGAAACTCTTGAGGAGGACATGGCAACCCGCTTCACTACTCTCGCCTGGAGAATTCGATGGACAGAGGAGTCTTGCAAGCTACCATCTATAGGGTCACACAGATTCAGCCACAACTGAAGCAGTTAAGCAGCTGCAGAAAAATGTTACCATTTAATTTGTGAAGATTTTAGAAATCAACAGTAAACAGAGGCTACATGGTCTACCAATATACCACATTCTCCACTGGTAGCTATCTACATTGCAGGTATAAAAAATACAGGTTAGAGAATTAAAGGGCTTCCCAGGTGATGTTAGTGGTAAAGAACCTGCTTGCCAATGCAGGGGACATAAATGACACTGGTTGGATCCCTGAGTTGGGAAGATTCCTCTGGAGGAGGGCATGGCAACCCGCTCCAGTATTCTTGCTTGCAGAATCCCATGAACAGAGGAGCCTGGCAGGCTATAGTCCATAAGGTCGCAAAGAATCAGACATGACTGAAGTGACTTAGCAGCAGTAGAACCTATTAGTAATGCTAGCACCATAAATATTTACCTGTCCTGGGATAGTGGTCTCTACTGTGGAGTAATGCTTTAGTGCAGCACAAAAAGAAGGAATCAAGCTGCTGCTCATTCTTCATTTTCTAGTAAGAATAAAGGGGAAGTGAAGACCCTAAACTGGACAGGGAATAGATATAGAATAGACATTCTGTTCATGAATACTTCCAGCCATAAGTTCATATGAGTGGCAAACCTGACAAGTATTTGTGGGTAAAACCCTACCACGTGTGAAACAAGTAAAAGCAAAATACCATCACAGTAAAAGTGTTCACTTTGTAAAAAGGCAAAAGATCTAAAACAATTTTAATTCATGGCTCAAAATATGCCTTCACACAGCTCATTTTCAGATTGGTCATACCTCTCCAGTGGCTTTTGCTACCAGTGACTCCACAGTGGAAAGTTTGTTACTGTTTATACCTTATGTCTCTCATTTGTCTTCAGAGGATTTTGACATGTTGCATTTATTTGTGCCAAATTTAGTGGATAGTTCAGATCTTTATCTTTGTTACCTATCACAAAATAGACAAGTGGATTAAATTTTTTCCAAAAACTGTAAATTGAAAAATAAAACTAATACTGTAAATAAAAGTGAACCAGTTAAATGACAGAGCTGTGATTTTGAATATTTTTTTTCAACCAGAGTTTAAGAAAAAATGAGGGCAGTATAATCAAATATAAAATGAATTGGTCAAAAATTCAATAATATAAAAAGATGTATGTACACTGTTAAAAATCAGCTTTACTCTGAGGCATATTTGCCCTGAGATATTTGTGGATTTCTTAGCACATTTACTTAAAATAAATCTATTTACCTGTTGGTAATCTATGTTTACAATTTCAGTTTATAATAGCTAGTTGAGGTTTTTCTATCTATCCAGGGACTGAAACTTTATTTTTATTTTGCTTCTGAAATTCTAGTATCTAAAACAGTGTATGGAGCACAATATAAATTCACTAAATGTTTATTAAGTGAATGAATATTATGCATGGGAAAAATAATGAATATTTTGCCTACCTATATAAATATGAAAGATACAGCATATGTATATACGTGTATGTAGACAGATACATATAAATACAATTGTTAACTGGGTGGGGGAGTTTGTTAACTGGATTAACTGGGTGGGAGGATTGTTAATCATATACATATATAATTGTTAACTGGGTGTGGGGAGGGTTGATGGGCCTAGGGAAGAGGGCTTCAAATGCATTTCCCCCAAGCATTGTTCTAGCGGCTGGCTTGTCAGCCCCCTCACCATATGAGACCTGCATTTTCCCTGAATGTTAAGAACCAGACATAAATATTACTCCACAGCCTACTTTATTTAACTTAAATTTCTTTCATATTGCTCAAATTTTCCAAAAACACATTTTCCACCTCCTCTTTTTTATAATTTCCATGTTTTCTCCTAATGCTAACAAAAACTTTCTTTAGGGAAGGCATGTTGGTTATTATCCATTGACCTCTTCCTTTTTAAGTGTCTTTAGATCAATTTTGTAAAGAATTTTTTTCAACAGGAGTAAAATATATTTCCTTTTGTTACAAAAGAAAGCTTTTTTCTGTTAATATCATGTCTTAAGTTTATTGGTAACATGAAAAATGACAATCCTTTTCATTTATAAAAAATTCTAGTTGTAGCTTCACATTTAGAAGTCAAATTCAATTTTGATGTATAAGAACACTCAAATTTCAAAGAGCTTAGCAAATTAAGAAAACATTAGGATACCACACAAAGAATTCCTTGAGAAGATCTGATGCTTGGAGTCAGATTTTCCCCACTCCTTTAGAGAAACAGTGATTAAAATGGACAGGTATTTAGTTCCAGAGAATGGAGTTTAATGTAGCATGGTGTATGTTAACCAATTAAAAGTGAACTTTATCTATTTGTTATTAACAAATTTTCACTGTATTAGCTGCTAATATTGTGCTGCTGAGTAAAAAATATATCATGGTTCCTGTCCTTGATCTGGTAGGAGAGGCAGATGATAAAACAAGCCAGAAAAATGAACTGGTATTTAAAATGAGATGCAAAGACTTTTTAAGGAGATGGCAATGAAGTGTGCCTTTTGTTAAGAATTAAGTTTACATAGGTTCCCATGAACAGATATGAGTGCAGTGATATATACAAAGCTCTAAGACAGACATAAAGATACAAAAAAGAAAAATAACAAATTTGGACCACAAGGAGGTTGCTGAATAACATCCATGCCTATTTAAAATGATTATTTTGAATTCTGTGCTTTGCTGAAGTACATGATAAATTCAGCTTTTAACTTATCAGGCATTATGTAGCTAATACAAACTTAATTTTAATCCCTTTCTTTTTGTCCAAATAGAATTCTTTTTAGAATTCATGGGGGGTTGTGGTATTTTTACTTTTAACGATGAAAAAATATTGCTGTGAACTCAATAATGCTTAACTGTTTTACTCAGAGGATACTTGCTATATATTTGAAGTCTACATACCTGCAATGCACATTATCTATGTAATATGATTGCAGTGCTCATTGTTAAAACTAGAAAACCTCACTAAATTTACCTAAACTGGAAAAAGCATTAAATTTGACATTATTTTGTGGTGATGGAAAGTCTCATACAATGAAATTTGTATGACACTTCAAATATGTGAAAGATATGTTGAATGTGTGTGTAATACACAGTTATTTACATGTGGAATATATATATATATTATATGTGACTTAATTTTTAAAAACTTATTTAGCTTTAAAAGCAACATTTTGACACAAATGAGATGGCTTTTGTTTCCATGATGTGGAAATCAAGGCTTAGAATGATTTTGCTGCTGCTGCTGCTGAGTCGCTTCAGTCGTGTTCGACTCTGTGCGACCCCATAGACTGCCTCCCACCAGGCTCCTCCGGCCCTGGGATTCTCCAGGCAAGAACACTGGAGGGGGTTACCATTTCCTTCTCCAATGCATGCAAGTGAAAATTGAAAGTGAAGTCGCTCAGTCGTGTCTGACTCTCAGAGACCTCATGGACTGCAGCCTACCAGGCCCCTCCGTCCATAGGATTTTCCAGGCCAGAGTACTGGAATGGGGTGCCATTGCCTTCGAGAATGATTTTAGGCCTTCTCCATATCACACACTAGGCTTCCCAGGTGGCTCAGTGGTAAAGAAACTGCCTGCCAAACGGGAGAGTTGGATTTGATCCCTGTGTCAGGAAGATGCCTTGCAGAAGAAAATGACAGCCCACTCAAGTATACTGGCCTGGAGAATCCCATGGACAGAGGAGCCTGGCAGGCTCCAGTCCATGGGGTCACAGAGTGGGACATAACTGAGCAACTGAACAACCATATCACACATGTGAGAAACAAAGGTAAAGACTGCCCCTCAGTTTGTTAATGATTATTCAGATTCACGTTAGTTTCTTAGGCTGAATTTGTACTCGCATAACCTAGAAATGTGCCTTTAAAAGGTACTGGCACATTTTCTAGATTATGTTATCAACATTTTCATATAATTACCAATAACAACCTTGAATTTTTGACTTTATTGCAATGAGACTTGAGGGAGGTAGGCAAATGCATTTTGAATTAAGCAAAGAAGAAATTAATCATCTACCTTGGGATATAAATATTCTGCAGTGTGTGATGGTCTAGGTGAAATCCTAGTCAGGTACTAGGAAATGTTCTGTTTTCTCATATTTTTCCCAAGCCATGAGATTCTGTGCACTGATATGAAAGATACTGGTAATGTTGAAGTGCTTTAAGCTTTAGTTCAGGAAGTTTAGTTGTCATTGGCTTTAAATAGATTTCATGCCTGAATCACAAAGCATTCTTTAACTTGAACCATAGGCACTTCTAGGCTGGAAGGAAGATGTGCAGATCACCATGGTGAATTTAGGCTAGCTCTCTTCATCCTTAATTTTAAATGAAGCTTTAATGACATATTACATTCTGTTGTCATCTCAGTTAATCAAGCATCCCGTTAAATTGGGAATTGATGCTTTATTGGCTTTAACAGATTGCACAATGGAAAGATTAACTGAAACAATTAGACACTATTCAGCAGCCTGAAAGCAAATAATGTCACCTGCCAGAAAAGATGGAAACAGCAAGTGAATCATCCCAGAAGTGTATTTCTTATGCTCTGATTCCATGTTGTTTGACTATTCATAACTGCCAGAGACTGAAAGAGCTTGAAATGGACTTGCTTATAGGAATTAAATGATGAAACTAACAGAGTGAAATGAGAGAGGGAAAAAAAACTCAGTAGTTTGGAACCATAAAAATTATAGTTTTATAAGATGGATTTGTAATTTTTAAAAAGTGTAGTTTAAAAATGTAACAGGAAAAAAAAAAAAAAACCTAGCAGCAATTTCTCTGTTGACATGTTTCTCTCATAGGTTCTTTGCTTGATTGTTTGGAGTGAAATGTTTGACATAAACAATGCTTCTTGAGTATCCAGAAAATACCTAAAGGTTGGCGAAAAGGTTGTTTTTTTGAGAGATATTTGTGATTTCAGTGTGGGCTTTCCTGGTGACTCAGGCAGTAAACAAACTGCCTGCAAGGCAGGAGATGTGGGTTTGATCCCTGGGTTGGGAAGATCCCCTGGAGAAGGAAATGACAACCTAACCCAGTATTATTTCCTGGAGAATTCCATGGACAGAGGAGCCTGGCAGGCTACAGTCCATGGGGTCACAAAAAGATGGACATCACTGGGCGACTAATACTTTCACTTCACTGTGACTCCAATATAACTTAGATCCTGTTTTCCAGTCTAACTGTAATTCCATCTGCTCAGCAACATTGCCTTTTTCCACATTCACAATGGTTGTGTTTCTTCCAATAGAAAAGTCTTTTCTGACTGATTCATTATAAAATATTTCCAGAGCTATAATGTCCACTGCACATTCAGATCCTCCGCTATGTCATTTCCAGTTTAAGACATGAGGGGTAATGACTTCCTTTATATTGATTGGAAAGTTGCCTTTTACATAAATAATTCTCACTGGGGCTAGATGTTGTTCAGTTGCTCAGTCATATCCAACTCTTTGTGACCCCATGGACTGCAGCATGCCAGGTTTTCTTATCCTTCACTGTCTCCCGGAGCTTGCTCAAATTCATGTTCATTGACTCAGTGATGCCATCCAACCATCTAATCCCCTGTTGCCCCCTTTTCCTCCTGCCCTCAATCTTTCCTGGATTCAGTGTCTTTTCCAGTGAGTTAGCACTTCGGATCAGGTGATCGACGTATTGGAGCTTCATTTTCAGCATCAGTCCTTCCAAAGAGCATTCAGGGTTGATTTTCTTTAGGATTGATTGGTTTGATTTTCTTGCAGTCCAAGGGACTCTAGCACCACAGTTTAAAAAGCATCGATTTTTCGGGGCAGATGAGGTCTCAACTTAAAAATGCATATCTATTTTTTCAATTCAAAAGGATAATATTGCCTCTTCATTATGATACCAAAGTAGATATAATTTAATAGATTTAATAGTTTTACACCATTAAATGAAAAACCATTACCAGTTAGGGAATACTAATTTTGGGCATGATATTTTGTCACTTATTTTTTTTTTTAGAATTCTGTCATAATTAAGGTTATTATTTTTTGAATCTTTTTTGATGCTGGATATTGCACAGTTTTTTCACATAAGACCACTTTCATATGTTCACTATAAAAAAGAAGCAAATGGAAGCTTAGGCAAATTCAATTCCTAATGTTTCAGAGCTGTAACAATATGGTTAGACTGAAAGTACTAAACTGGTGATACTAGGGGACTCTTATACATTGCTGATGGGTGTGTATAATGGTATAACCACTTGACAAACAGTTTCATTTTCCCTACTAAGTCTGAACATAGGCATAGCCTATGAAACAGAACTGTTATATCTGGATAAAAACTCAAGAGAACTGAATTCACACATGCAGCAAAAGCCATAGCGCTACTATTATAATGAAGGTTTTGAGAGGAAGATAAGATGAAGGAAGTCACTGTGTCTCAGTCTGGCTTCAGCTTCTTTGAGCATTAATTTATAAGAATGTTCTCTAAGATTGTGTGTGTGTGCATTAGACGCTCAGTCCTGTCCAACTCTTTGCTACCTCATTAGCCTGCCAGAGTCCTCTATCCATGGAGTTTCCACACAAGAATACTGGAGTGGGTAGCCATTACCTTCTCCAGGGGGTCTTCCCTACCCAGCGAATGAACCTGGGTCTCCCACGTTGCAGGCACACTTTTTACTGTCTGAGCCACTAGGTAAGCCCCAAGAGAGTCTGTAGGTAAGATAAAAAGAGATGCCTGAAAAACACGGGACTCAGGGGTGTTGAAAATTTTAGTATGGGGCTTACATATTTATTTAAGGAATGACATTTTGCAGATATTGGAAAACATAAATCAGAATATGCCTTTTAAAATTCAAGCAATAAAAGTATGTGATCTGATATCTTTTCCAATTTTGTGATTAATCATCTATATGTACTTGCATAATGATACTTGCTAAGGATAAATACTTTGAATAACTAGTAGGCTAAAATTTTGCTTTCATAAAATGATTTACAAAAAGAAAGTTTCTGTAATGCACTTTGGAGTCTAAACCTCATATTAAGTTTTACTCTTGAAAAAAATCTTTTATTTTGTTTGCAAATGTAATTTTTTGAAAAAGGACTTATTACCTGGGTAACATGAATTTCATTTTAATTTTGCTTTGATAATTTATTTATTTATTTATTTATTATAATCTAGTACATATTCTGTTTTCTATCTGTATCCATTGAACTGCAAAAAAAAAAAAAAAAAGGAAATGCATCCAATCCTTTTGCTTCTTTTCCCTCCCATGGGGCTCAGTGGTAAAGAATCCACCTGTCATTGCAAGAAACTTGGGTTTGATCCCTGGGTCAGGAAAATCCACTGGAGGAGAAAATAGCACCCCACTCCAGTATTTTTGTCTGGGAAATCCCATGAACAGAGGAGCCTGTCGGGCTGCAAGGAGTCCATGGGGTGGCGAAGAGTTGGACATGACTTAGCGACTGAGCAAGCCCACGTGTGTGTTTCAGATATATCATTTATAGGTAATATGGCAGTTTTCCTTGATCCACAGGTGAAACGCGTAGTACAGCTTAAATGAATCAGCACAGTATATCCTCTATATCTAATGAGTCCAATACGAGTAGTATTTCAGGACTTTTGGTAGGAATTAATGGATACAGAATCCTTTCTCTGGACAACGTTTTGTGTGCTTGAAGGACTAGAATAGAATTGCTGTATTTATTGTGCTATCATGATTTGAGGCTGAATTTGACTTTGGAGTCCAACAGAGCTAAAGTGGTCTCTCTGTTTCTCTATCTCACACACAAACATGAGATGTGGAGTCTTTATAAGCTGAATGCTAACCCTGACACATCTCTTGACATTCAGTCATGTGAAACAATCATTTCCCTGCATCTTTTGCTAGTTTGATTTGGTATTATTAAATTTCCAATCAGAAGTGTATAATTGATATCATATTTGGTACCAAGAATGAGGTTTCACACATAACAGGCTCTAAAGTACTGGATAGCCTGAAATCTGTTAGGATATGGTAGGTAAGAAACTGAAGATACTAATTATTTTAATTGTTCAACATATAGTTAAATGATTTTTCTTTTAGTATAGTTCTCAAAATGTATCTACCAAGAATTAGATATCAGGGAAATTGAGTCAAAAAGTTTTCTAATACTGAAATCTCTTCTAAGAGAGAGCCAAACTTGCCTTACAACTGTTTTCTGAAGGCAGAGAGAGAAGGAAAGTTTTGCTAATGGTTGCTTTTCTGTTTTTGGTCTACAATCCAAATTTACTAAGTTTGATAATGCAGATACTTGGATGGGTCTCCTGCATTTCAGGATAATCGTTTCCTATCTGAGCCAGCAGGGAAGCCCCTTGAGTGGTCAGAAAAGCTTGATTTTTACATTGAGGTGAAGATAGTGTTAACAGGGAGTTAGGAGACATTGTATGAGAAATTATAGGGAACTCACTCCACCCTTATGGCAGAAAGTGAAGAGGAACTAAAAAGCCTCTTGATGAAAGTGAAAGTGGAGAGTGAAAAAGTTGGCTTAAAGCTCAACATTCAGAAAACGAAGATCATGGCATCCAGTTCCATCACTTGATGGGAAATAGATGGGGAAACAGTGAAAACAGTGTCAGACTTTATTTTTTTGGGCTCCAAAATCANCAGATGGTGACTGCAGCCATGAAATTAAAAGACACTTACTCCTTGGAAGAAAAGTTATGACCAACCTAGATAGCATATTCAAAAGCAGAGACATTACTTTGCCAACTAAAGTTTGTCTAGTCAAGGCTATGGTTTTTCCAGTGGTCATGTATGGATGTGAGAGTTGGACTGTGAAGAAGGCTGAGAGCTGAAGAATTGATGCTTTTGAACTGTGGTGTTGGAGAAGACTCTTGAGAGTCCCTTGGACTGCAAGGAGATCCAACCAGTCCATTCTGAAGGAGATCAGCCCTGGGATTTCTTTGGAAGGAATGATGCTGAAGCTGAAACTCCAGTACTTTGGCCACCTCATGCGAAGAGTTGACTCATTGGAAAAGACTCTGATGCTGGGAGGGATTGGGGGCAGGAGGAGAAGGGGATGACAGGATGAGATGGCTGGATGGCATCACTGACTCGATGGATGTGAGTCTGAATGAACTCCGGGAGTTGGTGATGGACAGGGAGGCCTGGAGTGCTGCGATTCATGGGGTCACAAAGAGTCAGACACGACTGAGGGACTGAACTGAACTGAACAGAAATATGTGGAACTACCTAAGTGGTGCTAGTGGTAAAGACCTTCCTGCCAATGCAGGAGATGCAAGAGACAGGTTTGATCCCTGAGTTGGGAAGATTCCCCTGGAAGTGGACATAGCAACTCACTCCAGTATTCTTGCCTGGAGAATCCCATGGACACAGGAGCTTGGCAAGCTACAGTCCATAGTGTCACAAAGAGTTGGACACAACTGAATCAACTTAGCAAGCAAGCAAGGAATATATGACTTCACTGGCCTTATCCAGGAGCATTCTCTTAAGACTTCCCTGAATGATATAATAGATAAGGCCTCACATTGTGGAAATGAGACCAAAATATACACGTAGGAAAAATATATAAATATGCATATTTTACCAACCAATCATTAACTCAAATTGTTCCAAGAGGTAGACTTCTTTGAAAAAGATCCAGGTAAATGATCAGAGCATAGAAGACCCATAACAACTACTATGAGGGAGAAACCTCTAATTCTAGACCCAAGGTCTTTGATTAAGTATGATTTCTGGGTTGGATTATTGAAACATGGAATTGGCCATATATAAATAGACCTAGAGCTACCTGTGATTTTAAAGGAGATGTTTATAAATAAACCCAAGACTATCAACCTATGAGTACTCAATTGTGTATTTCTTAGGTACCCAAACTAAAAGAGAATGGTATGCTAAAAAAAATACAGCTTCAATTGGATGGTTTCTCAAATGCTAACAGTAGTTGTTTACATAGAATTAAATTGACAAAGGTTATTCTCAATATTGGCAGAATTAGGGTTGATGGAGAAAATGGATCAAGGAGGCCTTTAGCCATGTTAAAACCAATACTGCCAAATTGGCCATTCAGACACGAGGTCATTCGAGAGCAGTAATTGTCTATGATTTCTGCTTAGGAGATGATGATATGTGATGTATATCAGTGACTACTGTGTGTTGTTTCCCATTTTTCTCGCAATAAAACACAAAGTTTTATTGGAAAATATTAGAGTATGTGGCTTCCCAGGTGGCTCAGTGGTAAGGAATTGCCTGCCAGTGCAAGGAGATGCAGGAGACATGGGTTTGGTCCCTGGGTCAGGAAGATCCCCTGGAGAAGGAAATGGCAACCCACTCCAGTATTCTTGCCTGGAGAATTACATGGACAGAGGAGCCTGGTGGGCTACAGTCCATAGGGTCAGAAAGAGTTGGACATGACTGAGTGGCTGAGCATGCTTGCATTAGAGTACATTGGAAGTCAGTAAGTTATAATTTATCCCTAATTTACTAGGTTATCAAGAGCTCAATGCAAAACTAATAGGACTACCATCTTCCAGAAATCCTGGATGCAGAACTGATTGCAGTACATTTAAGTAAGGGAGGAGCCAGCAAGTTTCAAGTGAGTGCTTCTTATTGAGTGTATATTTGGGAGGCAGACAAAGACGTGAAGCACACCTGCCACCTTTGCTTGGTGTCCCAGCATCGGTCACTCTTTCTCTTCCTCTCTGCTCCTCTTTCTATCAAAGAACCATTTGTTTGAGACAGGCTAGCTTCAGTGTAAGCTCTAGGGTTTGAGTACATTATTTGATTTACTATTGTAGGTGTTGCTGAAACTTTCACAGACCTGAAAGAACCTTTGGAGGTTGGGAAAAAACATTCCATCTCCTTCATAGAACTTACTGTGTTTTAGCCCCTTCATTCCTGCAAATGTTTGTTCTAATGTGACCAAAAGGAAGCATTTCCTACCCAAGGAAATGTCGCTTTTTAGCACTCTAAAATCACTTGGTAAGAGAGGTCAGATGTATTGTTACAGCAAAGTGTTATTAAATATATCTATGTATATAGTATATAATGTTTTTACTGAATGATCACAGATAAATAAAGTAGCTATAAATAGTATTATTCATTATTTCCAAGCATTCTTTCTTAATGGGACCTTTATGACTAAATTAAGGGCAGAGAGAAATACCTAGATAAGTAGGTTTTTTTTTTTAAAGTTCAAAGAATATGTCTTATGAAAAACAATTCTCAAAGATACTGTTATGTGAGCTCTTTCTTGTCATGTTCCTTTCAGGGCTGGTGAAGATTTATAAAAAGTAACTATATATTAAAGGATTTATGTGCACAAGGAAAAAGGAAAAAAGAAAAAATTTTCAATATCCTCCCTGAGGGAAAATTTTTTATTGTTATTTATTGAGCTGAGAGTGATTGAACTAGGTTTACTATAAAATATAGGGCTGGATACGGTCCCTGGACCTTGCAAAGAATTCAGATTTGAGAGGTGTTTTAAATTTTTATCGAACAGTAAATGTTTCTCTTTTTGATCTCATTTATATCAAATATGCCCTGTGAGTTTTTGATGTTTGCTAGCCAGCATTGTTTAATTGTTCAACTTTAGGGAAATGTATTCAGTGACTTCTCCTGTGAGCTGTAATCACACTGGTTAAAAGATTCATGGGGCCCACTCATATCTTGTTTAGCACCTCTCATGGTACAGATCAGAGTGTGGAGTCTACCTTGCCTTCAAAAGTCCTCCTGTGCTTGGATCCTCTCAGTGGGGCACTGAAAATATGCTGAGCATTTGGTTCCTCATTTCCCATTACAGTCCCACTGAATTTCAGTTGGCCAATGATAAGACACTAATGTTTACCTAGATTATATTTAAGGAGGAACTCAATGAAGTACTTGAAAGAAAACTGCTAAGAGAAAAACCTTCTGGGGAAGAACTTTTTATTTTACTATTCACATGTATGAAATCTAGGTATGTATCATGAGACTGTTTAAGACAATGAACCTGATTTTCTTTATGCTTCACAGAAAGGGTAGCAGATAGGCATAAAAACATGCCTTGTGAGAAGGTTGGCATGGCTTCCTATAGAGTAAGCAAGGATGTAACTCTTCCAAGTGAACAGTGTGCTTCACTGGAAAAACCTCAGGTACAGTGGGTGGGAACTGATCAAGCTGCATTCAAATCTTGCCTTTTTGTGCACTGATCTCCCCACTGCAGGATCATAGAGTATGTCTGGGCTTAAGAGAAGGACACAAGAAAGCTTTAGGGAACTTATGGATGGTAGAGAGCATTTCTTATCCTTTCATTTTGGCCTCATGCTTAGAATTAAGAATTGTTAACATACTTATGGGATCACATTATCTAGATAAAGATTCATAACAATAAGGGCTTCCCAAGTGATGCAGTGATAAAAAATACACTTGCCAGTGCAGGACATTCAAGAGACTTGGATTCAATCCCTGGGTTGGGTAGATCCTCTTGAGTAGGAAATAACAATCCACTCCAGTATTTTTCTGGGAAAATTCCATGGCTAGTGAAGTCTGGTGGGTCACATGGGATTGCAGAGTCAGACATCACAGAGCACACACACAGAGTCATCACAACAATTATCAGTCATTGTGGGAGGGGTCAGACAGGATCACATGTAGGCTTAGAAACCTTTCCTCAGGACACACACACATGTGCATACACTTACCACACTAGGTGAGGATGCTAGCAAGTGTGGAAAGACGAGTATGCACCATTTTATTTTTTTTTTATTTTTTATTTTTTTTAACTTTTAAAATTTTTATTTTAACTTTAGTTTACTTTACATTACTGTATTGGTTTTGCCAAACATTGACACGAATTCACCACGAGTGTACAAGCGTTCCCAAACATGAATCCCCTCCCACCTCCCACCCCATGCCATCCCTCTGGGTCCTCTCCTTGCACCAGTCCCAAGCATCCTGCATTCTGCATCTGACATCAACTGGCGATTCGTTTCTTACTTGATAGTATACATGTTGCAATGCCATTCTCCCATCTCATCCCACCCTCTCCCTCTCTCTCTCCCCCAGAGTCCAAAAGTTCTCTCTATAGATCTGAGTCTCTTTTGTTGTCTCGCATACAGGGTCATCATCCCCATTTTGATTATACAGAGTGAAGTAAGCCAGAAAGAAAAACACCAATACAGTATACTAACGCATATATATGCACCATTTTAGAAGTACTGATTTAAGGCATAAGTTTTCTATCTCTCCAGGTCATTTCAAACTTCAAGACTGGAAAGGGAAAAAAAAAAAAAAAAAAACCCTCCAACAGGGAAACTGCAATTGTCACTTCTGTTCTTTATAAGATAGCATGTACTTACTGTTTAGTGATTTCCTATGCCTTCCTCTTTAGCCAGTTTGTGCGTTTAGGGCTGTGGTTCAGGAGGCCAGGAGAATTAGCTTCATATAAAGGAAGGTGAGAAGACTAAGGTTGTGATCTGTAGCTCTGAATCATAGCCGAAGTGCAAGGATGTGGGGATAAAGTAGAGAGCTAGTGATCTAGGTAGAGAATGAACAAGAAAATCAGTTAAATACTAGTGAATATAAACAAGCTTGGCATCTCATTTACATAATTCAAAATTAAAAAATCTCAAAGAACAAGAAGATTTTTTTTTTTTCCTGGATATTTGTGATAGACTCATGTGATTGTAACATCTGAGCTGAATTGAGGGAAGATATGAACTCTTTATTTATGCTGCTTACCTTCAGTTAATATTAGTATTAACAAATATTAATATAATTGTTAATGAGTTACTTCCCTTGGGTAAATCTGAGAATGTTCTGTAAATTATGATTTTTCCATTGCATTTCCTTTATAAAATCTGAAAACAACCCTGTTTCCTTAAATATATCTGCCACCAAGTATAGATCTGTATTTTGACCTTTGTGTGCTAAAAAAGAACATTAAAAAATACAAGTGGAATTGAAAATTGCACACTGAATTATGCACCTATATCTTGAAAATAGTTTTTTAAAATATCCGTTTTATATATGAGAGGTATATAAAAATTACCTCCACCTTTTCTTTTCCTGACATAAGATGTGCTGTGTTTGCTGTGCTTAGCTGCTCAGTTGTGTCTGACTCTTTGCTACCCCATGGATTGTAGCCTGCCAGGCATCTTTGTCCGTGGGGATTCTCCAGGCAAGAATACTGGAGTGCGTGGCCATGTCCTCCTCCAGGGGATCTTACCAACCCAGGGATCGAACCCAAGTCTCCTGCATTGATAGGTAGATTCTTTACTGACTAATCCACCAGGGAACCTGACAGGAAAGTGAAAGTCTCTCAGTCGTGTCTGACTCTTTGAGACTATATGGACTACACAGTCTATGGAATTCTCCAGGCCAGAATACTGGAGTGGGTAGCCTTTCCCTTCTCCAGGAGAATTTTCCCAACCCAGGGATCAAACCCAGGTCTCCCACACTACAGGAGGATTCTTTACTAACTGAGCCACAAGGGAAGCCTGGAACTCAATATAATGTAGGACTAACCAAATGATATTATCTACTTGAGATGAGGAGGCTTAATGTATCCTTGGAAACAGTCTCATGTGAATTCATGTCCAGCTGGGCAAAGACAACCTCAATTGGTGGAAAAATTGGCAGGTGTGGAGTCATAAACCATTTGTTTCTAAAGTCATATGCTTTTGACTAAGTCACCTAGATTTTATGAAACTCAGTATTCACACTTGAAAATGGGAGATAATATGTCACAGATTGTTGATGAAAGAATTTAAGTCAAATTATAGAATGTATACAAAATGCTTAGGGAATTTCCATCTAATGCACTTTTATAATCACCTCAGAGGGAAGTGGAAGACAGATTTTAAAACAATGTAACATCTGAGAACATGCCCATAATTATTTTTCAAAGGTATTTTCATTAATAATTAAGATACAGTAGATAAAAATTCTGATAGTTCTTGCTTACAGTATGGTTGTAATTGTGTATGCATGTGTGTGTATAGGTTGCTTCAGTCATGTCCGATTTTTTGTAACCCTATGAACAGTAGCCCACAGGTTCCTCTGTCCATGGGATTCTCCAGACAAGAATACTGGAGTGGGTTTCCATTTCCTCCTCCAGGGGATCTTCCTGACCCAAGGATCAAACCCACAACTCTTACATCTCCTGAATCAGCAGGGTGGTTCTACCACTGGCACCACCTGGGAAGCCCTGTATGCATGTGTATCAGGGTGCTATTCTAAGTACAGTAAATATATAAACTGGCTAAATCATTCTAGCCTCTATGAGACAAATAGTATTGTTGTCCTATTCAGTTCAGTTGCTCAGTAGTGTCCAACTCTTTGTGACCCCATGGACTCAGCATGCCAGGCTTCCCTGTCCATCACTAACTCTAAATATAATATTTAGAATTACTGATTATTGTCCTATTGCTTTATTGCAAATGAGAAAAATGAAGACACAGAGGATTTAACTAACTTGTCCAAGGTCAGTCACAGGGGTAGTAAATGTCAGAGCCATGAATTGAAACCTGACCGCTTGAGCTCATAATATCCATATTATGCCATATACACTATGCTATAATGCTTCTCGCTGAATGTCAACCATAAGTGGAAGTCTTATTACACATGTAGCTAAGCATAGACGAAAATAGTTTCTTTGCT
Organism: Redunca redunca; assembly: GCA_006410935.1. Taxonomy (NCBI): domain Eukaryota; kingdom Metazoa; phylum Chordata; class Mammalia; order Artiodactyla; family Bovidae; genus Redunca; species Redunca redunca. The sequence goes on from SJYQ01000080.1 coordinate 182,113, forward strand.
GATAGGCCAGTTCTTCAATGAGATCCTAGTATCCATTTAGCGATTGTATTTTGCTCTATTGAAAGATCATTGTAAGGGTGAAGAGGACTAATTGTTAGTTTACGGAAAAAAGATCAAAGTCTATAGTTTGCTGTGTGGACCAAAATGAAATTTTTTGACTTTGTAGATAAAAAGATCATGTTTTATGTTTCGCTTATCTGGTTTCAGATGTACTATTTCCTGAAACTGAAACTTCAAAAGTTAGTTTCTTTAGTAAATGATAATGGATTTCTAAATTAAAATTCCAGATTTGTTATCTCATATCTCTTTGAACCTGGAGCAATTGCTTAGCTTTTTTTATGTCTCTTTAAATCACAACAATTAGTGATACTTATGATTGGAAGTCTGTGGTATAGGATTATAAAAGTTGTAAATGATTCAAAGCATAAAGCATATATAGTGTTTAGCATCCCCAATTGTTTTATTTCCATTGTGTCTCTGCAGACAATGAGTTGAAAAATTATTTAGCCATTTTTTGTAATTATTTTTTCAACATACAGTGACAAGCTGTGATCAATAGACAGTGTGCCTTCATTTTCCAGACCAGCCAAATAATTACATATGAGATTTGATCACAAAAAGCTTAAAGACTTAAAGAAAGTGCTGCAATGTTGTTCCATGAAATGAATTTCCTGTATCTTAAAGTGCTCCTCATGTGTCATCTGATTACTTCTAAGGCTCTGCTGTATTGTCTTTTGTTTTTCTAGTTGTCATTCAGTTCAGTGGATTGTGTGTGTGATTTGAGGTTAATTAAAATCAATGATAAATTATAAATTGAGGTGCAAAAATCAGGGCAGCAATGAATGGGAAAATTTCAAGCTAGTTGTACAAAGTCTATGGGACTCCAAAAATATAAGACATTGTCAAAGATAAAAGCAGACTTGTGGGAAGTGTTAAGAGTTTATGCAGTGAAACTGGCATTTGCTTTTTGGTTCTAATTATATTCTCAAATATAAAATTCAGAAATCACTTTTACATATAGATATAATAATATTCAGGTACTGCAGTCATGTAAGGGAGCACATAAACACAAGCAATAATAACACAACATTGTAATTGACATGTGCATTTATTTTTGCTTTCAAATCTGTTTAATAGGACATCCATGACAAAAATAATAAAGTTAGTATATTTTCCTCAGATTCCACATCTTTCACATATCTTTTATTTATTTTTCTTCTTGGCTTTAAAATTTAATTAATTAACTTATTTCAATTGGAAGCTAATTACTTTAAAACATTATGGTGGTTTTTGCCATACTTTGACATGAATCAGCCACGAGTGTACATGTGTTCCCATCCCAACGCACCAGCCCTGAGCACCCTGTCTCTTACATCGAACCTAGACTGGTGATCTGTTTCACATATGATAATATACATGTTTCAATGCTATTCTCTCAAATCATCCAACCCTCACCTTCTATGACCAAGTCCAAAAGTCTGTCCTTTACATCTGTGTCTCTTTTGCTGTCTTGCATATAGGATCATTGTTATCATCTTTCTAAATTCCATAAATATGCATTAATACTTTGACTGTGTGGATCACAATAAACTGTGGAAAATTCTGAAGGAGATGGGAATACCAGACCACCTGACCTGCCTCTTGAGAAACCTATATGCAGGTCAGGAAGCAACAGTTATAACTGGACATGGAACAACAGACTGGTTCCAAATAGGAAAAGGAGTATGTCAAGGCTGTATATTGTCATCTTGCTTATTTAATGTATATGCAGAGTACATCATGAGAAACACTAGGCTGGAAGAAGCACAAGCTGGAATCAAGATTGCTGGGAGAAATATCAATAACCTCAGATATGCAGATGACACCACCCTTATGGCAGAAAGTGAAGAGGAATAATAAGCATCTTGATGAAAGTGAAAGAGGAGAGTGAAAAAATTGGCCTAAAGCTCAACATTCAGAAAAGGAAGATCATGGCATCTGCTCCCATCATTTCATGGGAAATAGATGGGGAAACAGTGGAAACAGTGTCAGACTATATTTATTTGGGCTCCAAAATCACTGTGGATAGTGACTGAAGCCATGAAATTAAAAGATGCTTATTCCTTGGAAGAAAAGTTAAGATCAACCTAGATAGCATATTGAAAAGTAGAGACATTACTTTGCCAACAAAGGTCTGTCTAGTCAAGGCTATCATTTTTCTAGTGGTCAGGTATGAATGTGAGCGCTGGATTGTGAAGAAAGCTGAGTGCCAAAGAACAGATGCTTTTGAACTGTGGTGTTGGAGAAGACTCCTGAGAGTCCCTTAGACTGCAAGGAGCCCAACCAGTCCATCCTAAAGGAGATCAGCCCTGGGTGTTCTTTGGAAGAAATGATACTAAAGCTGAAACTCCAGTGCTTTGGCCACCTCATGTGAAGAGTTGACTCAATGGAAAAGACTCTGATGCTGGGAGGGATTGGGGGCAGGAGGAGAAGGGGACGACTGACGATGAGATGGCTGGATGGCATCACTGACTCGATGGACATGAGTCTGAGTGAACTCCGGGAGTTGGTGATGGACAGGGAGGCCTAGCGTGCTGCGATTCATGGGGTTGCAAAGAATTGGCCACGACTGAGCAACTGAACTATACTGAACTGATACTGTATTGGTGTTTTTCTTTCTGGCTTACTTCACACTGTATAATAGGCTCCAATTTCATCCACCTCATTATAACAGACTCAAATGCATTCTTTTTTAATAGCTGAGTAATATTCCATTATGTATATGTACTACAGCTTTCTTATCCATTTGTCTGCTGATGGACATCTATGTTGCTTCCATGTCCTGGCTATTGTAAACAGTGCTGTGATGAACACTGGGGTACACGTATCTCTTTCAGTTCTGGTTTCCTCAGTGTGTATGCCCAGCAGTGGGATTGCTGGGTCCTATGACAGTTCTATTTCCAGGTTTTTAAGGAATCTCCACACTGTTCTCCATAGTGGCTGCACTAGTTTACATTCCCACCAACAGTGTAAACCAACCCACCAAGAGGGTTCCCTTTTCTCCACCGTTTCTCCAACATTTATTGTTTGTAGACTTTTGGATAGCATCCATCCTGACTGGTGTGAAATGGTACCTCATTGTGGTTTTGATTTGCATTTCTCTGATAATGAGTGATGTTGAGCATCTTTTCATGTGTTTGTTAGCCATCTGTAGGTCTTCTTTGGAGAAATGTCTGTTTAGCTTTGGCCCATTTTTTGATTGAGTCATTTATTTTTCTGGAATTGAGATGCAGGTGTTGCTTATATATTTTTGAGATTAATCCTTTGTCAGTTTCTTCATTTGCTATTATTTTCTCCCATTCTGAAGGCTGTCTTTTCACCTTGCTTATAGTTTCCTTCATCTTGCAAAAGCTTTTAAGCTTAATTAGGTCCCATTTTTTTAAACTTTTACTTTTATTTCCATTACTCTGGGAGGTGGGTCATAGAAGATCCTGTTGTCATTTATGTCAGAAACTGTTTTGGCTATTTTTTCTTCTAGGAGTTTTATAGTTTCTGGTCTTACATTTAGATCTTTAATCCATTTTGAGTTCATTTTTGTGTGTGGTGTTAGAAAGTGTTCTAGTTTCATTCTTTTACTAGTGATTGACCAGTTTTCCCAACACCACTTGTTAAAGAGATTATCTTTTCTCCATTGTATATTCTTGCCTCCTCTGTCAAAGATAAGGTGTCCATAGGTGCATGGATTTATCTCTGGGATTTTTTGTTTCATTGATCTATGTTTCTGTCTTTGCACAAGTATTGTACAGTCTTGATGACTGTGGCTTTGTAGTAGAGCCTGAAGTCAGGTAGGTTGAATCCGCCAGTTCCATCCATCTTTCTCAAGATTGCTTTGGCTATTCCGTATTTTTTGTATTTCCATACAAATTGTGAGATTAGTTGTTCTAGTTCTTAGAAAAATACTGTTGGTAGCTTGATAGGGATTGCATTGAATCTATAGATTTCTTTGGGTAGTATACTCATTTTTGCTATATTGATTCTTCCAATCCACAAACATGGTATATTTCTCAATCTATTTGCGCCATCTTTGATTTCTTTCATCAGTGTTTTATAGTTTTCTATATAGGTCTTTTACTTCTTTAGGTACATTTATTCCTAAGTATTTTATTCTTTTTGTTGCAATGGTGAATGGAATTGTTTCCTTAATTTCTCTTTCTGTTTTCTTATTGCTAGTGTATAGGAATGCAAGGGATTTCTGAGTGTTTATTTTATATTCTGCAACTTTACTATATTCATTGATTAGCTCTAGCAATGTTTTGGTGATGGGTTTAGGGTTTTCTCTACAGAGGATCACGTCATCCGCAAACAGTGACTGTTTTACTTCTTTTCCAATCTGGATTCCTTTTATTTATTTATTTTTCTTTCTGCTCTGATTGCTGTGGCCAAAACTTCCAAAACTATGTTGAATAGTAGTTATGAGTGGGCAACCTTGTTTTGATCCTGACTTTAGGGGAAATGGTTTCAGTTTAACACCATTGAAGATGATGTTTGCTGTGGGTTTATCATATATAGCTTTTATTATGTTGAGGTATGTTCCTTCCATGCCTGCTTTCTGGAGGGTTTTTTTCATAAATGGATATTGAATTTTATCAAAGGCTTTCTCTGCATCTATTGAGATAATCATATGGTTTTTATCTTTTAATTTGTTAATGTGGTGTATCACATTGATTGATTTGTGAATATTGAAGAATCCTTGCATCCCTGGGATATAACCCATTTGTTCATGATGTATGGTCTTTTTAATATGCTGTTGGATTCTGTTTGCTAGAATTTTTTAAAGGATTTTTGCATCGATGCCATTAGTGATATTGGTCTGTAGTTTTCTTTTTTTGTGACATCTTTGTTTGTTTGTTTTTTGATGATTGTGGCCTCATAGGATGAGTTCGGAAGTTTACCTTCCTCTGCAGTTTTCTGGAAGAGTTTGAATAGGATAGGTGTTAGCTCTTCTCTAAATTTTTGGTAGAATTCACCTGTGAAGCCATCTGGTCCAGGGCTTTTGTTTGTTGGAAGAGTTCTGATTACAGTTTCGATTTCCATGCATGTGATGTGTCTATTAAAATGTTCTATTTTTGCCTGGTTCAATTTTGGAAAGTTATACTTTTCTAAGAATTGGTCCATTTCTTCCAAGTTGTCTATTTTATTGGCATATAGCTGCTGATAGTAGTCTCTTATGATCCTTTGTATTTATTTGTTGTCTGTTGTGACTTCTCCATTTTCATTTCTAATTTTGTTGATTTGATTCTTCTCCTTTTTTTGTTCTTTTTTGATGAGTCTGGCTAGTGGTTTGTCTATTTCATTTATCTTCTCAAAGAACCAGCTTTTAATTTTGTTGATTTTTGCTATAGTCTCCATTGTTTATTTTTCATTTATTTCTGGCCTAACTTTTATTTCTTTCCTTCTGCTATCCCTGGGTTTCTTAATTTCTTCTTTTTCTAGTTTCTTTAGGTTTATAGTTAGGTTATTTTTTTGATTTTTCTCTTGTTTCTTAAGATAAGCTTATATTGCTATGAACCTTCCCCTTAGCACTGCTTTCACTGAATCCCATAGGTTTTGGGTTATTGTGTATATATTTTCATTGATTTCTATGCATATTTTTATTTCTTTTTTGATTTCTTCTGTGATTTGTTGATTATTCAGGAGCATGTTGTTTAGCCTCCATATGTTTGTATTTTTAATAGCTTTTTTCTGTTTTGATATCTAATCTATCTTCATTGTGATCAGAAAAGATGCTTGAAATGATTTCAATTTTTTTGAATTTATCCGTGCTAGATATATGGCCCAGGCTGTTATCTATCCTGGAGAAGGTTCTGTGTGCACTTGAGAAAAAGGTGAAATTCATTGTTTTGGGGTGAAATGTCCTATGGATATCAATTAGGTCTAACTGGTCCATTGTATTATTTAAAATTTGTGTTTCCTTGCTAATTTTCTTTTTAGTTCATCTATCCATAGGTGTGAGTGGGTATTAAAGTCTCCCACTATTATTGTGTTATTGTTAATTTCCCCTTTCATACTTGTTAGCATTTGCCTTATATGTTGTGGTGCTCCTATGTTGGGTGCATATATATTTCTAATTGTTATATCTTCTCCTTGGATTGATCCTTTGATCATTATGTAGTGTCCTTCTTTGTCTTTTTTCATGGCCTTTATTTCAAAGTCTATTTTATCTGATATGAGTATTGCTACTCCTGCTTTCTTTTGGTCTCCATTTGTGTGAAATATCATTTTCCAGCCCTTCACTTTCAGTCTGTATGTGTCCCTTGTTTTGAGGTGGGTCTCTTGCAGACAGCATATATAGGGGTCTTTTTTTTTTTTTTTTTTTTTTATCCATTCAGCCTGTCTTTGTCTTTTTTTGGGGGCATTGTATCCATTTACATTTAAGGTAATTATTAATAAGCATGATCCCATTGCCCTTTACTTTGTTTTTTGGGTTTGCGTGTACAAACCTTTTCTGTGTTTCCTGTCTTGAGAAGATCCTTTAGCATTTGTTGGAGAGCTGGTGTGGTGGTGCTGAATTCTCTCAGCTTTTGCTTGTCTGTAAAGCTTTTGATCTCTCCTTCATATTTGAATGAGATCCTTGTACTGAATCTGGGTTGTACTGAAAGTCTTTCATCACTTAAGTATGTCCTGCCATTCCCTTCCGGCCTGAAGAGTTTCTATTGAAAGATTCAGTGGGAATCCCTTTGTGTGTTATTTGTTGCTTTTCTCTTGATGCTTTTAATATTAGTCTTTGTGTTTGATCTTTGTTAATTTGATTAATATTCACATGTCTTTTAAATATGAAATAAAATATTAATTTTCTGGAATTCTTATTTTTTGTTTCAGTTGTCTCTTTAAAAAATGAAGTTAGTAGTAGTTCAATATTTTTTATACTTATATGTTATTTTATATAACAAATATTGTGGAAATTTTCTATGAGTTCAACTCTGTGCCTATGGATAAAAATAATTATAAGAATTTAGAGTCAAATTCTGAGCTTCCAGATATGATAACCACAAGCCACATATCACAAACCAAATCAGAAAATGAAATAAATTTAAAATTTATTTCCTCTAACACAGTAACCATGTGCCAAGTACCAAATAGTCCCATTTGGCTAGTGGCTAATGTATTGAACAGGGCAGATGCAGAACATATCCATCGTGGCGGAGGGTTCTATGAAACTGTTAACTTAATTCTTCAGCATTCAGATTTGTTTATGGTCCAACTCTCACATCCATACATGACGACTGGGAAAACCATAGCTTTGACTGGATGGACCTTTGTTGGCGAAGTCGTCTCTGCTTTTTAATATGCCGTCTAGGTTTGTCATAGATTTTCTTCCAATAAGTAAGTCTTTTTTTTTTTTTTTNAATTTTATGGCTGCGGTCACCATCTGCAGTGATTCTGGAGACCAAGAAAATAAAGTCTGTGAGTCTTTCCATTGTTTCCCCACCTATTTGCCACAAAGTGATGGGACTAGATGCCATGATCTTTTGAATGTTGTTTTAAGCCAGATTTTTCACTCTCCTCTTTCACTTTCATCAAGAGGCTCTTTAGTTCTTCTTCATTTTTCTGCCATAAGGGTGATGTCGTTTGCATATCTGAGGTTATTGATAATTCTCCTGGTATCTTGATTCCAGCTTATGCTTCATCCATCTTGGCATTTCACTTGATGTACTCTGTTTCTAAGTTAAATAAGCAGGGTGACAATATACAGCTTGGATATACTCCTTTCCCTATTTGCAACCAGTCTGTTGTTCCATGTCCAGTTCTAACTGCTGCTTCTTGACCTGCATACAGATTTCTCAGGAGGCAGGTCAGGTGGTATGGTATTCCCATTTCTTTAAAAATTTTCTACAGTTTGTTGTGATCCACAAAGTCAAAAGCTTTAGCATAGTCAGTAATGTAGGTTTACTTTTATTTTTCTATTTAACTCATTTAAAGATAATCATTTCTGATCATTTTATTCTATCAATATTAATAAAATTCAGGAAGATTTAGTCAAGGAATAAACATATAACTGCAAGCAAATATTAGTACTAGGTTAAAAGTATGACATCCTAGTAGCTGAGGCTCAAAGAACACAAAATCCAGGACAAAACAAAGTCCTTAGCTTCAAACAACATATAATTAATGTGGCAAGTATGCAAAAAGTTATGGGGCAAATATTTTATTGTAGGGCTTTTGATGAGAGAGATAACAAGCCTTGAAAATCAAGGAAAGTTTTGTGGACAATATGGGATTTTAGACAGGTCTTTTTATAGTTTGTTTTTATTGGAGGATAATTGTTTACAATGTTGTGTTGGTCTCTGTCATATATCAGTATGAATCAGCCATAGGTATACATATGTCCTCTCCATCTTAAATCTCCCTCCCACCTCTCACCTCATCCTACCCTCTAGGTTGTCACAGAGCACCAGGTTAAGCTCCCTGTATCATACAGCAAATTCCCACTGGCTATCTGTTTTACATTTGGTGATGTATATGTTTCAATACTACCTTCTTGTTTTGTCCCACCCTCTCCTTCCCTCACTGTGTCCACAAGTCTGTTCTCTTTGTCTGTATCTCTATTGCTGCCCTAAAAATCAGTACCATTTTTCTAGATTACATATATATGCACTAATATGATTGACTAAACTATAGAGAGATCTCTACCTTACTATGGGCCCTGGCCTTCATTTTCTTAGTGCATTTACTTTGGAAAGCTTGAAATCGCAAGTTCTTTCTCTGACTTTAAAATGCAGGTAAATCTTCTCAGAAGCCCCTTGCCAGTTTTACAACTCAGGAATGTCTTTCTGAAGTTCCTGGGAGCCATCCCTCTGAAGGTAATCATCAAGAAACATATTATTCCTATCCCTATGTTCCAGGTTCAGAGGGACAGTAGGAGCATAAAGTGGATGAACAACAACTGGCAAAGACACGTGGGCTTCCCTGGTGGCTCAGTGGTAACGAATCCACCTGCCAATGCAGGAGACATGGGTTTGATTCCTGGGTTGGGAAGATTTCCCTGGAGACAGAAATGGCAACCCTCTCCAGTACTCTTGCCTGGGAAATCCCATGGACAGTGGAGCCTGGCAGGCTACAGTCCATGGTGTCACAAGAGAGTCAGATATGACTTAAAAACTGAACAACAACAGCAAAGCAAACACAAAGGCCTGATCAAACTTATCAACCTCTCCCCTAACACCCTTTAATAATTTTCCATTAGCTCACTAGTTTAGTGCTGAAAACAGATCTAAATTTAATCTCTCTCCCATAATGCAATAGTCTTGAATAAAGTCTTTCTAATACTAATCTCTATCCAATGCAATTTTACTTTGAGACCCTGTGTTGGTTTCCTGTTGCTGCTGTAACAAATCCCCACAAGCTACTGACTTAAGATGACCAAAAATAGTCTTATTATCTTCTTGTTCATGAGTTCATAAGTCCAAATGGATCTCACTCAGCTAATGTCAAAATGTTGGCAAGGCTGAAATCCTCTGGAGGCTCTAGGGAACAATCTTTTTGCTTGTCTTTTCCAACATTTAGAGACTGGTTGTATTCCTTGGTTCTTGGCCCAACTATCCATCTTCAAAGCCAGTAATTGGATCACGGTGACCTCTGCTTCTGTCTGTAGTCACATCTTCTGTGACTATGAAACTTCTGCCTTCTTCTTTAGCTTGTAAGGATCTTTGTAATAGCATTGGGTCCATCTGGATAATCAGGATAATCTCATTCAAAGATCACTAACTCAATCCTATTTGCAGAATCCTTTTTAATATATAAAGCTACATAATCTGGTGATTAGGACATGGACATCTTCACGGGGGGGAGTATTGATCCTCCTACTTCTAAATATTTGGAAATTAAATATAAAATAATATAAACTACCAATAAACAATTTTTGAAAAAGAAAACCAAGATAATGCCATGACATTGATTTTTAGAAAGACTTATAAAAGGAAAATTAATTTAAAATAAATGATACATCTGCATCTCAATATGTAAATGACTGGGCAAGAGTTGTTCAAAAGTAAAGTGGTAAAATGCTTATGCATCCATGCCAGTTGCTTCAGTTGTCTCCAAATGTTTGCAACCCTATGGACTATATCCCTTCCATGGGATTCTCCAGGAGAGAATACTGGAGTGTGTTGCCATGCCCTTCTCTAGGGGATCTTCCTGACCCAGGGATTGAACCTGCATCTCTTTTGTCTCCTGCATTGGCAAGTGGACTCTTTACCATCAGCACCACCTGGGAAGCCATAAAATGCTTATATCTACTTGTAATGAATAAGTTTGAAGATAAGTAAAGCAAAGAGCATATAAGTATTATTACTATTTTTCATGTTTAGAAGTAAAGTTTACATAGATTTATTGATACACACACATAAATATACACAAAATAATCGTCATGAGTGGGAAATCTAGAAAAACACTCAGTAGAGGATGTTATATTAGTAATTTAAAGACAACAAATATTTAGTATTCATCATATATTAGACAAGGCTTTTCTCTTAGTAGTGTAAGTTTTCCAAATAATGAACAATTTATGGGAAAAATGTTACAGTTATGCCTCAGTATTCCGGAAAGCTTCATACCTGGAAATTCAGTGTATACTAAAACCATCTAAATGCTATATATTTATATGTGAAATAGAATATTTTAGTTTAAATAATTAAAAACAGGTGTTCTAACATATATAAATGCCTGATTAAATAGTCGATTTGTGTGGGGTATGCAACAATTGTTCATTCCTTATATTTTAAAATATACCATCAGATAATTTGAATTCCTGATGCCCATGTTCTAAATAACAGTGGCGTGCCTCTTGAACACACACACACGCACACACACACACACATGCACACACACACACTTCCCAAATTTTCCAGACAACTATTGTAGGAAACACTTCTCACCCTTGAATTTTAAAGATCTTTCCAACCTTCTCATTTTTTAGAGGAAGGCAATGCAGTTACCATTGATTAAGGGATGCTTGGAGATTTAGTCTAGGGGGACATTTCAAAGATTAGGGGTACACTAAAGAACTAAATTTATACAAATTTCCTTTTTTCACAGGATTTTTTTTTTGTGTGTGTGTGAATATGGCAAAAATAATTTAAACAGAAAAGTATATTGTGTCATGTACTAGAAAGTGACGTGTTTATTCATGATGCAGTCATTAACAATATTTATTATGTGCTTATTTTGAGCAAAGCACAAAAGAAAACTTTAAAAAGGTAGTGCTATTTCAAACATGCTAAAATTGTTGTAATTTGTTTTTTTGCTATTGAAACTGGGACTGTTTTAAGCATGGGAATGAAATTATCTGATTTGAATTTAAGCAAGATCACTCTGCTCTGCAGGAAATGAAGAATGGTGTAGAGGACTGGGTCAGAGGGACTATTTAAGAGTACATTAGATTAGAAATGATAGTGAGCTACAGTGTGGCAGTAGGTAGACAGAAGTGCACAGACTTCATATATATTGCAGAGATAGAACCAATAAGACTTACTGAAGAATTGAATTTCTGAGATATTGGAAAAAGGCATTTTCAAGATTGACTTCTTGGTTTACAAATTGAGTAAGTCAGCAGCAATTTATGATAAAGAATCCAGGAGAGTGTGTGATAATCCATGGAAATAAAAATTTGAATATTATTTAATTTGCTAGGATTACAGAGTTGAAATTCACATATTTTAATTGTTTTTCAGAATTTGAATACCTGCATTAAATTAAGGTTTAGGCATGTGGATGTAAATAAAAGTAGATTGTTAGCAAATAGAAGGAACTGATTTTTAAGCACTTTTCATAACTATGAGAACAGTATTCTCAACTGAATCTCAGCATCTCCCTAGAAAATACTGAAAAAATTCTAACAGATAATTACACTAAAAATATCACTCCCACCATTATTTACTATCATAAATTTTCTTCTTTAAAACTCAAGTTAATGAATAAATAATAATTGCTTTTGAAAAGTATTTCACCCAAAAGTGGGACTTTATTTTTTGAACAAGTTATACCTATAGCCAGCACTTTCACATATCTGTGTTTTTAAAATTATTTCTATGGTACTGGCACAAAGACAGAAATATAGATCAATGGAACAAAATAGAAAGTCCAGAGATAATTCCATGCACCTATGGAGAAGGCAATGGCACCCCACTCCAGCACTCATGCCTGGAAAGTCCCATGGATGGGGGAGCCTGGTGGGCTGCAGTCCATGGTGTCTCGGAGAGTCGGACATGACTGAGCGACTTCATTTTCACTTTCATGCATTGGAGAAGGAAATGGCAACCCACTCCAGTGTTCTTGCCTGGAGAATCCCATGGATGGGGGAACCTGGCAGGCTGCCGTCTATGGGGTTGCACATAGTCAGACACGACTGAAGCGACTTAGCAGCATGGATACCTTATCTTTGACAAAGGAGGCAAGAATATACAATGGACAAAAGACAATCTCTTTAACAAATGGTGCTGGGAAAACTGGTCAACCGCTTGTAAAGGAATGATACTAGAACACTTTCTAACACCATACACAAAAATAAACTTAAAATGGATTAAAGATCTAAATGTAAGACCAGAAACTATAAAACCCCTAGAGGAGAACATAGGCAAAACACTCTCCGACATAAATCACAGCAGGATCCTCTATGATCCACCTCCCAGAATATAGGAAATAAAAGCCAAAATAAATAAATGGAACCTAATTAAACTTAAAAGCTTCTGCACAACAAAGGAAATGATAAACAAGGTGAAAAGACAGCCTTCAGAATGGGAGGAAATAATAGCAAATAAAGCAACTGACAAAGAATTAATCTCAAAAATATACAAGCAACACCCGCATCTCAATTCCAGAAAAATAAATGACCCAATCAAAAAATGGGCCAAAGAACTAAATAGACACTTCTCCAAAGACCTACAGATGGCTAACAAACACATGAAAAGATGCTCAACATCACTCATTATCAGAGAAATGCAAATCAAAACCACAATGAGGTACCATTTCATGCCAGTCAAATGGCTGCTATCATAAAATCTACAAGCAATAAATGCTGGAGAGGGTGTGGAGAAAAGGGAACCCTCTTACACTGTTGGTGGGAATGCAAACTAGTATAGCCACTATGGAGAACAGTATGGAGATTCCTTAAAAACCTGGAAATAGAACTGCCATATGACCCAGCAATCCCACTTCTGGGCATTCACACCGAGGAAATCAGAATTTAAAGAGACACATGTACCCCAATGTTCATTGCAGCACTGTTTATAATAGCCAGGGCATGGAAGAAACCTAGATATCCAGCAACAGATGAATGGATAAGAATGCTGTGTTACATATACACAATAGAGTATTATTCAGATTTTAAAAAGAATACATTTGAATCAATTCTAATGAAGTGGATGAAACTGGAGCCTATTATACAGAGTGAGGCAAGCCAGAAAGAAAAACACCAATATAGTATCAGTTCAGTTCAGTTCAGTTCAGTTGCTCAGTCGTGTCCGACTCTTTGCGACCCCATGAGTCGCAGCACACCATGCCTCCCTGTCCATCACCATCTCCCGGAGTTCACTCAAATTCACATTCATCGAGTCAGTGATGCCATCCAGCCATCTCATCCTGTCATCCCCTTCTCCTTCTGCCCCCAATCCTTCCCAGCATCACAGTCTTTTCCAGTGACTCAACTCTTTGCATGAGGTGGCCAGAGTACTGGAGTTTCAGCTTTAGCATCATTCCTTCCAAAGAAATCCCAGGGCTGATCTCCTTCAGAATGGACTGGTTGGATCTCCTTGCAGCCCAAGGGACTCTCAAGAGTCTTCTCCAACACCACAGTTCAAACGCATCAATTCTTCAGGGCTCAGCTTTCTTCACAGTCCAACTCTCATGTCCATACATGACTACTGGAAAAACCATAGCCTCGACTAGATGGACCTCAGTTGGAAAAGTAATGTCTCTGCTTTTGAATATATTATCTAGGTTGGTCATAACTGTTTTTCCAAAGAGTAAGCATCTTTTAATTTCATGGCTGCAATCACCATCTGCAGTGATTTTGGAGCCCAAAAAAATAAAGTCTGACACTGTTTCCACTGTTTCCCCATCTATTTCCCATGTAGTGATGGGACCGGATGCCATGATCTTCATTTTCTGAATGTTGAGCTTTAAGCCAACTTTTTCACTCTCCCCTTTCACTTTCATCAAGAGGCTTTTTAGTTCCTCTTCACTTTCTGCCATAAGGGTGATGTCATCTGCATATCTGAGGTGATTGATATTTCTCCCAGCAATCTTGGTTCCAGCTTGTGTTTCTTCCAGTTTAGCGTTTCTCATGATATACTCTGCATAGAAGTTAAATCAGCAGAGTGACAATATACAGCCTGATGTACTCCTTTTCCTATTTGGAACCAGTCTGTTGTTCCATGTCCAGTTTTAATTGTTGCTTCCTGACCTGCATACATTGTTATTTTAGTTTCAGGGCGAATTTATGTTCCAATCAATGATATACCACTGAAGCTTACCTGATTAAAAGTCACACTTTTTTCCATTTTCAAAGGTAAATATATTTTTTATCATCTTCAGATATGTGAAAGATAAATAAGGTATCAGACAACATATGATAAAGTTTCTAAGATGTTGATCTGGCCTTTGACTAGGGAAATTGAATTGTAAAGAATAATGCCTGGTTAAAATAACTGGTAAGACATAAAAAATTAATTTATATTTATCATATGACTTGGCTAAAACCGATAATTCTAGTATGTAAAACTTTGTGTGCCTGAGAAAATGAAGTAGCTGAGTTCAAAACAATTAGTTCTTGGTTATTAGAGGATTATGGGCTTCCCAGGTGGGGAAGTGCAGGAGATACAGGAGACCAGGTTGGATTCCTGTGTCAGAATGATTCCCCTGGAGAAAGAAATGGCAACCCACTCCATTATTCTTGCCTGGGAAATTCTATGGACTTAGGAGTCAGCTGGGATACAGACCAGGGGTTCAAAAAAGGGTCAGATGTGATTGATTATCACAGAAGAAAATAAGTACCTGTAAGAAAGCTCTGCCACTGATGTGATAACAACCTTCATGGAGAGTATCTAGCGTTCCGACAATTAGGCATCTCATTTGCATGTGAGGGCTGACAACAGAGGATGAATCCTGGACCTAAGATGGAACTATTTATGTGAACACATACTGATGACTTAAATGGTGCCCTGAGAGCACATCAACCTGTTCTCATTTCCCCAGAGAAAAACATTACGAAAATTGTCATGTTTGTCCTCATAAATTTATCTGTGATTTTAGGAGTCATATTCTATCAGGAGGAAAAGGACTTTTGAAGCAATATGTTTCATATCTAAAAATGTGTCAGATTTCCTCATCTCTCTAATTGAACTGTTTCCTGTACATTTTGTTGCTGTGTAGAGTGTTAGTTCAGTTCAGTTCAGTTGCTCAATCGTGTTCTACTCTTTGTGACCCCATGAACCGCAGCACGCCAGGAGTGTGTTAGTAGGAGGCAGAAGAATGATGTTTAAGATATATAGAAAATAATTTTTAAAAAGTTGCTAGAGAGAACCTCGGCATAACCACTATCATAACCACTATCAATTAGAATAGATTTTCCTATTTATTTAATCAAGGTTTAGTTGATTTGCAATGCTATATTAGTTTTAAATGTACAACATAGTGATTCACATTTTTATAGATTATACTCCATTTAAAGTTATAACATCTTGGCTATATTCCCTATGTAGTATATCACTGTAGCTTTTTATTTATTTATTTATTTGCTTTTGGCTGTGCTGGGTCTTTGTTGCAGTGTGTGGGTTCTCATTGTAGCTTATTTATTTTACATGTAGTGGTTTGTGACTTTTAATCCACTACTCCTATTTTGCTCCTTAACCTTTCCTTCTTCCCATGTTAACCACTAGTTTGTTCTCTTGATCTGTTAATTTAATCAGTCTTGTTATATTCATTCCTTTGTTTTAGGTTTTAGATACCACATATGAATGATAAATAAGATATTTTTCTTTCTCTGCCTGAGTTATTCACTTAGCGTAATAGCCTCCTGGTGCATTTGTGTTGTTGCAAATGATAAAAATTCTTTATTTTCTTTGGTTGAGTAGTATTCCATTGTGTATGTGTGTGTGTGTGTGTGTGTGTGTGTGTGTATACACACACTACATCTTCTTTATCCATTTATTTGTTAATGGACATTTAAGTTGTTTTGATATTGGCTACTAAAAATAATGCTGCTGCGAACCTTGGAGTGTCTATCTTTTTGAATTAGAGATTTCATTTTCTTTGGTTATATACCCAACAGTGGAATTGCTGGATCCCATGGTAGTTCTATTTTTAGTTTTTCTGAGGAACTTCCTTACTACTTTCCACAGTGGATCCAATAATTTACATTCCTATCAATAGTATACAGGGTTCCTTTTTATCCACATCCTCACCAACACTTGTTATTTATGTTCTTTTTGATGACAGCCATTGTGACAGGTGTGAGATGATATCTTATTATGGTTTTGGTTTGCATTTCTTTGATGATTTAGTGATGTTGAGCATGTTACCATGTTCCTGATGGACATCTTTATCTCTTCTTTGGAAAAAAAATGTATATTCAGGTCTTCTGCCCAGTTTTTAAATTTATTTATTTATTTTTTGCATTGAGTTATATGAGCTGTTTATATATTTTGGATATTAACCCCTTATAGTGTTATCATTTGCAAATATTTTCTTCCATTCAGTAGATTATCTTTGTTTTGTCTTTGTTTTTCTATGCTGTGCAAAAGATTTTAAGTTGAATTAGGTCCCATTTCTTTATTCCTGCTTTTGTCTTTTCTGCTTTAGGAGACAGATTATACACACGCACACAAAAACTGATATGATTTATGACAGAGGGTTCTGCCCATGTTTTCTTCTAGGAGTTTAATGTTTTCTATCTTACATTTAGGTATTTAACCATGATGAGTTTATTATTGTATATAGTGTGAGACAATGTTCTAATTTTATTCTTTTACATGTAATTATCCAGTTTTCCCAGCATCATTTATTATTTTATACACCACTTATCTATTTTATACATTTTATATTCTTGCCTCCTTTGTTATAGATGTCATAAGTGACTGGATTTATTTCTTCATCCTCTATTATGTTACACTGATCTGTGTGTGTTTTGTGCTAGTACCATAATGTAATGATCTGTGTAGCTTAGTAGTATAGTCTGAAGTCAGGGATTGTGATATCACAAGCTTTGTTCTCATGATTATTTTGGCTCTGTGTGTGTGTGTATGTGTGTGGCTGTACAGATTTTAGAATTATTTGTCCTTGTTCAGTTGCTAAGTTATGTCCAACTCTCTGTGACCCCATGGAATTCAGCACACCAGGCTTCTCTGTCCTTCAATAACTATCAGAGTTTGCTTACATTCATGTACATTGCGTTAGTGATGCTGTCTAACCATCTTATCCTATGCTGCCCTCTTATTATTTTTCCTTCAATCTTTCCAAGCATCAGGGTCTTTTCCAATGAATCAGCTCTTCACATAAAGTGGCTCAAGTATTGGAGTTTCAGCTTCAACGTCAGTCTTCCCCCAAAATATTCAGGACTGATTTCCCTTAAGATTGACTGGTTGGATCTCCTTGAGGTCCAAGGGACACTCAAGAGTATTCTCCAACACCACAGTTCATAAGCATCAATTCTTTGGCACTCAGCTTTCTATATAGTTCAAGTCACATCAATACATGACTACTGGAAAAACTATGGCCTTGATGAGATGGACGTTTGTTGGCAAAGTGGTCTCTCTGCTTTTTAATATGCTGTGTAGGTTGGTCTTAGCTTTTCTTCCAAGGAGCATGCATCTTTTAATTTCATGGTTGCAGTCACCATCTGCAGTGACTTTGCAGCCCAAGAAAATAAAGTTTATCACTGTTTCCCCATCTATTTGCCATGAAGTGATGGGACTGCAGCCATGCACTCTGGAGCAAGCAGGGGCTGCACTGCGCTGGAGGAAGCAGCAGCTGTGTGGCTCAGCAGTGGCTGCGATACCCCACATCCAGGGTCAGGAGCAGTAGCTGTGCTTGGCTGGAGTGGTTGTGAAGAGATACCAAGGTCAAAGAAACCCCAGTAAGATGGTAGGCGCTGGAGCAGCTGTGAGGATACCCCATGCCCAAGGGCATAGGAGAAGCCCCAATAAGATTGTAGGAGGGACAAATTCACAATTAGAATCAAACCCCATCCCCCCCAGAGACACTCAGAGGGCTCAAACAAACCTTGTGTGCACCAGGACCCAGGGACCGCACAGAGACTGAGATAGAACTGTGTTTGAGCATCTCCTGCAGAGGTCTGGGTCAACAGTGGCCTGCCACAGGGGCAGGGGCTCTGGGTGCAGCAGATTTGGTGTGACATAAGCCCTCTTGGAGGAGGTCACCACTAACCCTACCATAGAGCTACCAGAACTTACACAGGACTCAGAAATAGACTCTTGGAGGGCACAAACAGAACCTTGTGCAAACCAGGACCCAGGAGAAAGGAGCAGTGACCCCAAGAGACTGACCCAGACTTGCCTGTGAGTGTCCAGGAGTCTCCACTGGAGGCATGGGTCAGTGGTGGCCTGATGCAGAGTTAGGGGTACTGAGTGTAGCAGCACATGCATGGAATCTTTTGAAGGGGGTTGCCATTACTTCATTACCTTCACCATAGTTTGGCCCTAGGTAAATAGCAAGGAGGGAACACAGCCCCACCCATCAACAGAAAATTGGACTAAAGATTTACTGAGCATGGCCCTGTCCATCAGAACAAGACCCAGTTTCCCCAGAAGTAAGCCTCTCCCATCAGGAAACTCCCATAAGCCTCTTATCCTTCTTTATCAGAGGGCAGACAGATTGAAAACAACAATCACAGAAAACTAACCAATCTGATCACATGGACCACAGCCTTGTCTAACTCAATGAAAATATAAGCCATGCCTTGTAGGGCCACCCAAGACAGACAGGTCATGGTGGAGAGTTCTGATAACATGTGGTCCACTAAAGAAAGGAATGGCAAACCACTTCACTATTCTTGCCTTGAGAACCCCATGAACAGTATGAAAAGGCAAAAAGATAGGACACTGAAAGATGAGCTCCCCAGGTCGGTAGGTGCCCAATATGCTACTGGAGATCAGTGGAGAAATAACTCCACAAAGAATGAAAAGATGGAGCCAAAGCAAACACAACACCCAGTTGTGGATGTGACTGGTGATGGGAGCAAGGTCCAATGCTGTAAAGAGCAATATTGCTTAGGAACCTGGAATGTTAGGTCCATGAATCAAGGTAAATTGGAGGTGGTCAAACATGAGATGGCAAGAGTGAACGTTGACATTTTAGGAATCAGTGAGCTAAAATGGACTGGAATGGGTTAATTTAATTTAGAGGACCCTTATATCTACTATTGGCAAGAATCCCTTAGAAGAAATGGAGTAGCTATTGGAGTCAACAAAAGAGTCTGAAATGCAGTACTTGGATGCAATCTCAAAAATGACAGAATGATCTCTGTTCGTCTCCAAGGCAAACCATTCAATATCACAGTTATCCAAGTCTATGCGCCAACCTGTAATGCTAAAGAAACTGAAGTTGAATGGTTCTATGAAGACCTACAAGACCTTCTAGAATTAACACCCAAAAAAGTTGTCCCTTTCATTATAGGAGAATGGAATGCAAAAGTAGGAAGTTAAGAAACACCTGGAGTAAAAAAAAAAAAAAAAAAAAAAAGAAACACCTGGAGTAACAGGAAAATATGGCTTTAGAGTACAGAATAAAGCAGGGCAAAGTCTAATAGAGTTTTGCCAAGAGAACACACTGATCATAGCAAACACCCTCTTCCAACAAAGAAAGACTAGACTGTACATGTGGACATCACTGTAATAGCCAACACTGAAATCAGATTGATTATATTCTTTGCAGCCAAAGATGGAGAACTCTATACAGTCAGCAAGAACAACACTGGGAGCTGACTGTGGCTCAGGTCATGAACTCATTATTGCCAAATTCAGACTTAAATTGAAGAAAGTAGAGAAAACCACTAGACCATTCAGGTATGACCTAAATCAAATCCCTTATGATTATACAGTGGAAGTGACAAATAGATTTAAGGGACTAGATATGATAGACAGAGTGCCTGATGAACTATGGACTGAGGTTTGTGACATTGTATAGGAGACAGGGATCAAGACCATCTCCAAGAAAAAGAATTGCAAAAAAGCAAAGTGGCTGTTTGAGGAGGCCTTGGAAATAGTTGTGAAAAGAAGAGAAATGAAAAGCAAAGGAGAAAAGGAAAAATATACCCAGTTGAATGCAGAGTTCTAAAGAATAGCAAGGAGAGATAAGAAAGCCAACCACAGCAATCAGTACAAAGAAGTAGAGCAAAGCAACAGAATGGGAAAGACTATAGATTTCTTCAAGAAAATTAGAGATACCAAGGAACCATTTCATGCAAAGATGGGCTCAATGAAGGACAGAAATGGTATGGACCTAACAGAAGCAGAAGATATTAAGAAGAGGTAGCAAGAACACACAAAAGAACTATGAAAAAAGATCTTCATGACCCAGATTATCACAGTGGTGTGATCACTCAACTAGAGCCAGACATCCTGGAATGTGAGTTAAGTGGGCCTTAGGAAGCATCACTACAAACAAACGTAGTGGAGGTGATGCGATTTCAGTTAAGCTATTTCCAACTATAAAAGATGATGCTGTGAAAATGCAACTCTCAATATGCCAGCAAATTTGGAAATTCAGCAGTGGCCACAGGACTGGAAAAGGTCAGTTTTTATTCCAGTCCAAAAGAAAGGCAATGCCAAAGAATGCTCAAAGTACCACACAATTGCACTCATCTCACACACTAGTAAAGTAATGCTCAAAATTCTCCAAGCCAGGCTTCAATAATATGTGAACCGTCAACTTCCAGATGTTCAAGCTGGTTTCAGAAAAGTCAGAGGAACCAGAGATCAAATTGCCAACTTACACTGGATCATAAAAAATGCAAGATAGTTCCAGAAAAAACATCTATTTCTGCTTTATTGACTATGCCAAAGCCTTTGACTGTATGGATCACAACAAACTGTGGAAATTTCTTCAAGAGATGGGGATATCAGGCCACCTGTCCTGACTCTTGAGAAATCTGTATGCAGGTCACGAAGCAACAGTTAGAACTGGACATGAAACAACAGATTGGTTCCAAATAGGGAAGGAATATGTCAAGGCTGTATATTGTCACCCTGCTTATTTAACTTATATGAAGAGTACATATTGAGAAACACTGGGCTGGATGAAGCACAAGCTGGGATCAAGATTGCCGGGAGAAATATCAATAACCTCAGCTATGCAGATGACACCACCTTTATGGCAGAAAGTGAAGAAGAACTAAAGAGCCTGTTTATGAAAGTGAAAGAGGAGAGTGAAAAAGTTGGCCTAAAACTCAACATTCAGAACATTAAGTTTATAGCATCTCTTCCCATCACTTTATGGCAAACAGATGAAGAAGCATTGGATACAGTGACAGACTTTATTTTTTTGGGCTCCTAAATCACAGTAGATGGTGACTGCAGCCATGAAATTAAAAGTTGCTTGCTCCTTGGAAGAATAGCTATGAACAACCTAGACAGCTTATTAAAAAGCAGAGACATTACTTTGCCAACAAAGGTCCCTCTAGTCGAGGCTGGATGTATGGATGTGAGTTGGACTATATAGAAAGCTGAGAGCCGAAGAATTGATGGTTTTGAACTGTGGTGTTGAAGACTCTTGAGAGTCCCTTGGACAGCAAGGAGATCCAACCAGTCCATCCTAAAAGAAATCAGTCCTGAATATTCATTGGAAGGACTGATGTTGAAGGTGAAATGCCAATACTTTGGCCACCTGATGCGAAGAAATGACTCATTTGAAAAGATCCTGATGCTCAGAAAGATTGAAGGCAGGAGGAGAAGGGGATGACTGAGGATGAGATTGTTGGATGGCATGGCTGACTCAATGGACATGAGTTTGAGTAAACTGTGTGAGTTGGTGGACAGGGATGGCTGGTGTGCTGCAGTCCATGGGGTCGCAAAGTGTTGGACATGTTTTAGCTACTTAAGTGAACTGAACTAATGGGACTGGATGCCATGATCTTAGTTTTCTGAATGCTGAGTTTTAAGCCAACTTTTTCACTCTCCTCTTTCACTTTCATCAACAGGCTTTTTAGTTCTTCTTCTCTTTCTGGCCTAAGTGTGGTGTTATCTGCATATCTGAGGTTATTGATATTTCTCCTAGCAATCTTGATTCCAGCTTGTGCTTCATCCATCCTGGCATTTTGCACAAGGTAGTCTGCATATAAGTTAAATAAGCAGGGTGACAATATACAGCCTCGACACACTCTTTTTCCAATTTGGTTCCAGTCTGTTTTTCCATGTCCAATTCTAACTGTTGCTTCTTGACCTGTATACAGATTTATTAGGAGGGAGGTCAGGTGACCTGATATCCCCATCTCTTGAAGAATTTTCCACAGTTTGTTGTGATCCACATAGACAAAGGCTTTGGCATAGTCAATAAAGCAGAAGTAGATGTTTTTCTAAAACTCTCTCTCTCTTTTTTTTTTTTTTTTTGAGCCCAAGAAAGTAAAACCTGTGACTATTTTCATTTTTGTCCCCACCTATTTGCCATGAAGTGATGGGACTGGATGGATGCCATGATGTTGAGCTTCATGCCAGCTTTTTCACTCTCCTCTTTCACTTTCATCAAGACGCTCTTTAGTTCTTCGCTTTCTGCCATTAGAGTGGTGTCATTTTTATATCTGAGATTGTTGATATTTCTCCTGGCATATAAGTTAAATAAGCAGGTTGACAGTATACATCCTTGATGTACTTCTTCCCAATTGTGAACCAGCCCATTGTTCCATGTCCAGTGTAACTGTTGCTTCCTCTCCTCCCTACTGGTTTCTCAGGAGACAGGTCAGGTTGTCTGATATTCCCATTTTTAAGAATTTCCCACAGTTTGCTTTGATCCATGCAGTCAAGGCTTTAGTGTAGTCAATGAAGCTGATGTTTTTTCTGGAATTCGCTTCGTTTTTCTATGATCCAGTGGATGTTGGCAATTTGATCTCTCATTCTTCTGCCTTTACTTAACCCAGCTTGCACATCTGGACGTTCTCGGGTCATGCAGTGCTGAAGCCTAGCTTGAAGTCTTGTGAAATAAGCACTATTGTGTAGCAGTTTGAACATTGTTGGTCATTGCCTTTCTTTGGGAGTGGAATGAAAAGTGACCTTCTCCTTTCATTGGAATGAAAAGTCCACTTATCTGAGCCACCTTGGAAAAGTGGCTCTTTTCCAATAGCCACTCAGCTATTGCTGAGTTTTCCAAATTTGTCCTAGTTCTGTGAAAAATGCTACTGGTATTTTGATAGGGATTGTATTGAATAGTTTGGCCATTTTAACCATATTCTTCCAATCTGTGAACCTGATATCTTTCTGTTATTGTCACCTTCAATTTCTTTCATCAATATCTTATAGTTTGCTCAGTACGAACACTATATCTCTTTAAATAGACTTATTATTATTTAGTTTATTCTTTCTGATGTAATGGCGAATGAGATTTTCTTATAGCTTATTGTGTGTAAAAGTTCAGTATATAGCAGATTAGTGTTATACAGTTAGTGTGTAACAGATTTCTGTATATTAATTTTGTATCTGGCAATTTTACCTAATACATTGATTAGCTCTAGAGGTTTTTTGCTGGAATTTTTAGGATTTATAAGTATAGTGTCATGTCATCTGCTAACAGGGTTTCTCAGGTGGTGTAGTGGTCAAAAATCTG
Source organism: Redunca redunca (assembly GCA_006410935.1). NCBI lineage: Eukaryota > Metazoa > Chordata > Mammalia > Artiodactyla > Bovidae > Redunca > Redunca redunca. Next base: position 205,915 of record SJYQ01000080.1, read on the forward strand.
CCTGCCAGTGCAGGAGATGTGGGTTCGATCTCTGGGTTGTGAAGATCCCCTGGAGGAGGAAATGGCAACCCACTCTAGTATTCTTATCTGGAAAATTCCATCAACAGAGGAAATCCATTATCAGGCTACAGTCCTTGGGGTCTCAAAGAGTCAGAATGACTGAGCACACACAGCTGCAAACAGTGAAAGTTTTACTTTTTTGTTTCCAGTTGGATTCTTTTTATTCTGTGATTGCTGTGATCAGTACTTCCCACACGATATTAAATAGAAGTGTAGAGAGTGAGCATCTTTGTCTTGGTCTTGATTTTAAAGGAAAAGTTTTTATCTTTTCACTGCTGAATGTGATGTTAGCTGTAGTTTTATTATATATGGCCTTATTATATTGAGGTATGTTGCCTCTATACCCCCTTTTTTGAGTTTGTTTTTTTAAATCATGAATGGCTGTTTAATATTGTCAAGAGATTTTTCTATATCTATTGAGATGATCATGTGATTTTTATTCTTCAGTTTGTTTCTTAGCATATCATAATGATTGATTTATGCTATTGAACCATGCTTGAATCTCTGGAATAAATCCTACTTGGTCAAGAAGTATGATCCTTTTAATGTATTGTTAATTTGGTTAGCTAATATTTTGTTGCAGAATTTTACATCTGTATTCATCAGTGACATTGGCCTGTAATTTTTTTCTTGTAATATTCCTGTCTGGTTTTGGTACCAGATGGCACAAGCCTCATAAAATAAGTTTTAAAGATACTCTGCTGCATTTTTTGGGAATATTTTGAGGGTAAGTACTAACTCTTCTGTAAATGTTTGGTAGAATTCATCTGTGAAGCCATCTGGTCCTTGACTTTTTTCTGTTGGATTTTTTGTTTTGTTTTGTTTGTTTAAATTACAGATTCAGTTTCATTAATGATAATTGGTTTGTTGATGTTTTCTGTTTCTTTGGTTCAGTCTTAAGAATTTGTTCATTTCTTCTAGGTCAGAGATTTTCCCAACCTCTGGATCTAATATCTGATGATCTGAGGTGGCACTGATGTAATAATAATAGAAATAAAGTCCACAATACATGTAATATGCTTAAATTATCCCCAAACCACTCCTCCTTCCTGCTCCAGTCCATGGAAAAATTGTCTTCCACAAAAGTGACCCCTGGTGCCATAAAGATTGGGGACTGCTGTTCTGGAGTGTCCGTTTTATTGGCATTTACTTGTNTTCTTGTTTCCTAAGTTAGGCTTATACCACTAAAAACTTAGAACTGTTTTCCTGTGCACCCCATAGATTTTGGATACTCATGGTTTTGTTTTCACTTATCTCCAGTATTTTAAAAAATTTCTTCTTTGATTTCTTCACTGATCCATTACTTATTTATTGTTTAGCTTCCACATGTCTGTTGTCTTTTGCATATTTGGGTTTTTTTATAGTTGATTTCTGGTCTCATAATAAAAAATGATATTTGATAAGGTTTCAGTTTTCTTAATTTCACCAGATTCACTTCATAATGTCTCCCTTCATTGGCTCATGTGGTAGTTAATGATTGCTTTTTCTGTCCACAAACACTTGATTGGGGAAGATATGTCAAGTTTTAAATGTTTTGTTTGAAATATAAAGTTGTTTGCTTGTACACAAAGAATGGTAACTATTCAGAATCTTCCATGTGGCAGGAAATGCATTTATATTATTTTGTCCTTAGAATAACCAGGTAGAGTTTCCACTAGAAATTACTGTCCTAAAGGACAATTTAGTTGCCAAAAATCATGCAATGTAAGTGCAGGTATTCTGATTCATCTCTCTGATTCCAGGGAAGGGGTTCATTCCACTGCACTGCACTACCTCAAACCTACAGATTGAGTCTTCAAACATATCCTTGAAAATAATCTTATTTTGCTGATTATAGCACATGTATCTTTGTTAATTTATGGTTTATGAATTCTGGTTTTGTTTTTGCATGACAAAAGTCATTAAAGTTCTCTCTCTCTTTTTTTTTAAATTCTCATTTTCTGTGATGTATCATTATGAGAACTTGAATTTTAGAAAGCAGTCTGCCAACATCACTGGAGAAGCCACTTTATATTTTCTTTCTTCCTTATCTTAAAGAAAATATTGTATACAGTTTTATAATGTGGTTTTATATTCTGCAGATTCAAAGCTTGTGTCTATAACACATATACAGCCTGAAGATTAAAATTGCACAGAATCTTTATGAAGATATGTATTTAAGATTCTTTCAAGCAGCCTAAAATGTTTAGTTATTTAGATTTTAAAACTGGACTTTGCCAGTTGGGACTGTAATGCAATTTTTGAAGGAATTAACAAGATAGCTCAGAGAGTTCTAAATATTTAGCCTAATGTTAGCCGTTATATTTTAGACTTGAAAAAGAATAGTATAAACTGTGTTTAAGTGCAATTTGGAAATATTTCTAAACTTAGTTTTAATATATTTATTAACATTTTTATAGATGAATGGTACACAAAGTATTGATAGGAAGGATTGAAGGATTGAAACCAGTGTAATTTTTAACTTTGAGATCCAGACCTTGCATTTAAAAAAAATCTTAATCAAATAATTGAAACAGAAGGATGAGCATTTCCACATCACCTTTCATTCAATTATACTAATTTTAAAATGACTGGCTTGACAAGTCTTGACATTAATTTCATATTTTAAAACTACCAAATTTCTATTTATTCCTTTGATATCGTCAAATTAGGGAAGCAAACAAACAACAAGAAATGAATCTTAGAAACATGACTGGGACTATATATTCATAGCCTCTTATAAGTCACATTTTGTTACTCCACCTCAAGTTGATGATAAATAAGGCTATCTCATTTTCAGCCCATAGCTTCTTTCATTATTAAATCTACAAGTAACCCCATATCACTATTTCATGTAACTGTAAGGTTCATTTTATTTTACACAGTATGATTTGTTGAAAAGACCTCACTGCTATAGCAAATAGGTTAAGCCAAATCACTTCATTTTTCATGTAGTAATTTGTTTTAGGTTCTATCCTCCGCCCCCAATGAGCCATCTTACACGCTGTAGAAAGATTAGCCTTCCTAACATACCACTTTGAGTCACCTGATAAAAGTCTTGGAAAAGTTCTGTGACTGATGTGTAGTGTATCTGAAACACAGGAAATGGTACAGACATTTTAAAGATGATGCTCAGTATGGAAACTGGGCTATGACTACCTGGAAATCTGGTTCTCATATCATTTCTTTCCTCTATCCTGTCTACAGATTCTTAGCTGATTTTGCACTACAATTTTACTGAAGTGTTGAATATACCCAGAGTATACTTCAAGAGCAGTGGCCTCAGGACACTTTTTTAAAATAAAAAGTTGTTTTCAAATCAGATGCTTTTGAATTAGGCACTTCTGCCAGGTGTTCAACCATTCAGAAGGTGGTTCTTGAGAACTCTGATAATACCTTCCAGAGGTTTCTATCTCAACAATACATTACATTGTAGGACAAAAATTCTATTGCTGGGACCTGATTCTTCTGAGTTCAAAATGAATTATGGGTGGGGATGATTCAAGTAAATGTCTCATAACATTAGAGGGAAAAACAAACTATGCAAAAAAGCCTCAAGAGAAAATCATTTCAATGACTTGCCAAATTAGAAGAATGAATCCATTATGCCTTAAGAGAACAGTTAAGGCCTTTTACTGTCTACCCAAAAACTGTTTTCTGCACTCCTACAAAGCCAAGTACCATCCATATTAATTCTCCAGATGGGCATGGCTCACCATATCTGAGACTGTTCAGTCTAACAAGTGAAGTGAAGTCGCTCAGTCATGTCCGACTCTTTGCGACCCCATGGACTGTAGCCTACCAGGCTCCTCTGTCCATGGGATTCTCCAGGGAAAATACTGGAGTGGGTTGCCAACTTCCTTCTCCAGAGGATTTTCCCGACCCAGGGATCAAACCTGGGTCCCCCACATTGTAGGCAGAGGCTTTTACCATCTGAACCACCAAGAAAGTCTTTAATCAGAGCTTCAGCCTAAAGTGCATTTTATTTCTGTAGCTTACAGCCTTAGAAAATGAAGGCATTTTTATGAAAATACCATTGTTTTCTGCACCCTCTATGAAAAATCTTAGCACAGAATTTTGTCTCCTTACTCATGTGGCCTATGTAAATTACTGGTCATGTTTCTGACTTAGCGCTTATTCCTTCCTCTCATTTACTATTAGCTATCTTTCTGAAGCTTTATGTATTGCTTCCCCATTTATTGTAAGGTCAAATGAGGATAAAAGCTGTTCTGTGTGCTGTTGTGCATGCTTCATAAACCCTACCACAGTTCTTTATGTGAAGTAAATATACAGACAATTATCTAAAACTACACTTTATTAACTGTTTTATGATATGCCTGTAACTATAAACAAATCAAAGTTTGCATAAATATGTTGCATGATGAATGACAATACAATAAACATTCCATTCTTGTGTGAATATAAAAGTGGCACACTATTTATTTAGTGGTGAATAAAATGTTTGGGTAACTGATGATGAAACAAACTGGTACTTTAGCCCAATTTTATAGGTCAAAAATATTTTGTTGCCTATGTAAGGTTTACATATGAAAGTACAGTAATGTGCACAGCTTTAGTATCACATAATGGTTAGTTCTATCCAAGGATTTAGGTGGAGAAGTGATACTCTGTTGTGGAGGTCTAATGTATCAAACTCAGATATATATAACCTTTTTATTTCCTGTAAGTTATGAATTCTTTGAAATAAGAAGAGATGTAAGTATCTTAGATTTTTTTTTTTTTTTTTTGGACTGAATTTCCAAGTTGCTTTAGAGAATTTGAGAGAGAGTAAACACTATGGTCTCATAAACTTGACCTCAACAAGTGAATTGGGATGTACATAATTGCTCATGTCTAGTATATTTCAATATTGGAAGGCTATGGTTTATATCCAAAGAGCCAATTTTGATGAGAAATATGATAGAGTACATCATTGGCTATTGGGTGTAATTTTAATGCCACTATAATAATTTAAATTTCTTTTTTATTGTAAATGATGCTATGAAATATTTTATCCTAAGCATACATGTTGGAATGCCATTAAGATTTTTCAAACTTTCTGTTTTCCTCCATGGGAAATCCCTTAACATTTTTTCTCAAAAGACAAGAAATTAGAAAAAAAATCTAAGAGAAAATTGTTTATGAAATTAAATAATACCAAATAAGAAGAGGTAGTTTCAGCAGTAATGAGACAGGACATTCATTGACACCTGCTTTCACATGTTAATGAAATGATTTAAAATATTACTATGTACTTCACAAATAATTCATAGAGATACATTCTGACAAAAAGATATTGTATGCTAAGATGTTGTTGATTCATAAATACATTTCTAGTTATTTCTGTTTTTTTCTTAGGATTCTCTAAGGCATATATGCTTTACTTAAATATACAGCAGTATCGTATTTGATACATAATTTAAAGTAATACTTCAGGCAGTTTATACCCTTGGTTATAAAAGGAAAGGAAGAAACAATCCTTAGGAAATTTACAATTATATGGGGAAATAGAAGAAACATTGTGGAACCAAATTTGAGAAGTGCCAAACTATGATCACTGTGCTGGCCTGACTCATTCTTGGCTCTTAACCTCTCCAACCCATGAAAATAGAACGCATTGCTCTTCAACTCAATGTCCTATTTCAGATCTGAGGCCCAGTTCTGGCTTTAGACAGATGGGTTATAAAGATCTCCATATTTATTACATACTTTTTGATATAGAGTTTTTTTCTTTCGGCAACTCACCTTTTTCTACCATATGTAGATCCCTAAGAAATACAACTGGGGTCATGCCCCAGCCAAATGTACATTCTTATCTTTGCCCTAGTTTACTTTGTATATGGGCTCCATAACACAGAGACTGAGCTTTCCTGGTGAAGTCTAGACCCTCAAGCAAGTTTAGAGGAATTATCTCTGCCTTATCAGTTCATCTTTAAAATATGTCTTCTGAGATTAAAACTGTTACTCTGTGGATACCCTGAGCTTTTATAATCCCCACACTCCTGTTTTGTAAAACTCATTGAGGAGTCACACTGTGTGTTCTCTGTGAACAAGGACAGGCTATCTATGTTCTCTTTCTTAGAAGTAATTTTTACTAGATTTTAATGTAGTAAGAGATTCTATTTTATTATTACTTATGTGATGAACAATGTCAGTTAAGACAATAATAACCAAGCATTGGCATTGACTGTATGATTGATAGTAATATGTGGTAAGTATGTGTGTATAAAAAATATGAAAATACCATTGAAAAATAATATCATAGAATGTTAGTTTTAAATTACCTTTTAGTCAAAAGATTAACTTTCTTTTCTTAACCTGAAATACCTTTCAGGTTTATATAAGAAAGTATAAACTTCATCTCTTTTACACTTATTGATTACATAACAATCAAATTTTTTTTAAATTTTTTATTTTTACTTTATTTTACTTTACAATACTGTATTGATTTTGCCATACATTTACATGAATCCGCCACCGGTGTACATGAGTTCCCAATCCTGAACCCCCCTCCCACCTCCCGTCCCATATCATCTCTCTGGATCATCCCTGTGCAACAATCAAATTTTATGACACAATGTTTTGTTTCTTAATTTTAGTATCAGTTATAATGTCCTCAATATGCACTCAACCATATAGACTCAAAAGAGGTTCAACTTTTTGCCATCAATCTTCTGTTCATACTAGAACATAAAGTCCATGGAAATGGCAGTAGTTATTCTCCTTTCAGAAACTTGAATTACAATATCTATAGTTTATTTGTTTTTGTTTGTTTTTTCATTGCCAACTAGTTGTCAAAAAATCTGTCTTATACTTAGTTGCAAAAACATGTTGTCCATTGTGTCCCTCAAATAAATATCTCTTTTAACAAATTGATAGAAGTATCCAAATAAGGATGGAATGGATATGTTTCTGAAAGTGCTGCCTAGAGAATGGCCTCACTCTTGGTCAAATGTCTTATAAAGAGCCATATTGATTTTGTTGTAAGGAACATTTGATATTCTGAAAGGAAATCAATAGGAGGCCCAAATAATTTAGATACTATCTCTTAAATCAATACTAACATATATTGCTTTGCATTAGCCATTTGATGTGACATTTTGAAGTCTATTTTGTGATTTATATTATTGTTGGTTGGTTATAAACATGAAAAAGTGATCTTTTATATACCTTATTTACAAAATATAGTTACTTTAAAATATTGGCTCTCATTCTGACTTTGTTAAATAGTCAAAATAAGGAATTTTCCCTGAATTTTGTCTTATTGTTAAATAAATCTCTCTCAAAATAAGAGAATACTAAAGCCATCCATGCTTCTCTTGTGGCTCGGCTGGTAAAGAATCTGCCTGCAATGTGGGAGAACCTGGATTCCCATGGAGAAGAGAAAGGTTACCCACTCCACTATTCTAGCCCAGACTATATAGTCCATGGGGCTACAAAGAGTAAGACTGAGCTGCTTTCAGTTCATAGCCATACATGTATAATTTCAAAGTCTTTTTAGAAATGTGAAGAGAGTTTTAGAGTTCAATAATATTAGAAAAGAAAAAATAGCTTAAAAGAAAACAAGTTAATGAAAAGACAGCCTTCAAAGTGGGAGAAAATAATAGCAAATGAAGCAACTGACAAACAACTAATATCAAAAATATACAAGCAACTCCTGCAGCTCAATTCCAGAAAAATAAACAACCCAATCAAAAAATGGGCCAAAGAACTAAATAGACATTTCTCCAGAAAAAACAGAAAGATGGCTAAGAAACACATGAAAAGATGCTCAACATTACTCATTATCAGAGAAACGGAAATCAAAACCACAAAGAGGTACCATTTCATGCCAGTCAGAATGGCTGCCATCCAAAAGTCTACAAGCAATAAATGCTGGAGAGGGTGTGGAGAAAAGAGAACCCTCTTACAGTGTTGGTGGGAATGTAAACTAGTATAGCCACTATGGAGAACAGTGTGGAGATTCCTTTAAAGACTGGAAATAGAACTGCCTTATGACCCAGCAATCCCACTGCTGGGCATACACACTGAGGAAACCAGAACTGAAAGAGACACATGTACCCCAATGTTCATTGCAGCACTGTTTCCATTCCAGGACATGGAAACAACCTAGATGTCCATCAGCAGATGAATGGATAAGAAAGCTGTGGTACATATACACAATGAAGTATTACTCAGCCATTAAAAAGAATACATTTGAATCAGTTCTAATGAGATGGATGGAACTGGAGCCGATTATACAGAGTGAAGTAAGCCAGAAAGAAAAACACCAATACAGTATACTAATGCATGTATATGGAATTTAGAAAGATGGTAATGATAACCCTGTATGCAAGAGAACAAAAGAGACACACATGTATAGAACAACCTTTTGGACTCTGTGGGAGAGGGAGAGGGTGGGATGATTTGGGAGAATGGCATTGAAACATGTATAATATCATATTAGAAATGAGTCATCAGTCCAGGTTCGATGCAAGATACATGATACTTGGGGCTGGTGCACTGGGATGAACCAGAGGGATGGTACGGGGAGGGAGGTGGGAGGGGGGTTCAGGATGGGGAACTCATGTATACCCGTGGCAGATTCATGTTGATGTATGGCAAAACAAATACAATATTGTAAAGTAATTAGCTTCCAATTAAAATAAATAAATTTAAATTTAAAAAAAGAAAATCATACCAAGGTCATTTTTAAATGACCAAAATACATGGAATGTTTACTTATGTCTAAATTATTATTTATCAGTCATGATAATTGACTGTGGTTAGCATATATTTATTTGTTTCATTAAGCAGAGTGTGTTAGAACTAGAGCATAAAATTACAAAGTTGCTTGGGTTTTGTCTGGTTTAAATAGTCTTTGGTAATTCATTTATTAAATTACTCAATCATTCTAAGCTCCTTATAACTAATAAGTTATGTTAATACATAATCTTTTAAGATATACACAAATTTGTTAAGTAAGCATATTTACTATGTTTAGATATGGAAAACTCCATGTAAGTTTTTAAAATTCTATGATGTCAGATTACATTTTTAATATAAATCCCTGCCTAGCTCTTAGACAATGATAATAGTGCCAGCTTACCTATGAATAAATAAAAATTGTTAAAATCATATTAGTAAGTTTATTTCTTAATATACTCATTTTAGTGACTAGTTATGTAGCATGGGATTGGGACACTGAAGTCCCTCTTATCTAAATGTGAATCATGTCAGTGACTTTTTGACCTTGATCAAGTCCTTTAGCCTTAGAGAGCTTGTTTCCTAGTCTATAAGTGATAAAATAGTATCACTTACCTCATAGGGTTTTGTGGTGATTTAATTAAATCATATAACATTAAGATCTTAGAATACAACCAGGCAAACAGTATTTTTTAAAGTGTAGGTTAAATTTTATTTATTTTTTTTCACTTTTGAATGAATATCTCATTGCTTGTCATAATTTTAAAAGCAATTGTTTCCATTATATTTAATGACCATAGGGTTTTAATAGGCTATTAATTAATAGATGATAAACTTTCTCCTGAGCAATGAGTTTCAAACAAAATGTGAAAAATTTGGGTGTATGTCCCTTACCTTTAGAAGATAATGGCACAGAAATCCACATTGCTTATTCTAATGCTTGTACTGTTTTCTATCACTTCTGTCACCTTCTATCACAGTGATGTGCTGTGGGTTTATAGCAAAGCTACGCTGGAGGCAGAGTGGGACTGAGGCCAGTTTCCCATGGGTAGTGTTAACCAGAGTCCTGGGAAAGGTGGTTGATTCTGGACCAAGTGACACCTTATATAAAGTAGTTATTTCAAGTGTTCTAGTCACTCTGTATTTACTCAACACTCTAGACATAGTAACCATATTTGACACCCTAAATTCTTAGAATAAGTTGAAAGGCACTTTTAACTTTCAGTGAATTCCTACTTGATCTCAAGCAAAATGTATCTGATGATGTGTTAATGTATGAGTGAGTGAGTAAAAGTCGCTCAGTCGTGTCTGACTCTTTGTAACCCCATGGACTTAGTCCATGGGATTCTCCTGGCCAGGATACTGGAGTGGGTAGCCATTCCCTTCTCCAGGGGATCTTTCCAACTGAGGAATCGAACTGGGGTCTCCTGCATCACAGGTGGATTCTTTACTAACTGAGCTATGTGTTAATGTATGTATATGCATAAATATATATGTATGTTTGTATCTGTCAGGGTTCCTCAGAGAAATCAAATCAACAGGAGATATGTATGTCTCTATATGTGCATTTATATACATCTTGCTCTCTTGCTCAGTCACGTCCAACACTGCGACCCCATGGACTACAGCCTGCCAGGCTTCTCGGTCTACGAAAATTTCCAGACAAGAACACTGGAGTGGGGTGCCATTCCTACTCCAGGGAATCTTCCTAACCCAGAAATTGATTCCACATCTTGTGTCTCCTGCATTTTCAGGTGGCCTCTTCACAACTAGTGCCACCTGGGAAGCCCTACTTATTTACCTATGCATATGCACATAAAGGAGAAGGCAGTGGCACCCCACTCCAGTACTCTTGCCTGGAAAATCCCATGGACGGAGGGGCCTGGTGGGCTGCAGTCCATGGGGTCGCTAAGAGTCAGACACAACTGAGCGACTTCACTTTCTCTTTTCACCTTCATGCATTGGAGAAGGAAATGGCAACCCACTCCAGTGTACTTGCCTGGAGAATCCCAGGGATGGCAGAGCCTGGTGGGCTGCTGTCTATGGGGTCGCAGAGAGTCGGACACAACTGAAGCGACTTAGCAGCAGCAGAAGGTAGGCAGGTAGCATGATGGGAGAGAAAGACTTGCTGTACACAAAAGGGAAGGACTGAAATAAATTGGAGGGCACGTTCTTTTTCTGAAGACACTCAATTAAAATTAAATGTCTCCTGTCTATATATGCCTTCACACATTTGTCTAGATGATGTTTGGAAAAAAAATTTTAGGGTGGTGAATAGGCACTCATGGATTTTTGTGGAAGGCCACTTCAATAATGAAGGCCAAAGATGACGCAGTCCTAGAAAATGGATGGCAAAAGAAATAATGAGAAGTGCCTATATTTTAGATATTTTTAAAGTTGTAATCAATAAAACTTAGATTGGAATATGGAGATGGGGAAAGAAAATAAATATTAAGTGTAACTTTACAGGCTTTTGGATTTATGGTGGTACTTTCTGAGATTGGAATGAATGCAGACGAAATAGGTTTTGGGGCCATTTCAGCTTGAATGTACTTCAGGTACCTATCAAATTTCAACTGGAGACTTCCAGCAGTTGGGTACATAAATATAAAAGTCTAGAAACCAGATTAGTTTCTATTGCTAGAGTACAATTTTGGAAGTCACCAGTATGGTGCCTTGGGATTGGATGGAATTTTTAGAAACATACTATTGACTGAAAACTATTGCATAGAGGAGTATACTCAGCAAAGGAGACTAGGAGACTAGGAATAGGCAAGGGCTTGGAAGAAAACTTATCAAATGCAGAGTTAGGAAGTCCAAGAGAAGAAAACATTTCAAAAAGGAGGGAGTGGTCAACCCCAAAGAAACTTCCAGGAAATATTCTACGATGACAATAAATTGGTACTTATGAATTGACCACTATGAAGGTCTTTGGTAAACTCAATAAAAGACATTACAGTGATGACACAGGACCGAAGTCAGAAATGTGGAGATTAAAAAGTGAAAAGGATATGAGGATCTAGAGATGTACATTTTAAAGACTTTTTCTGAAAAGGAGAAGAGGGGAATATCTGGGCAGATACTGATGGCAAATAGGAAGTTTTATCTTGGCTTATAATGCTAGTGTTGTCTTTTCTTTAATTACAGAATAAAATTAGAACAAAAGAATATTGAACAGAAAGGAATCATACAACGAAACAAGGATTAACATCTTTAAGATGAAAGGGAATGCATAAAGGGTGCACTGGGCAGAGATGCTTTGAGAAAGAGAGATATTTCTGCTCTGTAACAGGAAGACAAAGAATATGTGTATGTGTGTATGTATGGAATATGTGTATAGGCTTAGTCATATTTGTAGATTTGGTGCTAGAAGATGAGGGGGTCTCTTTAAATTGCTTCCATTTCCTCAGTGAATTATAAAGCTGATAAATGGTGATAAATGGGTGAGGGTGTTCTGGAGAACTTAGAAGACAGATTTTGTGAAATCACCCATATAATATATGGGAAAATGCACTCACTGTGAAATAAATCAGTAGGATTGTTATGAAGTGTTCTTTTGAACTTTGTACTTATGAATAATATAAGAAAAGTCCACACAATTGTGTGATCTTCTCCACCCTTTCAGGTGATCTTATACACAACTAAAAAGCTGACCTGGTGTATTACTTTCCTACAGCTGCTATCAAAAAGTACCATACACCTGGTAGCCTAAAGCTACAGAAATTATTATTGTCTCCACTTCCTGAGGCTAGAAGTAAGAAATCAAAGTGGTAACGGAGACATGAGCCCTCTGAAGTCTTTTTGTTGTTTAGTTGCCAAGTAGTGTCCGACTCTTTGTGACGCCAGGGACTGCAGCACGCCAGGCTTTCCAGTCCTTCACTATCTCCTGGAGTTTGCGCAAACTCATGCCCATTGAGTCAGTGATGTCATCCAGCCATCTCATCCTCTGTCGTCCCCTTCTCCTCTGGCCCTCAATCTTTCCCAGCATCAGGGTCTTTTCCAGTGAGTCGGTGGCCAAAGTAAGGAGATTCAGCTGAAACCTTAAAGGGCAAGTGTTTCTGGCCTTCTCCTAGATTCTAGTGGTTTACTGACCCTCTTTGGTATTCCTTGGTTTATAGCTGCATAGCTTCAACTCCTTCCTTTGTAGTTACATGACATTCTCTGCTTGTTTCTGTCTTTATATGGCTATCTTATGGCTATCTTCTTATAAAGGCACCAGTTACATTAAAATAAGGACCAACCTTACCCCAGTACGATCTCTAATTTAATTGCTGGATGGAAACTATTTCCAAATAAGGGTCATATCTGAAATACTGGGGTATCGGACATCCAAATGTTTTCTTTGGTAAGGGAACACAATCCAACCCATAACATACGGGTTGATGTTTTTGCCAAGTGAGTATGACCGAGGGAGAAGCTAGAAGTTAACTGTTCTCTTAGAACTCCAGGGAAGTCAGGTATGTTTTTAGAACTCAGTTTCCTTGCTTATAAAATAATAGAGTTGTTCTTGATGATCTTTTATGTACCTTCCAACCTTAACATTATGTGATGTATCCATCTGTATTCATTTTAGTCTCAGGGAAGTAAAGTTTTCCACTCACTTTAGATACTGTGAAAACTTCTATTTTTCTTCATCTATTTCTACAACACAAAATTAAATGGACATGTAGATTTTGACTTTTTTAGGGAAATCTAAAAAAACAATTAATATAGGTATCACAGTACTCAAATATTTAGGTTGCCTATATATATTCACTGTTATTCATCAGAAAATGGTTATATTGCATTGAGTAAAGAAATAAAATGAGCAGAAATAAAACTCATGGTTGAATTTGGGTCAGCATGTAAATTGTAGCCCTTAAAATGACTATAGAATGGACACTGTTAACCTTGTTTTAATATGATGCAGTAAATTATATGTTGGAGTCCATTGATGTATGCAAATTGTAGTTTATTAGAAAAGCTACTCAAGTATTATATACAACAAAAAGAATTTATTGTTGTAATTTTTATGATTTCAATATCAATAGAGAAAAGTAAAAAATATTGCAGTTCAGAAAACACATCAGCTACTGAAATGGCCTTATTTTTTCAAAGACTGTATCTTGCTTCTAGTTCTGCTTTTAATTTTAAATTACCTAGCTTGCTGACTATCCTTTATTCTGCAGATTTTTTTTAAGAAAAGCCTTTTGGATTAACATATTCCCTTTCATCTCAGGAAAAATGCATATATCTTTTTCTGATGGATCTATTATACAAATGACAATGATGCTGTTTGGTTGACTACACTGTATATAACTTACATTCCAAATTATTATAAAAATATTCATATTGAAAGAGCACAATATTAAACGTAGAGGCAAGTACTTTCCCTGTCCATGCAATCACATGATACTGGCATTTTCTATAGTGTAGAAAAAATTTATTTTATTCTTTAGACCCTGTGGTATTCTTAAAGTAAAAAAAAA
>SJYQ01000080.1:220117-237563 GCA_006410935.1 Redunca redunca
AAAGTAAAAAAAAAAAAAAAAAAAAGCATTAACATGGAATTAAAATAACTAAACAGGATTATTAGCCCTTTCAAAAATGAGAAGTATTCCTTTGTTTTATATTTAATAATATTGCAGAAATACACACACATGAGAAAAACTGCAGAGTATAAAGTGGTTCCTGTGTCTGCGATGACTAATATGTCCTGGGTCAATCTTTATTCTTTTCTTCTCTAATGTTTAAAGAAAGTTTCACATATGCTTTCCTAGAAGTGCACTTGATAGCATTTGAGTATTGCATTTCTCTGTGTCCTTGACTCCTTTATAAACCAACCTACATAGAATTCTAAAGTTTTATTTGACTTTTAAGGGATAAACTTCTTGAGTATAGGCTTCCACCCCTGCTTACCAGCTCACATGTATTTACTGTCTGTTTATAATAATATAACTAAAATATGCATGAAAATTAATATATACAATAGTATAAACATTTTTATTACAGGAGCACAGTAAATTGCCATCAGTTTTTCTTATAATTTTGGCACTTTGTTGATAGTATAATGTATTAATATATACAGACAAGATAGGGAATCATGTGCTGCATCCTACTACCCTCATTTGAAATCTGAGGAGTCTGGATAGCCTAGCTCACATCACGAGACTTTCCACGTGATATGAGAGGACTGACATTAATTACAGATTGTTGTTCCATGATATATGGAATGGGAGAGGGAAAATTGCCAAAGGAAACTTGGTAAAAAAAAAAAAAGGTGGAGTATAAATGAGATGATGGAAGTCTAAAATAAGCACAAGTCAAGGTACATGTTCAAAGTCCAGCTTTTTCAAATTTAAAATATGAGTAATCACCCTTACCTTATGTAAAATGTATGAAATATGTTTAGCATAGTGCCTGGGACATAGTGTGTATTAATGTCAGGATATTATTATAATTAATAGTGATTTTTAGTACATGAAAAAGTGATTACTGATATACATTTAAGGGCTTCTCTGGTGTCTCAGTGGTAAAGAATCCACCGGAAATGCAGGAGACACAGGAGATGTGGTTTTGATCCCTGGGTTGGGAAGATTCCTCCGGAGGAGGGTATGGCAACTTACTCCAGTATTCTTGCCAGGAGAATCTCGCGGACAGAGTAGCCTGGCAGGCTGTAGTGCATGGGGTCACAAAGAGTCGGACAAGACTGAGGCAACTAAGCACAGCACAATACCCATTTAATGCATATAAACATACACTTATGGTTGACAGTGGAGTAATAGAAATAAATCAAAGTTCCTTCTTTTGCAATATATTAGATCATAATTTGTAGGTATTTCTCTGTGTGTATACACTTATATACATGCATAATCATGGGGGGAGGAAAGGTAGAGAAATGGGCACTTAGCAAATATACATTATAATGTATAAATAATGTATACATATAATGTGTAAAGTAATGTATTTGACCTAGGATCATTATGTGAGAGTCCAGAAAAAGTGATTCTAAAATTTTAAGCCAGCAACATCTTCAAAGAGACCATAATGAAATGAAAATTGACCATGCACAATTTTTTAGTCAGAGATAGTGGGAAGGACATAACAGCAGGAGCAACGGCTAGAGGTATGAACAAGTGTAGAAAGTTCAAAAGATTAAAAGCATGTGTTCATCTATTGCTGCATAAAGGAATTATCACAAATTTAGTAGCTTAAAATATTACTTTTTTTTTTTTTAAATCTCATAGTTTTGGTGAGTCAGGAGTCTGAGCAAGGTGTAGCTGTGTTCTTAGCTCAGGATCTCACAAGGCTGTAATCCAGGCATCAGCAGAGTGCATTCTCATCTGGAGGCCTGACTGGGGGAAGAAGCCATTTCCATGTGTATTTAGATTATAAGCATACTTAATTTTCTCTGGTTGTTTGACTAAGTTTCTCATTTTCTTGCTGGTTGTTAGCCAAGACTACAGTCAGCTTCCATGTGGCCCTCTTCATAGATGCTCCCACAACATGGCAGCTTTCTTCTTCAGAGCCAAGAAAAAAAACTGTCTCTCTTGCTGGTCTTATATAATGTAAAGGTGAGAGTTATTTCCCATTGCTTTTGCAGTCAAAGCTTGTGATATCCCATCATGTTTGCCATATGTGCTGGTGAGAAGAGAGTCACATTCCGTGAGAGGCAATGACACGAAGGCATGGATCACTGGGGATCTTCATAGGAAGTTTACACAGGGCAATTCAATAAAGCTTGGGGTAGGAATTAGTCATGAGGAGAAAAAATAGTAACCAGAAGACATGCCATGAAATGTCTTGAATTTTTTCTAAGAGATTTGAACATTATTTTCTAGGAAATTGAGTATCAGTGGGAAATTTTAAGCAAGTAAGTGGCAAAATCAGATTTGTGTTTGGAAAGGACAACACTGCTAAGAAATTGAAGAATGGGTTGGATTAGGGACAAAAGGGAAGCAGGCAGATAAGTAAAATGCAGGGCTATAAGGAACTAGCAAGAGTGGGAATGGGAATGGAAAATTAGTCATAGAAGATGCAATATTTTGAATTTAAAAATGTAATTCAAATTTGGGCCTGAATACCACATCAATAAAAAGAAATACTTACTTCAAATATTTTCTTCTCTAATGAATGACGTTTAAAATTTTCATTTAAAATGTTTATAATATCCAGTCACTTGACATTAAAGGTCCTTTAAAAAGTGAATGATTTGAGTTTTCAGTGTACTATTGTTAATAATATATTATGTGTGGCTTAAATACCACAAAATTTACATACTTAATAAACAATATTGTATTTAGCTATTTTATTTCATTTTAAAATGTGAATATTTTAATGATATTTTACCTATGAAGAGATATTAGAATATTGTGAATCTATGGGTTAAGCTAAATGGGCTGGAATGGGTGAATTTAACTCAGATGACCATTATATATACTATTGTGGGCAGGAATCCCTCAGAAGAAATGGAGTAGCCATCATGGTCAAAAGAAGAGTCCAAAATGCAGTACTTGGATGCAATCTCAAAAACGACAGAATGATCTCTGTTCTTTTCCAAGGCAAACCATTCAATATCACAGTTATCCAAGTCTATGCCCCAACCAGTAACGCTGAAGAAGCTGAACTTGAACGGTTCTATGAAGACCTACAAGACCTTTTAGAACTAACACCCAAAAAACGTGTCCTTTTCATTATAGGGGACTGGAATGCAAAAGTAGGAAGTCAAGAAACACTTGGAGTAACAGGTAAATATGGCCTTGGAATGCAGAATGAAGCAGGGCAAAGACTGATAGAGTTTTGCCAAGAAAATGCACTGGTCATAGCAAACACCCTCTTCCAACAACACAAGAGAAGACTCTACACATGGACATCACCAGATGGTCAACACCAAAATCATATTGATTATATTCTTTGCAGCCGAAGATGGAGAAGCTCTATACAGTCAGCAAAAACAAGAGCGGAAGCTGACTGTGGCTCAGATCATGAATTCCTTATTGCCAATTCCGACTTAAATTGAAGAAAGTAGGGAAAACCACTAGACCATTCAGGTATGACCTAAATCAAATCCCTTATGATTATATAGTAGAAGTGAGAAATAAATTTAAGGGACTAGATCTGATAGAGTGCCTGATGAACTATGGACTGAGATTCATGACATTGTACAGGAGACAGGGATCAAGACCATCTCCATGGAAAAGAAATGCAAAAAGCAAAATGGCTGTCTGTGGAGGCCTTACAAATAGCTGTGAAAAGAAGAGAAGTGAAAAGCAAAGGAGAAAAGGAAAGATATAAGCATCTGAATGCAGAGTTCCAAAGAATAGCAAGAAGAGATAAGAAAGCCTTCCTCAGCGATCAATGCAAACAAATAGAGGAAAACAACAGAATGTGAAACACTAGAGATCTCTTCATGAAAATTAGAAATACCAAGGGAACATTTCATGGAAAGATGGGCTCGATAAAGGACAGAAATGGTATGGACCTAACAGAAGCAGAAGATATTAAGAAGAGGTAGCAAGAATACATGGAAGAACTGTACAAAAAAGATCTTCATGACCCGGATAATCACGATGGTGTGATCACTCATCTAGAGCCAGACATCCTTGAATGTGAAGTCAAGTGGGCCTTAGAAAGCATCACTACGAACAAAGCTAGTGAAGGTGATGGGATTCCAGTTGAGCTATTTCAAATCCTGGAGGATGATGCTGTGAAAGTGCTGCACTCAATATGCCAGCAAATTTGGAAAACTCAGCAGTGGCCACAGGACTGGAAAAGGTCAGTCTTTATTCCAAAGTCAAAGAAAGGCAACGCCAAAGAATGCTCAAACTACTGCACAATTGCACCCATCTCACACAGTAGTAAAATAGTGCTCAAAATTCTCCAAGCTAGGCTTCAACAATACATGAACCATGAACTTCCAGATGTTCAAACTGGTTTTAGAAAAAGCAGAGGAACCAGAGATCAAATTGCCAACATCTGCTGGACCATGGAAAAAGCAAGAGAGTTCCAGAAAAACATCTATTTCTTCTTTATTGACTATGCCAAAGCCTTTGACTGTGTGGATCACAATAAACTGTGGAAAATTCTGAAAGAGATGGGAATACCAGACCACCTGACCTGCCTCTTGACAAACCTATATGCAGGTCAGGAAGCAGTGGTTAGAACTGGACGTGGAACAACAGACTGGTTCCAAATAGGAAAAGGAGTACTTCAAGGCTGTATACAGTCACCCTGCTTATTTAACTTCTATGCAGAGTACATCATGAGAAACGCTGGCTGGAAGGAGCACAAGCTGGAATTAAGATTGCCGGGAGAAATATCATTAACCTCAGATATGCAGATGACACTGCCCTTATGGCAGAAAGTGAAGAGGAACTAAAAAACCTCTTGATGAAAGTGAAAGAGGAGAGTGAAAAAGTTGGCTTAAAGCTCAACATTCAGAAAATGAAGATCATGGTATCTGGTCCCATCACTTCATGGGAAATAGATGGGAAAACAGTGGAAATAGTGTCAGATTTTATTTTTTTGGGCTCCAAAATCATTGCAGATGGTGATTTCAGCCATGAAATTAAAAGGTGCTTACTCCTTGGAAAGAAAGTTATGACCAATCTAGATAGCATATTCAAAAGCAGAGACATTACTTTGCCAACAAAGGTCTGTCTAGTCAAGGATATCGTTTTTCCAGTTATCTTGTATGGATGTGAGAGTTGGACTGTGAAGAAAGCTGAGCACCAAAGAATTGATGCTTTTGAACTGTGGTGTTGAAGAAGACTCTTGAGAGTCCCTTGGACTGCAAAGAGATCCAACCAGTTAATTCTGAAGGCGATCAGCCTTGGGATTTCTTTGGAAAGAATGATGCTAAAGCTGAAACTCCAGTACTTTGGCCACTTCATGCAAAGAGTTGACTGATTGGAAATGACTCTGATGCTGGGAGGGATTGGGGGCAGGAGGAGAAGGGGACGACCCAGGATGAGATGGCTGGATGGCATCACTGACTCGATGGACGTGAGTTTGAGTGAACTCCGAGAGTTGGTGATGGACAGGGAGGCCTGGCGTGCTGCGATTCATGGGGTCGCAAAGAGTCGGACACGACTGAGCGACTGAACTGAACTGAACTGATTGGCTATGCGCGATTCACTTTGGCACATAAATTAATAGTTCACATATTTGGCCCACTTGTATTTCATCTTTAGATTTGGGGAATCATTTTGCAACTGAAACCATTTACCCTTGAAATCCAGTAATAAGCACAAATATTGTATGTGAATTTCCACATTGCCCCTTTAATTCAGATAACATTTCATTTTCCCTTTGGAGGCTAATGTACCTTTGTCTTGCATATGCTGTGAGGTCCTATGCTGACAGCAATGCTGAATACTAAAACCATCTGTCAGGACCCAGGGGAGTTAGCTATTATTCACTGCTTCCTCATGGTGTAAGGTCAATACTACAACAAGGTATGTTTCAATAAATATGCAGTGAGAAGAGAAATTGTCTCCAAGTAAGAACTACCAGCTGTCAATACAATTAGTGACAAAACAGCAGGGAAGTAGCCTTGAGGGTTTGCAGATTCATTTGGGAATTGATTTCCATGGGTTCTGAACTTTGTTCTGCAGAATATCTTTTAACAGAAAAAAAGTATATGTTGAAAGTGGCATCTTTTAAAATACTGTCTTTCTACATAATCTCTCAAGCATTATTGTTACAGCATACCCTTTGTTGTTGGCAGATATGGGTGTATGGTATGATGTATATAATCTTTTTCTCCAAGAGAAAAAATGGCTTATTGTGTTTAAAAAAGAACAAAGAAAGGAGATTTGAGTTCAGCCATCTGTGACACTGGCTGTAGGTTAACAATATTGTCATTGGAGCACTGATTCCTGAGATAATTAATTCTAAATAGACTAAGTTAAGTATTAATGACTTTCAAGAGAAGGGAAGCAGGGTGAAACATATGTCACTCCCATATTAAATATACTGGGATTTTTTTCCCTTATTGTCTTGTTTTGAGTTTGGTTAATATTTTTAAGAGAGAATAATGAAAAATACTTAAGGTCAAATAATGATATACTGTCCCAATCTTAAATATCAAGAATCTAATGGTGTCTCTATTCTTATATTCTTTTCTTGAGTATAATTATATTTTGGTACAGACCTATGCAGTTTCCACTTTCCTTGCAAATTATAAGCAAATGTCCAGCTCATATCTATGGTATTCTACACAAAATAGATTATTTTGGCTCAAATGATAAATACTTTAAAAGGAATAAAGTGTGTGTTCCAGATCTTTAGAGACAGCAAAGTACCAAGTAACAAGATATTTGTTCATTAATATGGCACTGTCAACTTAAAAAATTGTCACAACCTAGGAGTTGAGAGTTGTATTTTATTTTATGGTAATTTTTTTAAAGATTTCAACCTCAGGAGACAGCATCTCAAGGACCCTGAGAGAACTGTTCAGAGGAGGTGAGGGGAGAAGTCAGGTTATATAGAAGTTTGCAGCAAATGGAAGGTAGTCCAAACATCAAAATATTATTATGATTTAAGGAAAACCAGATATTCCAAGTAAGGGATTTAGTGCTTTTTTGTAAATGGGAAGGTACAAGAGTCTGGGCTTACTGAAACCATTTCTTTCATAAGCACTTCACCTGTCTGAGGCCAGTATCCCATTCTCACACCCTGTGCTTCCATTCCTTACTCTAGGGAATGCCTTCAGTCTAATGGCTGTTGTGATTGCCTGCATGAGCACCTTCAACCCCATGGACTATGGCCCATGGGACTCCATGTTCATGGCATTTCCCAGGCAAGACTCCTGGAGGAGGTTTCCATTTCCTTCTCCAAGGGATCTTCCCTACCCAGGGAATGAACCCACATCTTTTGAGTCACTTGCATTGGCAGGTGGGTTCTTTACCCTGAAGACTGTTGGGTCAGGTATTCCTCTCCTTCCTGAATTCCCTTAGGGCTCACTGGCTCATACCTGAGGACTATAACTGCTGACGCCTGTGACATATTTCTTTAGATATGGCAGAAAATACTTCATTTCTTAGGGGAAAGGGTTAAAAACAAATAGGAATTGTTGTAAGTTTTCTTGAAACTACAGTGTGCCTAGACTACTATTTCCTAGCTGTTCCTTTCATAAGGACAAGCAAAAATAAAAAATAAAAGGTTTAATTTTCTCTGTTGAAAATAAGGGATGTTTTTTTTTTCCTACTTTTCTTTTTCTTAGAGCATTTACTTTAGACATACTTGTAGTATTTCTCTTCTCTTTGAAAACTACCTACACTTTTTGTTGGCCTTGTGACCCAGAAATATTTTTCTCAGAACCTGGGCACCATCTTTTTGAAATAAAATCAATAGGAAATAAAATCAAAGATAGCTTCTGTGGGAAGGTTTGAGTCTAACTGTAGTGGGAATGTTATTCCAAGTTGCAAAACAACCTCCTGTCAAAAATACTGTGTTCAGTCACTAGTTGTATCTATTTGTGACCCCACTGACTGTAGCATGCCTGTCCTTCACTATCTCTCAGAGTTTGCTCAAACTCATGACCATTGAGTCAGTGATGCCATCCAACAATCTCCTCCTTTGTTGCGTCCTTCTCTTCTTGCCCTTAGTCTTTCCCAGCATCAGGGTCATTTCCAATGAGTCAGCTCTTCAGGTGGCCAAAGTATGGAAGCTTCAGCTTCAGCATTTGTCCTTCCAATGAATATTCAGGGTTGATTTCCTTTAGGAATGACTGATTTAACCTCCTTGCAACCCAAGGGACTCTCAAGAGACTTCTCTAGCACTACAGTTTAAAAGCATCAATTCTTTGACCCTCAACAACAGACTCCTTTTCCAGATAGGAAAAGGAGTACATCAAGGCTGTATATTGTCACCCAGCTTATTTAACTTATATGCAGAGTACATCATGAGAAACGCTGGGTTGGAGGAAGCACAAGCTGGAATCAAGATTGCTGGGAGAAATATCAATCACCTCAGATATGCAGATGACATCACCCTTATGGCAGAAAGTGAAGAGGAACTAAAAAGCCTCTTGATGAAAGTGAAAGAGGAGAGCGAAAAAGTTGGCTTAAAGCTCAACATTCAGAAAACGAAGATCATGGCATCCGTTTCCACCACTTCATGGGAAATAGATGGGGAAACAGTGGAAACAGTGTCAGACTTTATATTTTTGGGCTCCAAAATCACTGCAGATGGTGATTGCAGCCATGAAATCAAAAGATGCTTACTCTTTGGAAGAAAAGTTATGACCAACCTAGATAGCATATTGAAAAGCAGAGACATTACTTTGCCCACAAAGGTCCGTCTAGTCAAGGCTATGGTTTGTTCAGTGGTCATGTATGGATAGTGAAATCACTCAGTTGTGTAAAAGTCTGCAACCCCATGGACTGTAGCCTCTAAACTCCTTCATCCATGGGATATTCCAGGCAAGAATACTGGAGTGGGTTGCCATTTCCTTCTCCAAGGGATCTTCCCGACCCGCGGATCGAACCTGGGTCTCCCACACTGCAGGCAGCCTCTTTACCATCTGAGCCACTAGGGAAGCCTGGGAGACCCAGAGGACTATGGGAAATAGAGACTCCACTCTTAGGTTCCCTGGTGGCTCAGATGGTAAAGTGTCTGTCTACAATGCGGGAGACCCGGGTTCCATCCCTGGGTCAAGAAGATCTGCTGGAGAAGGAAATGGCAATCCACTCCAGTACTATTGCCTGGAAAATCCCATGGACAGAGGAACTTAGTAGGCTACAGTCCATGGGGTCACAAAGAGTCAGACACGACTGAGTGACTTCACTTACTCACTTACTCATGTATGGATGTGAGGGTTGGACTGTGAAGAAAGCTGAGCACCAAAGAATTTATGCTTTTGAACTGTGGTGTTAGGGAAGACTCTTGAGAGTCCCTTGAACTGCAAGGAGATCCAGTCAGTCCATCCTAAAGGAGTTCAGTCCTGGGTGTTCATTGGAAGGACTGATGCTAAAGCTGAAACTCTAGTATTTTGGCCACCTCATGCGAAGAGCTGAATCATTGGAAAAGACCCTGATGCTGGGAGGAATTGAGGGCGGGAGGAGAAGGGGACGACAGAGGATGAGATGGCTGGATGGCATCACTGACTCGATGGACGTGAGTCTGAGTGAACTCCGGGAGTTGGTGATGGATAGGGAGAACTGACTGCTGCGATTCATGGGGTCGCAAAGAGTCGGACACGACTGAGCAGCTGAACTGACTGACTGATTGACAGCCTTCTTTATAGTCCAACTCTTACATCCATACATGACTACTGGAAAAACCATAGCTTTGAATAGACAGAACTTTATCCACATAGTGATGTCTCTTCTTTTGAATATGCTCTTTAGGTTTGTCATAGCTTTTCTTCTAAGGAGAAAGCTTCTTTTAGCTTCATGGCTGCAGTCACATCTGCAGTGATTTTGGAACCCAGGAAAAGGAAACCTGCCACTGTTTCCATTTTTCCCCATCTATTTGCCATGAAGTGATGGGACTAGATGCCATGATCAAGCATTTTGAATGTTGAGTTTTAAGCCAGCTTTTTCACTCCTCTTTCATTTTCATCAAGAGGCTCTTTAGTTCCTCTTAGCTTTCTGCCATTAGTGTGGTATCATCTGTGTATCTGAGGTTGTTGATGTTTTTCCCTGCAAGATTCCAGCTTGTGATTCATCTAGCCTGATATTTCACATGATGTAGTCTTCAAAGAAGTTAAATAAGGAGGGTGACGATATACATCCTTGATGTACTTTTTTCTCAATTTGGAATCAGTCCGTTGTTCCATGTCCAGTTCTAGCTGTTGCTTCTTGACCTGCATACAGATTTCTCAAGAGGCAGGTAAGGTGGTCTGGTATTCCCATCTCTTGAAGAATTTTCCACAGTTTGCTGTGATCCACACAGTTAAATGCTTTAGTGTAGTCAATGAAGCAAAAGTAAATATTTTTCTGGAATTCCCTTGCTTTTTCTATGATCCAATGGATGTTGGCAATATGATCTCTGGTTCCTCTGCCTTTTCTACATCCAGCTTGTACATCTGGAAGCTCTCAGTTCATACACTGTTGGAGCCTAACTTGAGGGATTTTTAGCATTACCTTGCTAGCATGTGAAATGAATGTAACTGTGTGGTAGTTTGAACATTCTTTAACATCGTTCTTCTTTGAGATTGGAATGACAACTGACCTTTTCCATTCCTGTGACAATTGCTGAGTTTTCCAAATTTGCTGTCATATTGAGTGTAGCACTTTAATAGCATCATCTTTTAGGATTTTAAGTGGCTCAGCTGGAAATCCATCACCACCACTGGCTTATGTCTTGTAATAAAATAAGACAAGTTTGCTTTTCCTCAGGATAAAGCCAGTAAACTGATGCAGATGGTCATCCCAATTACCGGGTAGAGTTAGCATAAACT
Source organism: Redunca redunca (assembly GCA_006410935.1). Taxonomy (NCBI): domain Eukaryota; kingdom Metazoa; phylum Chordata; class Mammalia; order Artiodactyla; family Bovidae; genus Redunca; species Redunca redunca. Next base: position 230,995 of record SJYQ01000080.1, read on the forward strand.
ATTCATAACAAAAGTGCTGTCAAGTCATCTTACTTGATGATTTATCATTATTGATCTTGAGAAATGTATGTAACGAGCTGTATCTGCTTGGCTTTTAAGAGAGGAAGATTTCTATCTGTCTTTCCAATTTATTTCCAGTCTATGGAATGCATCACATTTTGGTTTTTTATTTATAATATAACTGCTTTTGGACTCATTACCTTTGTGGAGAGCTTTTCTATGTTGAGATAAGTTTCTCTCTCTCTCTTTTTTTTTTTTTTTTTTGAGGGGAGTGTTGTTGTTTTGCATGTATGTGTTTGTGTGTGCTTTCTTTATTAAAACATTANAATAATTTCTTTCCCTTTTCAATAGAAGTCATTAAAGATAAGAATTGTTCATAACATAGCACTTCTTTATACTCACTAAATATGCCAAGAATATTTGTGAATTATTTTTGGTTTGTTCATTCCTGACAATACATATGTTTTGAGAATTTAAATCAGATAAACAATTGTACTTGCTTAGAAAGAACTTCAGAGTATGGCTCACTATAAAGACATGATGCCAATATTTATAACTAACCAAAGTTAGTATTAATGCATGTTATGGGTTCTGTCAAAAAGTGTCTTTTGTGTTTCTTGTGTGTATTCTAGAGGCATTAAAATTTTCATAAAATTTATATTTTGTAATTCCAAGGCATTTACATATAAACTTTTGAAGAAACTCTCATATTCTGAAGATGAGTTAAATATACGTATTGTTTTCATGACAAATCTTTACTTTCTTGAATAACCAACCTATGCTGCTACAATGCACTTTTTCTCACAAGAATATCTTGCTATAATTATGTTGAAATTGATATGGTGCTTTTAGTAGAGTATGTAAAATGGCATGATGGTTAAAGGCAGCAGCTCTGGAGTCACATTTTCTAACATAAAGTCCTAGCTTTACTCTCTGTTATTGGTGTAAATACTCATGAACTTCTTGATCTCTAGGCTTCCATTTCTTCATTAATACAAGAGAAATGTGTCTTAAGTCAGGCTTCTTATAAGGAGACTTTGTTGCAGAGATTTGCTTTCAAGAGATGTATTGGAGATTGCTCACAGGAATAACACCTCTAAGGAAATGTAGGAACACAATTGAAGTGAAAAGAATTCTTAGCTGATGCTAGGTAGGTCTGGAGCTAGAGTGGTGCTTCAGAAGTAACCTAAAGGAGAACAAGCCATATGGGCTGACACCAGGTCACTGACCGCTCCATCGATGTGGACTCTCCCCCAAGAGGGGCATGAACTTGGGTGAGGCGGTCTCTCTGGCTGCAGAACATGTTCTGGAGAAACAGTCAGGTCCAAAGCTTTAGCAGGCTTCATTCCAGCAGCTGAAGGGATAAATGCCTTGGTCCTGAAAGAGGGCTATGGGTGACTCCATCTGGACAGCTTAACATAGCACCCACTACAGAAAGATATTACTATTTATATATTTTTTCTTTAAGATTTGGATGGTATCATAGACTCAATGGACATGAGTTTGAGCAAACTCCGGGAGACAGTGAAGGATAGGGAAGCCTGGTGTGCTGCAGTTCATGGGTCACAAAATGTTGGACAGGACTGAGCAAGTGAATAACAACAAAGATTGAAGAGATCAGTGTTTGCCCTTTGCTCATACATAATAAATACACTAAAAATGTTAGCTTGTTAAATCATTTCCCATTTTAGGTAATTTATTTATTTATGTTAAAGTGAAGATTATGTCTGAAATATATAGTTGGCTTTTATTACACAATTATTGCAGGAAATTTTCTTTGGGAATGATTTTTCAACTTTCATGGTGGATTTAAAATTTTCCTCTAATCATTAAATCAAACAATTTTTATACTCTGTAGGAGCTTTACACATTTTGACCCAAATTGTTGCAGAGATCTTCAAATTCTGACAATTCTTTAAAGAGGACAAAATAAGACAGAATATCACTGATTTGCTCCTGGATTGACAGCAGTTCATTGTGTTGATATATAGTCATCCCTTAAGGATGGGTCTGTATTACAATAAATTTTTGTTATTTAAATAAATACTAAGACTACTTACTCAGTGGAGCACACTTCATCAGTGGAATCATCTTCAAAGGCATTATACATGTTTCAATTTATATTTGGAATTTTCTGTACAGCTAGTTTCCTAGCCATAAACACACAAAATTTAAGATTAATATTCAGTAAGACTTCATTTTGGACATAAACTGTTCCATCTTACTGGCAATTATTTTCAAATCATAGGTTAAATAGTTTTCTACTGTGGTTTTTAAATCAAATGTATTTACTAGAAGCAAGATTCAACACAAAGTGAACATGAATATCATTTATCTTAAATGGGAGGTGGCATGGTGTAGTGACTTTGAGTCTGATGAATTTGGTTTAAAATTCTTATGTTGCTACTTATGTAGTATGTGCCATCTTGAGCAATTGATTATATCTCTTATGGCCCAACTTTCCTCATCTGTGAAAAAGACATAAAAATACACCCATCATTTAGTTTTTGTGAAGATGCTATCAGATGGTGAATTTACATGAAACAAGCAGAACAGTGTGTTCAGTATAGACTTTTGTAAGTGATGGTTGGTTCTACTAACAGCTATTAAAATGACCCAGCCCCTGAGGACAATTTTTAAGAGAAATTCTAGAAAAAGTAAAAGTTTTAATAATTGAGAAAATTATTGAAGTAAATATTAAGCTGCTGAAAGTGACTGCTTTGAAAAGAAAGCCACTCATCCAAAGGTATATATATTGGGATTAAAAAAAAAAATCGCATTACTTAAAGACACAATTGCTGCAAAGTGGTTTATTCTCTGAGGGCTGGATTTTCCTTGAAGGAGTGAAATGAAATTTGAGATTTTTGTCACTAGATGGCAAACTTTAATATAATCACACAAATTCTTTCCTTTAAAAAATGTGGCAAATCAGCATTTTTTTTTGGATAGGAGAAATTCCCCTCCCCTGCCATAGTGATGAATCTTAGTAGTATATAAAAAACTTAACACTTATAAAATACTAATAAATATTAAGAGCTTGCTGCTGCTGCTGCTGCTTAGTCGCTTCAGTAGTGTCCGACTCTGTGCGACCCCATAGACGGCAGCCCACCAGGCTCCCCCATCCCTGGGATTCTCCAGGCAAGAACACTGGAGTGGGTTGCCATTTCCTTCTCCAATTCATGAAAGTGAAAAGTGAAAGTGAAGTCGCTCAGTCGTGTCCGACTCTTAGCGACCCCATGGACTGCAGCCCACCAGGCTACTCCATCCATGGGATTCTCCAGGCAAGAGTACTGGAGTGGGGTGCCATCGCCTTCTCTAACCCTATTCAAATCACATAAAAATGTTATATCAAGTTTAAAGCTAGAATATAATGTAAATGTACTTGAGGGTAATCAGTTTTATTTCTTTGAATAATTTTTCTGTACCACTATTAAACTCACTCTAGTTTATTTACCTACTATATGCCTCTCCTATATGAAGACTACTGTAAGATCCCTTCAGAAAAAATAAAAAAGAAAATTCTCTCAGCTTTGAGACATCTGAAAGTCAGGAATCTTGCTGCATTTCTGCAAGATTTTTACCTTTTTATCCTTTAATTGACTGCCTTCACTACACTTGGGAAAAATGCACAGGAGATAGATTTTTGTTTTCCATTCTGCTCTGTATATTCCGGCAAAAAAAAATTCCCCAGGAGAGTTCTTTGTACCTTTATTCTGTTGCCTGTGTCTTAGCTGGCCTTCCCAGGTGGTGCTAGTGATAAAGAACCTGCCTGCCAATGCAGGAAACATAAGAGGTGCGGGTTCGATCCCTGGGTTGGGAAGATCCCCTGGGGGAGGACATGGCCACCCACTCCAGTATTCTTGCCTGGAGAGTCCCATGGACAGAGGAACCTGGCTGGCTACAGTCCATGGGGTTGCATAGTCAGACATGACTGAAGTGACTTAGCACACACACACGTGTCTTATCTGGTGAATGCTACTCACAAAAAATATGTTATGGACATGTTACTACAGAGAAGTAATGGTAATTTCCATTGTGTTCATGTGGAATTGGAAGACTGATCATTTTATTATTATGTCCCTTCCTGCTTCATTTTGCTGCTAACAAATTTAAAGGTTGTTTAAATTAATTGCTGTTATTTAGAGACGGGCGAAATACCACTTTCTCCCTCACAAATTCCTCAAAAGAACATTTCAACACTGAGCAAACTCCACAAAAAAACTGAATACTGGCAGAGGACATCAGGCACCCAGAAAAGCAGATCATTGCCTTCAAAAACAGGTAGGGAAAAAATATAAAAGATGAAAAAAGAGACAAAGGAGGTGGGGAGAGAGCTACGTCCTGGGTAGGGAAGCCCGTCTGGGGAAAGGAACTTTAAGAAGAGAGGTTTCCAAACACCAGGAAACACTCTCCCTGCCGAGTCTGTGGCGAGCCTTGGAAACACAGAGGGCAACATAACATGAAGGATAAATAAATGAATAATTAAAACCAACAGATTACAAACCCAACAGTAACTTCCCCAGCGGAAAAGCAGCACAGACACCTGCATCTGCCACTAGCAAGTGGGGGCAGGGCAGGGACGCGCAGGAGGCGCGGGTTGCAAGGCTTTGTAAGAACTGGGCAGGAACACCCGGCATGTAACCAGAACGAACTAACTTGGGCTAGTAAACCAGACTGGGGGATAGCTAACCACGTGAAAAGCTCGAACATAAGACACCGCCAGGACCAGACACAGAACAAAGGACAGAATGGAAATAGCTGGCTGCAGACCATCCCCTGCCAGGGACAGGCAGCCAAAGCCATAAGGGCTGGAAAGGGACAATCGCAGCCCTGGAGAGACTTTTCCTACCAAACGGCAAGCAGGCTTCTTTGCTAAAACTTCTGGGGGTGCTGGTCAGTCATCATCTGCCTCACAAGGGGCACCAGCAGTATACCCAGAAAACTGAGCAGCAGAGGCGAGAAACATGACAAGTCGCAGAGACTGCGTTTGTCAAACACCTGAGACACTCTGACCCCGGAAGGGCACGAAACGCAGTCCCAAACCAATCTGCGCCTCTGGGGGATACCTGAGCACCAAATCCGAGCCGCTTAGACCGGGGAAGGGCACACAGCCTAGGGCCAGCCTCAGATGGTTCCCGGCAGAGCAATGTAGAGCCCGAGCAGTTTGTGCATCTCGAGCAGGGGCAGACGCAGCGGGGCTGAGACACTGCGTACACACGACAGTGTTATTTGTGTGCAGCATCCCTCCCTCCCCACAGCCCGATTGGACAAGTGAGCCAAAAAAAAAAAAAGGGGGGGTCCACCACCGCACCCCCCCATGCCAGGACGGAAATCAGACATGGAAGAGACCAGCAAACAGAAGTTAAACAGAGGGAACCACCTTGAAAGTGACTCCACACAGCCCACAACTCCAGAGAAAGGGCCAGATATATCTTTACTATTTTTACAATCATTACCCCCCCTTTTATTTCCCCTTTTTTCTCCTTTATTTTTTCTAACTTTTTAAAATTGATAAGCCCTGTATTTCCCTTTTAATTTTTATTTCTGAAACTATTTCTCTTCCCCCCAAAAAAAAACAAAACCTACTTTTTAAAGCAAACACCACATATAGTCTTTGTGAGGTTGTTGATGGGGTTTTTAAAATAATTCTTGTGGCTTTGTTTTTGTTTGTCTGTTTGTTTTCTTTTTTTTAAATATTTTTTCCTTCTTCATTTCATTAATATTGTATTTTTGAAAATCCAACCTCTACTCTAGATTTTTAATTTTCACTTTTTAGTTTTTGTTGTCAATTTTGTACATTTAAAAACCCAAACCTCACTACCCAGTTTTACTTGAGAGTGAGATTACTGGCTTGACCACTCATCCTCCTTTGGACTCTCCTTTTCTCCACCAGGTGGCCTCTATCTCTTCCCTCTTCCCTTCTCTTCTCTATCCAACCCTGTGAATCTCTGTGTGTTCCAGATGGTGGAGAACACTTAGGGAACTGACTACGGGCTGGATCTTTCTCTCTCCTTTTCATTTCCCTCTTTTATCCTCCTGACCACCCCGGTCTACCTCCTCCCTCCCCTATTCCCTGTATAACTCCATGAACATGAGCAGTCCAAACTGTGGAGCGCACATAAGGAAGTGATTACTGGCTAGCTTGCTCTCTCCTCTTTTGATCCCACCTCATCTCATTCCAGTCTCCTCTAACTACCCCCTCCCTCTTCTCTTCTCTATGTAACTCAGTGAACCTCTCTGGGGGTCCCTCAATGTGGAGAATCTTTTCATCTTTAACCTAGATGTTTTTTCATCAGTGCTGTATAGATGGAGAAGTCTAGAGGCTACTTTAAAAATAAAACTGAAAACCAGAAGCAGGAGGCTTAAGTCCAAAGCCTGAGAACATCAGAGAATTCCTGAATCCAGGGAACATTAACCAATAGGAGCTCATTAAACGTCTCCATACCTACACTAAAACCAAGCCCTGCCCAAGGGCCAACAAGCTCCAGAGCAAGACATACCACGCAAATTCTCCAGCAACACAGGAACACACCCCTGAGCTTCAATATACAGGCAGCTCAAAATTACTC
>SJYQ01000080.1:239033-251975 GCA_006410935.1 Redunca redunca
AGACACATGTACCCCAATGTTCATCGCAGCACTGTTTATAATAGCCAGAACATGGAAACACCCTAGATGTCCATCAGCAGATGAATGGATAAGAAAGCAGTGGTACATATACACAATGGACTATTACCCAGCCATTAAAAAGAATACATTTGAATCAGTTCTAAGGAGATGGATGGAACTGGAGCCGATTATACAGAGTGAAGTAAGCCAGAAAGAAAAACACCAATACAGTATACTAACACATATATATGGAATTTAGAAAGATGGTGATGATGACCCTGTATTGGAGACAACAATAGAGACTCAGATCTATAGAGTGAACTTTTGGACTCTGGGGGAGAGGGAGAGGGTGGGATGAGATGGGAGAATGGCATTGAAACGTGTATACTATCATGTAAGAAATGAATCGCCAGTCTATGTCCGATGCAGGATGCAGGATGCTTGGGGCTGGTGCATGGAGTAGACCCAGAGAGATGTTATGGGGTGGGAGGCTGGAGGGGATTCATGTTTGGGAACGCATGTACACTCGTGGTGAATTCATGTCCATGTTTGGCAAAACCAATACAGTACTGTAAAGTAAACTAAAGTTGAAATGAAAATTAAAAAAAAAATTAATTGCTGTTATTTTGCAACTACATCCCTTGTTGAAGCATAAACTGTATTCAATCAAACCAGTTAGGAGAAAAAGACAGGCATATACATACTTCTATATCTATCCATCTATCTGCCTATCTGTCTAATCTATCTAGTATAGCATAAACTGAGGCTAATTCAAGTAATGTCATTCCATAATTACGTAGTGTTTTATTTCTAGTCAAAGAGCTAAATTTTGCATTTATCCCTGTTGAATTTTGTTTTGATAAGATTAGCTCATCATTTCAACCTAAGAGCAAATATATAGATGCTCTAGTTCAGCAGTTAGCAAACTATGGTCTGTATGCACACTGGCTACTTTTGTGAATAAAATTTATTGGAACATAGTCACATGCTTTCATTTACAGAATTCCCATTGCTGCTCTTACATCACAATGGCAGAGCTGAATAGTTGCAAAAGAGATCTCATGACCTGGAAAGCCCAAAATATTTACCATCTGGACCTTTACAGAAAAAAAGTCACAAAGTTCATATCTAATCCAACCTGTTAACTATTTTTCCATATAAAATATATATAAGTAATAAGTAAATGTGTTTAAAAAAATTAGCTGGACTAACAATTTAAAGATGGAAAGAGATCAACTTATTACTATGAAAAACAAAAGTATATTTTTATTTTTACTGGCCTGAAACTAAGTGACTAAAATTATTAGCAGTAATGATAATTTTTGACTGTTGATTCATCTCTCCCTAGTGTCTTGACCCCAATGAAGCTTCTACCACACAGAGTGGTCCACTGAATACTATCAGCTTTATAATCCAACACTCTTCTCTTAAATTCATTTCTAGGGTCAGTCTAGACAGGGCCCGAGCTACAGATGATTTAGAGGCCTTTCTTGGGATAAATAATTTAAATATAAAACAAATAATAAAAATGGACCTTGGATAAATATTCTAAATGTAGCTAAAGAAGTAAAAATGAGAATTTCAACAAATTGCAAGTTTTAGAGTTTAAGAATACAAAAAAATCCAAAAAAATGGCACATATGAAAAAATCACCCTTTAATATTTCTATTTAATACCTTTAGCTGTGACTACTTCTTTTTATGAGAATGATTTTGTAATATAATTTTTAGAGAGACACCAGAAAACATTTTTTTTCAGTGTAAATTTCTAAAAATTTGGTTTTAGGGTTAATAGCTTATAAAAGTAAATATCAACGTTCCAAATTGTAGTTTGTAATATGCATGCTCAGTCTGTCAGTCATGTCCAATTCTTTGTGACCCCATGGACTGTAGCCCCCTAGATTCCTCTGTCTGTGGGATTCTCCAGGCAAGAATACTGCAGTGGATTGCCATTTCTTCTTCCAAGGGATCTTCCTGATCCAGGGATTGAACCTGAGTCTCCAGCATTGGCAGGCGGATTCTTTACCACTAAGCCACCTGGGAAGCCATAGTTAGTAATAGCATATTTAAATTGCTATAAATGGAGAAACCTGTATCAAATTTCTTTCATACACAAGAAAGCTGTTTAATTGCTTTAAATAGCAATTGAGGTTTTGCTTAAGGTTTAAACAGCACTGTGTATTTTGTGTGTGTACTCGCCATCTATATTTATCCAGTTGCAAATGCTATAGGGTACTTTAGTATCTTAGTGTGGTCACTGGCCCAGCACTTTTGTTCAGGGTTCATAGTATGTGGTAGGAATATTCCTGGAAAACATTTTTATATTAGAACAGCTAAATGTGACTACAAAACATATACCTGTGCCACAGTGCTGCTGCTAAGTCGCTTCAGTCGTGTCCAACTCTGTGCGACCCCACAGACGGTAGCCCACTAGGCTCCCTCATCCCTGGGATTCTCCAGGCAAGAATACTGGAGTGGGTTGCCATTTCCTTCTCCATGTGCCACAGTAAATTGATATAATTTTCACGGATCTTATTTTCACTTTATGTTGAATTCAACACCACATGGCATGAAGGACAGTGAAACAAAGGGTTGGAAAGCATAAAATATTTTTAAAAGGGTGAACTTAAGTATGTGTGGTTGAAGCATCTTATTATAATGTTTTAAACTATAATCAGTTATTAATACATGGCTATAGCCCCATCCAGGACTTTTCTGCTGACTCAGTGGTAAAGAGTCCTTCTGCAATACAGTGATGCAAGTTCCATCCCTGCTTTGGAAAGATCCCCTGGAAGAGGAAATGGCAACCCACTCTATTATTCTTGCCTAAAAAGTCCCATGGGCAGAGGAGCCTGGCAGGCTACAGTCCGTGGGGTCTGGGGTCACAAAGAGTTGGACATGATTGAGTTACTGAGCATGCATATGGCCCCATCCTGGGACTTCAGAAGGCAGAACAAGTGAGAAAGCCCTGAAGTTGATGCTTCATTGGCTTCAAATGAGATTAACGTTGCTCATTCTCTTTTTCTCCAGCCTAAAATCCATAACCAATTGTTGGAATCTTTGACTTATTAATACCCCCTTTCTCTTCTCTTGCTGCTGCTGCTGCTAAGTCACTTCAGTTGTGTCTGACTCTGTGCGACCCCATAGATGGCAGCCCACCAGGCTCTTCTGAAGCTGGGATTCTCCAGGCAAAAAGATTGGAGTGGGTTGCCATTTCTTTCTCCAATGCATGCATGCATACTAAGTCGTTTCAGTCGCACAGACTCTGTGCGACCCTATGGACAGCAGCCCTCAAGGCTCCTCTGTCCACAGGAGTCTCCACTGGAGTGGGTTGCCATTTCCTTCTCCCTCTTCCCTTGCTACACAATATTAACTTGGCTGAGCCATAGATGCGGTAAATCCAGTTCTCTCTCTCTGCTCCCACATCGGTGAATCCTAGCTTTTACTAGTATCTCTCCTGGATAAATGCACTCACCTGCTTAGCACCCTTCTCTGGCTTCAACTTATTTTATTGATTTAATTCATTTAAAGTGCAAATCAGATTAAGCCACTCTGGTTAAAATCTCTCAACAGTCCTTGTATTTTTCTAAGAGGAAAAGCCAAAGCTCAAAACAATGATCTACAAGATACTAGGTGATCTGAACCATTACCCATCAGAACTGAGTCCTGTTGTCTTTCTTCATTTCTGCCCCTCTAGCTTCATTCTTCAAGTATCTCGATACCTTCCATGACAAGGCCTTGGCACTTGTTTTCTTTGATTGAAAAGTTTTTCCTTTAGATACTAATTTCCTTCCCTCTTTCACCATTTTTTGTTCAAATACTGCCTTGTGACAATTCTATATAAAATTTCTTCCTCCAGCTTTTGTATTTTCCTTTCCTGGTTTGTTTCTCTCCATAACAAGTGTATTACCATCCAACAAGCTGTATGCACATAACTTGTTATTTCTGTTATTATTTTTAATTTATTGTATTTTGTATTTTCCTTTCCTGGTTTGTTTCTCTCCATAACAAGTGTATTACCATCCAACAAGCTGTATGCACATAACTTGTTATTTCTGTTATTATTTTTAATTTATTGTATATTGTATATTATCATTTTATTATTAAAGTTTATTATTTTATTTTTTTAAATCATCTCTCCTCATTCTATGATAAGTTCTTGGTAGAAATTTTTGTCTGTTCCCTTTATTGCCATTTCCATAGCATTTAGAATTTGCCTAGAAAATATTTGGAAAATGTGGGAAACAATGAAATAATTTTCAAATGAATGTGTGAATAAAAAGTAAATCTTTATTTTTTTACTTTACAATATTGTATTGGTTTTGCCATACATCAACATGAATCCACCACGGATGTACAAGTGTTTCTCATCCTGAACTTCCCTCCCACCTCCCTCCCTGTACCATCCCTCTGGGTCATCTCAGTGCACCAGCCCCAAGCATCCTGTATCCTGCATCGAAACTGGACTGGCGATTAGTTTCTTATATGATATTATACATGTTTCAATGTCATTCTCCCAAATCATCACACCCTCTCCCTCTCCCACAAGTCCAAAAGACTCTATACATCTGTGTCTCTTTTGCTGTCTCACATACAGGGTTATCGTTACCATCTTTCTAAATTCCATATATATGTGTTAGTAAAATGACACTTGACATGTTAAAAAAAGTTTAACATGCTAACTTAATGTCTGAAACAAAAATTTAAACATAGAAAGATAGAAAAAATGAGATTAGATCCTTACTGTGTACCAGATACCATACTTAATTCTAGAAGTATTAAAGTATTTTTCATATTTTTTTAAAGAACCTAAAAGCTAGAGTAGAGAGAATTAAAAAGATAATGTACATCAAATAGCTGACTGATAGAGGATATTCTGGAGAAGGCAATGGCACCCGACTCCAGTACTCTTACCTGGAAAATTCCATGGGTGTAGGAGCCTGGTAGGCTGCAATCCATGGGGTTGTGAAGAGTTGGACATGACTGAGCGACTTCACTTGAACTTTTCACTTTCACGCATTGGAGAAGGAAATGGCAACCCACTCCAGCGTTCTTGCCTGGAGAATCCCAGGGACAGAGGGGCCTGGTGGGCTGCCGTCTATGGGGTCGCACAGAGTTGGACACAACTGAAGCGACTTTGCAGCAGCAGCAGCAGCAGCAGAGGATCTATACATAAAAGCAAATAAAGACATTTAAAATGTAAAAAATATTTTTAAAAATGTAAATTAAAATGTAGGCAAATATTGATAGATATAACTTTCTGGATATCCATAAAGAGCATAAACCAAAATTTTTAATTGAATATTGAAAACAAGACATAAAATTTTAATGATCTATGGGAAGATAATTCAAAAAGCATGAAGATGAATGAATATAGGAGATGAGCAGAATGTTCAGTAAAAGATATTGATAACTACAGGAAGCAGGATATAATTTAAGTTTTATTAATATTAAAAACATTTTGTAAGAGTATAGTTAACAATGTTGTGCTAGTTTTAGGTATATAGCAGAGTGAATCTGTTATGCATATACATATATCTACTCTTTTTTGGAGTCTTTTCCCATATAGGCCATTGCAGAGTACTGAGTGGGCCTAACTTCTGATATTGTTCTTGGAAAACAAATTTGCAACATTAATAAGAGACCTACTTTGTCATCTCCTTTTAGAGTAGGTGGAGTATGCTCCCTCTCTGCATGCAACAATATGGTCACCCTGAATCTGTGAAAGTGAGTTTATTTGGAAACTGTCATAGCTAATATACTTAAGGATCTTGAGGTAAAATCACCCTGAATTAGCATGGACTCTAAATTCAATGACGGGATTCCCTTGTGGCTCAGCTGGTAAAGAATCTGCCTGCAATGTGGGAGACCTTGGTTCAATCCCTGAGTTGGGAAGACCCCCTGGAGGAGGGTAAGGCTACCCACTCCAGTATTCTGGTCTGGAGAATTCCATGGACTAGTCCATGGTGTCACAAAGAGTCAGACACAACTGAGCAACTTTCACTTCACTGAATTCAGTAAGTATCAAGAAGAGAAGAGAATGGAAAAGGACACAGAGAGGAGAAAGCTATGTGATGATGGAGGTAGAGATTGAAGTTCTGTAAACCACAAGCCAAGGTATGTCTGGAGCTGCCAGGGGCAGGGAGAACAAGGAAGGATTCTCTCCTAGTGTCTACAGACCCCTTTTTCTGCTTCTTGCCTCCAGAACTAAAAGAAAATAATTTTTTTCTTAATGATGCATAATTGAAATATAAAATTGTATTAGCTTCATGTGGACAACATAGTGATTTCATCTATTAAATACTGTGAAATAATCACCACAGTAATAGTTGACATCAGTTAGCATACATAATTATTTTCATGTGAGTGAGCTTGTAAGATTTATTTAGCAACTTTCAAATATATAATACAGTACTGTTCACTGTAGCCACCCTACTGTACATTCTCATGACTTATGAATTTTATAGCTAGAAAGTTTTACCATTTGAACCACCCATTTTGCCCGCTCTCTATCCCCTGCCTCTATTAATCAACAGCCTGTTCTTCTTATCTATGAGCTTGGTTGCTTGTCTGCTTGCTTGTTAGTTTGGTTTTTAGATTATACATACAATTATATGGTATTTGTCTTTATCTGACTTATTTCACTTTGTATAATGCCTCAAGGCCCACGTATGGCAAAAATGGTAATACTTCATTCTTTTAATGGCTGAAGACCCCTGCTTATTTAACTTATATGCAGAGTACATCATGAGAAACTCTGGGCTGGAAGAAGCACAAGCTGGAATCATGACACCACCCTTATGGCAGAAAGTGAAGAGGAACTAAAAAGCCTCTTGATGAAAGTGAAAGAGGAGAGTGAAAAATTTGGCTTAAAGCTCAACATCCAGAAAATGAAGATCATGGCATCTGGTCCCATCACTTCATGGGAAATAGATGGGAAAACAGTAGAAACAGTGTCAGACTTTATTTTTTGGGCTCCAAAATCATTGCAGATGGTGACTGCAGCTATGAAATTAAAAAATGCTTACTCCTTGGAAGGAAAGTTATGACCAACCTAGATAGCATATTCAAAACTAACGCATATATATGGAATTTAGAAAGATGGGGATGATGACCCTGTATGCGAGAAAACAAAAGAGACTCAGATCTATAGAGTGAACTTTTGGACTCTGGGGGAGAGAGAGAGGGAGAGGGTGGGATGAGATGGGAGAATGGCATTGAAACATGTANAGAGTTGACTCACTGGAAAAGACTCTGATGCTGGGAGGGATTGGGGGCAGGAGGAGAAGGGGATTACAGAGGATGAAATGGCTGGATGGCATCCCCGACTCAATGGACATGGATTTGGGTGAACTCCGGGTGATGGTGATGGACAGGGAGGCCTGGCATGCTGTGATTCATAGGGTCGCAAATAGTCAGACACGACTGAGCGACTGAACTGAACTGAATATTCTTTCTGTGTGTATGTGTGTATTTGCGTGTTTATCACATTTTCTTTATTCATTCATCCATTGGTGGACTCTTAAGTTGTTTCCTTATCTTGGCTATTTTAAATAACAAATGTGAGTTTCATATATCTTTTTAAGTTAGTGTTTTTGTTCTTTGGATAAATTCCAAGAAGTAGGCTTGCTAGCTCATATGGTCATTCTAGTTCCAATTTTTTGAGAAAACTCCATACTATTTTCCAGAGTGACTGCATCAATTTACATTCCTACCAACAGTGCACAAATTTTCACTTTTGTTCAACAGTCAATATTTCTTATCTTTTTTGATAATAGTGATCCTAACAGTCAGTTGACAACTCATTGTGATTTTAATTTTCATTTCCCTAAGGGTTAGTAATTTAGCACCTTTTCATGTACCTGTTGGTCACCTAATGGTTTCAGATCCAAAAACTCATTGGCAAGACAATGTCATGGAGCTTACCAAATTACACTTCTTCAAGGAAGTTATGGCTTTAGGTCTTACATTCAAGTCTTTAATACATTTTGAATTAATTTTTATGTATGGTATAAGACAGTGATCCAATTTCAACATTTGCATGTGACTGTCCAGTTTTCTCAGCACTACTTACTGAAGAGACTGACATTTCCACATTGTATACTCTTGGATTCTCAATTTCTGTTAGTTTTAAGCCACTCAACAATTTTAAGTAATATGGCAGCCTCTGAGTACTGCAACACTTTTCTAGACCTGAATGGGCCTGGAAGACAAAGAAAAACACAGGCATAAGCTTGCACACAGACAGAAACATACAAATACATACACATGTACACAACCACTTTTTTTCTAAGTTGAGGTGGAAAATGGCACCTAATGCTTTGGCATTCCAGTTTTTGAAGACATTTTTATAATTTTACAATATGTTTGCTATTGTATTAGGAGACAATTTTCCTCAAGTTTCATTATTTTATATACATTTTGTGAGTAAGCTATAGTATTTTCTTATATCTAGACTATCTTTTCAAAGTTGTTTGAGTTGAAAACAAGCTTGGAAAGTGGAGATAGTGTTGCCCACATAAGAAAGAACAACCATACTGACTATTTATTACCCAGAATTGGAGTTCTTAAGCTCAGGGTCTTCTATAATTCAACCTGGTAAGCACTGAATGATAGAAAGTAAGGTCTCGTGTCATGTAGTCCTCCTTATGTCGCCCTATGAAAACTGAGGCTTGTAGCACCAGTGCACTGTGGATATGCTGGCTAATTTGTTTGCCACGAGTAATAAACAGTTTGTCTCTGATCTAGAGGCTCCATATCTTCTATCAGCATTCATAAAATGGTAGCAGGATACCTTGTTAGCTTGCAAGTAGTATAAAATCTTGACAAATTGGTCTACTTTTCAGTAATTTTCTTAATTTGCATGACTGTCAAACATGTCTCTCTTGGCTTTGTCTATGTTAGTTGATAACTACTAATTATAACTGTCTGCTGAGCATCATTCCCTAGAGGGCCCATAACACCTTACTCTGAACATGTTCTAAGATTGAACTCATAATTTTTCCTTCAAGTACTTTTTTTCTCCCTTTTTGAAACCTCAGTCAATGTGATCATCATTTGACATTTAAATAGTGCTTGATTCTTCCTTTTTCTGATTCACAAAATGAGCTAATATTTCCTATTAATTTTACTTTGAGAATTGCTTGTGTAAACGCCTGTCCTGCAAGTAGTATAAACTCTTGACAAATTGGTCTACTTTTCAGCAATTTTCTTCTAATTTTCTGTGTTAGTCTAGGTCCTTTGAGAAACAGATGCCAAGATGGGATTAAACACATTAGAATGTTATTAGGGGGATTATCCAAGCGTGAAAAACTGGTGTGAATTCTGGAAAGGTTAGAAGAGACACTGGGCTGTGATGCAAGATTGCATTTGAGAGAAAGGACAAAGATTGGGTGAGAGTATCCAAGAATTTCTTGCAGTCTGAGAGAAGCTGAGCAAGCAATGGGAGATTCTTAGAGCCAAGCCAGAAGTCAGGAGATCTTCCTGTCCCCTAGTGATGAGCCTGCCCTAGGGTTCTGCTGAGAACTGTAATATTCTGACAGTCTGTGAGAAGTGTGGGTTGGCATAAATACCCACTTATGGTGACCTACATGTAGTCCAGTGGTAAAGAATCTGCCTGCCAATGCAAGAGATGCAAGAGATGAGGATATGGCCCTTGGGCCAGGAAGATCCCCAGGAACAGGAAGTGGCAACCCACTCCAGTATTCTTGCCTTGGTAACCCTGTGCACAGAGAAAGCTGGCAGTCTATATAGTCCATGGGGTCACAAGGAGTCAGACACCCATGCATGCAGGGTGACCTAAGTCACTTACTTTTCCTTTACTTGGAGTCTGTAAAATGCTTTCTCCTGATTGGCACAGCCTCAGGCAGGATTATGTATTTTAACAATAATTTTAATATTCAGCCTTATCTAGAAACATCCTGTGCTAACCTGTCTTAACCATGTTGCTAGAATTATGCTTCCTAAAGTACAAATCTGACCATTTACCTCTTCGTATGAACCATCAACATTCTCTTATTCTCAAGCCTATGCTTTGGTGTCCTATACCTTTAAAAAGAATGTGCCTACCTTGGCATTCCAAGCAACACTATCTCAAGCTCTGCTCTCAAATTTAATCAGTTAACTGAGCATAGCAACATTTTTGGAATCCTTTTACCTGTTTAGTGAAATGTTAAAGTTTATAAATTTTAGCATCGTACAATACTTTCTTCGTACCAATTTCTCTGCTTGGTTTTTCAAATTATAGTTACAGCACTTGCCACTAGAAGTCCCTTGGTTAGGAATCCAAGCTCTTCTACTTACCTTATCTTACACTTCATTCCTCTCAGGCTTTCTGAATTTGATGTTAAAATCTCTGCAGTGGCATGTCTGACAACTTAATTAGATCGTCAGACAGCTTTTGTGGAGAATCTCATCCTCCTTGGAGCTGTGGAACTCACGCTTACAGGACTGGAGTACACATGAAAATGTAATCTAATCACACTAGGAGCACAGCCTTGTCTAACTCAATGAAACCAAGCATGGGCAGGTCATGGTGGAGAGGTCTGACAGAATGTGGTCCACTGGAGAAGGGAATGGCAAACCACTTCAGTATTCTTGCCTTGAGAACCCCATGAACAGTATGAAAAGGCAAAATGATAGGATACTACAAGAGGAACTCCCCAGGTCAGTATGTGCCCAAAATGCTACTGGAGATCAGTGGAGAAATAACTCCAGAAAGAACGAAGGGATGAAGCCAAAGCAAAAACAGTACCCAGCTGTGGATGTGACTGGTGATAGAAGCAAGGTCTGATGCTGTAAAGAGCAATATTTCATAGGAACCTGGAATGTCAGGTCCATGAATCAAGGCAAATTGGAAGTGGTCAAACAGGAGATGGCAAGAGTGAATGTTGACATTATAGGAATCAGCAAAATAAAATGGACTGGAATGGGTGAATTTAACTCAGATGACCATTATATCTACTACTGCGGGCAGGAATCCCTTAGAAGAAATGGAGTAGCCATCATGGTCAACAAGAGTCCAAAATGCAGTACTTGGATGCAATCTCAAAAAAGACAGAATGATCTCTGTTCATTTCCAAGGCAAACCATTCAGTATCACAGTTATCCAAGTCTATGCCCCAACCAGTAACGCTGAAGAAGCTGAATTTGAACGGTTTTATGAAGACCTACAAGACCTTTTAGAACTAACACCCAAAAAAGGGGACTGGAATGAAAAAGTAGGAAGTCAAGAAACACCTGGAGTAACAGACAAATTTGGCCTTGGAATGAGGAATGAAGCAGGGCAAATACTAGCAGAGTTTTGCCAAGAAAATGCACTGGTCATAGCAAACACCGTCTTCCAAAAACACAAGAGAAGACTCTACACATGGACATCACCAGATGGTCAACACTGAAATCAGATTGATTATATTCTTTGCAGTCAAAGATGGAGAATCTCTATACAGTCAATAAAAACAAGAACAGGAGCTGACTGTGGCTCAGATCATGAACTCTTTGTTATCAAATTCAGACTCAAATTGAAGAAAGTAGGGAAAACTGCTAGACCATTCAGGTATGACCTAAACAAAATCCCTTATGATTATACAGTGGAAGTGAGAAATAGATTTAAGGGCCTAGATCTGATAGATAAAGTGCCTGATGAATTATGGACTGAAGTTCGTGACACTGTAGAGGAGACAGGGATCCAGACCATCCCCATGGAAAAGAACTGCAAAAAACCAAAATGACTGTGTGGGGAGGCCTTACAAATAGCTGTGAAAAGAAGAGAAGCGAAAAGCAAAGGAGAAAAGGAAAGATATAAGCATCTGAATGCAGAGTTCCAGAGAATAGCAAGAAGAGATAAGAAAGCCTTCTTCAGTGATCAGTGCAAAGAAATAGAGAAAAAGAACAGAATGGGAAAGACTAGAGATCTCTTCAAGAAGATTAGAGATACCAAGGGAATATTTCATGCAAAGATGGGTTCAATATAGGACAGAAATAGTATGGACCAAACAGAAGCAGATATATTAAGAAGAGATGGCAAGAATACACAGAAGAACTGTATAAAAAAGATCTTCATGACCCAGATAATCACGATGGTGTGATCACTCATCTAGAGCCAGACATCTTGGAATGTGAAGTCAAGTGGGCCTTAGGAAGAATCACTACGAACAAAGCTAGTGGAGGTGATGGAATTCCAGTTGAGCTCTTTCAAATCCTGAAAGATGATGATGTGAAAGTGCTGCACTCAATATGCCAGCAAATTTGGAAAACTCAGCAGTGACCACAGGACTGGAACAGGTCAGTTTTCATTTCAATCCCAAAGAAAGGCAATGCCAAAGAATGCTCAAACGACCGCACAATTGCACTCATCTCACATGCTAGTAAAGTAATGCTCAAAATTCTCCAAGCCAGGCTTCAACAATACGTGAACTGTGAACTTCCAGATGTTCAAGCTGTTTTTTGATAAGGCAGAGGAACCAGAGGTCAAATTACCAACATCCGCTGGATCATGGAAAAAGCAAGAGAGTTCCAGAAAAACATCTATTTCTGCTTTATTGACTGACAAAGCCTTTGACTGTGTGGATCACAAGAAACTGTGGAAAATTCTGAAAGAGATGGGAATACCAGATCACCTGACCTGCCTCTTGAGAAATCTGTATGCAGGTCAGGAAGCAACAGTTAGAACTGGGCATGGAAAAACAGACTGGTTCCAAATAGGTAAAGGAGTACATTGAGGCTGTATACTGTCACCCTGCTTATTTAACTTCTATGCAGAGTACATCATGAGAAATGCAGGACTGGAAGAAACACAAGATGGAATCAAGATTGCCGGGAGAAATGTCAATAACCTCAGATATGCAGATGACACCACCCTTATGGCAGAAAATGAAGAGGAACTAAAAAGCCTCTTGATGAAAGTGAAAGAGGAGAGTGAAAAATTTGGCTTAAAGCTCAACAT
>SJYQ01000080.1:252304-447012 GCA_006410935.1 Redunca redunca
AAACAAAGCTCTTTAAATTCAGTAAACATTATGCAGAAAAAGCTTTTGAAAATATTCAACTTTATTTTGTGTAAAACTTTACTGAAAGAGTAGATAGAAGGAATATACCAAAAATCTCTTAAACTGTTCTTAATTTTTAGCATTGGTTCCTCTTTTTGTTGTTCTTATTGGGTTATTTGTATTATTTTCTCCTTCACATTAGTTATGTATTGTTCTATATCACCCAGTCTGCTGCTACGTTTTTCACTTCTGTTATTAGTAATCAGTTCCATCTAGTTCTTCATATTTTTTAGCTTTTTGTTTAAAGTCTCAGTGTTCATATATTCTCTTCCTTAATTCAGTTTGAATTTTTATTATTAATAATTTGAATTCTTTATCTGGTAAATTATTTCTCTTTCATTATTTTTTTTCTGGGCTTTTATCTTGCTCTTTCAATTAAGATAGGATTCTCTGTCTTTTCATTTTGCTTAACCTTCTCAATGAAATCAGGTGAAATAGTTATCTGGTAGGGACACCCTTGAGGGGCCGTCCTCATGTGGGAGTGTCCCTATACAGTCTGCACGTGCCCTGTCTTTGGATGTGAGCTCGAAATGAGGTGATATGAGTCATGTTTCTGTGCTGGCATGCAGTGTGCTGGCAGCTACCACCTTCCGAGGAGGTGGGGCCAGAGCCAGCTGTGAGCAGGGCTTCCCTCCTGCTCATTGGCATCACCACACTATCAGGGTCAGGGGTGCCTCCCAAGCTGTAGGCCAGAAGCCATGAAATCAGGTCCAAATTGTCTCCATTCCTTCAAGTGTGTGCTCTCCTCACTCCCAGTCCTGTCATTCTGCTCCAGAGAAGAAAAAAAACAAAAACACCTACACTTAGAAAACATCCCCAAGTTCAAGTAGCCCACAAAGTTTATTAATATTGTTGGTCTGTAGTCCTTTTTCCTCTGTCTATAGGACTCCTTTTGGTACTCATAGTCAATACTTGTTAGTGAGCGAAGAATCTCACTCTTGTGCAAGCTCAAACTCTAATCCATCTACCTAAACCCATGTGCTGCTACCAACTAGGCTACAGAGGCAAGAAGGGTTATTTATGAAATACAGCCACAGCATAATCACTGGACCAAGAAAGTGTGATATTATCTTTTGTGTATTAATCCTTTAGACAAATAGTATTAATAAACTTTGTGGGCTACTTGAACTTGGGGATGCTTTCTAAGTGTGAGTGTTTTTGACAGGATAAAATATCAAGGGCCATTTGGTATGGGCCAATTATGTTTATGAGAATTTCTGATGGAACCAATTCCAATGGCCTTTTGGCATGGACCAGATGTCTCAGTGGACACTTTGGATAGAACCAAATGTCTGCTTATTGGGTAAGGCAGGCTGTCTTCTTTATTGTGGGTAGGATTCATCCAATTACTTGAATGCCCGAATAAAAGAAAAAGCTGAGCTTCTTCCAAGTAAGCGAAGATTCCCTGATTCCTTGCTTCTGTTTCTTAGTCTTTAATCTGTGACATTATTTTTTCCTGCCTTTGGACTCCAATGGAAACATTGGCAAACTGGATCTTCAGCTTGCCACCCAACCTGTAGATCTCAGGACTTGTCAGCCTCTGTAACCACATAACCCAATTCCTTCTAACAAATTCCTTTTCTCTCTGTCATTCTCTCTCTTTATATGTATTTTATTGATTCTGTTTCTTTGGAGAACTGTAATACCTATTTCATGCATATTATGCCTAAATTATAATACACACATTTAAAAGCAGAACAGAACATCTAATATTGAAAAACATTTATCAGTCCCTGTGTGCTATTATTGTGACTATTGTACCAATTTGTGGGTACCTTGGTATCACACACTGGGATAAAAAAGAAAAAAAGGAGGCAGATGGTTGATATTGTACCTCATTATGCAACTATCTATTACATTTTCACTATCTGAGAGGAATCATTTGACAAGTTAATTAAATTGCCTTTTCTCTTACCTAAGCACTTCCATCACCCAAGTCCTCTCTACAATGCAAAATAGTATTTGTCTTCAACAATGACAGCAATACCATCTGCAAACCTTCATGACACTCAGATATAGTTTTCTTATGAGACTGATGGGAAGAGATATAGAGAAGAATTTCTTAGGGCCTCAACAGAAGAAGTTAAAACAGCAGACATGCAGAGTATATGGGAGTGCTGACTGGTGAATCCCAAGTGACAAAATTGTGTGTATGTGTGTGTGTGTGCACATATGTATGTATTTATAAGCCAGTTATTTCTGATGCTGTTAAAAATATTATATGTAAATTAGTGGTTCATTTTGCCTATCATATGATGGTAGCGAGTTTGCTGATAGGTTGACCAACTCTATTGTTGTTTTAAAATTTCAGAATCAAACATTAATGCCAAACTGAATGCTTATCCCCCACCCCCCCCAACCCTGCCCCAGAATTCATATGTTAAAATCTAATTTCCAGTGTGAGTATTTGGAGATGGATCTTTTGGGACATGATCAGGTCATGAAGGCAGAATTAGAGTTTTGGAGAGGGAAAACAAAACAAAACAAAACAAAACAAAAACTTTACCCTTCTAGGGTCTTCTTCTAAGTCTAAGAATTAAATTGACATGAGACAGGTTAACAGGAGAAAAACAAAATTTTAACAACATGTATATACCTCATGTACACATGCGAGAGACCTAGGAAAGCTGAGAAACTTACCAAAATAACAAAGCCATCCCATGAAATACCATCTTCAGCTAAAGAAAACAGAGAATGTTGGGGAAGTAGTTTGGGACTTCAGAAGGAAGGAATTCATATGGAGACAAGAAGAAAGGATCTTTGGTAAAGGAATGTTCCTGGGCCAGGCAGAAACAAGGGGCAGAGGAGACTCTGGTTTCTCCCTGGCCACAATGAGCCTGTATTCCTTGTAGTTATCTCTGATGCTGGCCGTCTTCTTGGAATAGCCCCTTCGTCTTAGTTCTTTAGGCATCTAAAAGGGATGTCAAAAGAAAGACTTGTTAAATCTTCTGTTTCTTAAAAATAATCAGGTTAAATTAATCCTTACACCAAAGAGACATATTTTGGAGTGTCAAATATGAGCCAAATATAGCACACTTAATATATATCCATGTGAGTCTGAAACCAGAGTTCTAGAAATAACTACAAAATGTAGGAGGACACAATGCCTCAGTAGAATCACATGAAATTTAGGTATTTATATTTCCAGTAGGTTTAGTGTGAATAAACAGTAAAAGGTGATGGCCAAACATGCTAGCAAGTACTTCAAAAGAAGTATAACCTCTTCCATGAAGGGGGTAGTGTGTCTTTTTGAGTGTTAGGCAGGCAAATAAAAAGTATGATGATAAAATGGAAAACATTTGGAGGACAGTTACAGGAATGACGAGAATACACAAAACCAGTGGATGTTTATCCTGCAAAAGAGAAAACTCAATTGTCTTCATGTGAAAAAACTATCTTGAAAAACTAGGTTAGACTTGTTCTTTAAGTTCTGGATTCTATTTAGATAAGGTTGTCAAGTAAGAAAAGTTGGAGTAGGTGACTTTTTATCAGGATCTGAGGGAGGTGATGGACTGAGCAGAATAAAGATCTGGAGGAAATAAGTTTGCTTTGAGAAAACAACTGCACAGTCTATGGCAGGAATGAGAAAAGGGATTAGAAAATGCTAAGATTCTAAACATGTATACATGTGTTGCAAATACCATGTGTGCACATAACACAAACATATTCAACTATATATGTGCTCTGAGAATACTTTCAACAAAGTGAAATTTAGAGACTTAGATTATAGTTACACTCACGGTGGAAGAAAGATGGTATGAAGCTTTTAGCCTTGGGTGTGTGTGTTGATCTCTCCATTGTGTCCAACTCTTTGTGACCTGATCGACTGTAGCCCACTAGGCTCCTCTGTCTATGGAATTCTTCAGGCAAGAATATTGGAGTGGATTGCCATTCCTGTCTCCAGGGGATCTTCCTGATCCAGGGATCAAATTCAAATCTCTTGCATTGAAGGCAGAATTTTTATCATCTGAGCCACCAGGGAATACATGAAGTCGCTCAAACAATTGGTGCTGCTTTCCTAAATGGTATTTCAATAAGGGCAGTTAGTCATTTAGATTATTTTCAATGACATAATTAAAAAAATAAATATTACTTTCTTTTAGCTTAAAAAATTGTAATGACTATTTGAAAATTCTTTTATATCCATTGTTTGAAAATTCTTTTATATCCATTTAAGCAAAAATATTGTGATTTAAGTTCATTTTCTATATGAAATAGGAAGACTGAAAAATTCAAAGGTAGATTATTGCAAATGTTTCTCAGGTTTTGTGCTGACATGTTTATTGTGGACTTTGCTAAGCTAACTCCTTTTTTGTTATTTTTAAAATTTCATATGCTAAAACATGGCTTTATTTGATGCATAAGCATAGGTCCTACACTAATCACAAGGAAGAATACCACAGCACATAGCTGTATCAAGAGATATATTTCCAAAGGTGCACGTTCAGGTATCAGTTTATGCAGGCAGCTGTCTCTAGATTCCGCCGTACTTGTGTTGCATAGTGTGAGCTGGTGGTTGAGTGACTTCCACCAGAACAGCTATTAATGGACACTTTCTTAAAATCTTTGTTTTTTATTTCTGAAACTTAGGTCTTTTTTGTTGATGATGTTGTTAGAATTATCTGACAAAAATTTTATTTTTCTTTGTTGCTTCAATCTTCTTTTAAGCTTTATTTTATATTGAGTATAGTTAATAATATTGTGTTAGTTTCAGGTATATGCAGCAAAGAGATTCAATTATACATATACATGTATCTATTCTTTTTGTATCCTTTTCCCATTTAGCTGTTTGCAATATTGAATAGAGGCCCCTATGCTCTGCAGTAGGACCTTGTTAGTTATCCATCTTAAATATAGCTGTGTGTGCATGTCAGTGCCAAACTCCCTAACTATCGCTTTCCCCATTCTTCCCTACTAGTAACCATAAGTTAGTTCTCGAAGTCTGTGAATCTGTTTCTGTTTTGTAAGTTCATTTCTTTTTAGATTTCACTTATGAGTGATATCATACAAATTTCTCTTTATGTCTGACTTAATTAACTCAGTATGACAATCTCTAGTTCCATCCATGTAGCTCAAAATGGCCAGAGAAGGTGATGGCACCCCACTCCAGTACTCTTGCCTGGAAAATCCCATGGACGGAGGAGCCTGGTAGGCTGCAGTCCATGGGGTCGCTAAGAGTCAGACACGACCGAGCGACTTCACTTTAACTTTTCACTTTCATGCATTGGAGAAGGAAATGGCAACCCACTCCAGTGTTCTTGCCTGGAGAATCCCGGGAATGGGAGAGCCCGGTGGGCTGCTGTCTCTGGGGTCGCACACAGTAGGACTCGACTGAAACGACTTAGCAGCGGCAGCTGCTGCTGCAAATGGCATTATTTCATTCTTTTTTAACGGCTCAGTTAACATTCCCTTGTATGGAATCCTCTTTATCTACTTCTCTGTCAATAGACATTTAGGTTGAGCTTCCATGTCTAGGCTATTGTAAACAGTGCTGCAATGAACACTGGGGTGCATGAATCCTTTTGGATCATGTTTTTCTACAGATGCATGCCCAGGAGTGGGATTGCTGGATCATATAATAGTTCTTTTTTTAGTTTTTTTTTTTTTAAGAACCTCTGTATTGTTCTCCATAGTGGCTGTATCAATTTACATTCCAAACAATAGTGCAGGAGAGTCCTCTTCTCTTCATATTCCCTCCAGCATTTATTGTTTGTGGACTTTTTAATGATGGCCATTTAGAACGGTGTGAGATGATATCTCATTGTAGTTTTGATATGCATTTCTCTAATAATAAGCAATGTTGAAAATCTTTTCAATGCTTTTCGGCTATCTGTGTATCTTCTTTGGAAAAGTATCTATTTAGATCTTCTGCCCAGTTTTTGATTGGGTTGTTTTGTTTTTGAGCTCCATGAGCTGTTTCTAAATTTTGGAAACTAATCCCTCATCAGTCACAGCACTTGCTAATATTTTCTCCCTAAAGCTTTTGAGTTTAATTAGGTCCAATTTGTTTATTTTTGTTTTTATTTCCATTATTCTGGGATGGATTTTTTTTTAATAATTTTTATTTTTACTTTAGTTTACTTTACATTACTGTATTGGTTTTGCCAAACATTGACATTAATTCACCACGAGTGTACATGCGTTCCCAAACACGAATNTTTCTAAATTCCATATATATGTGTTAGTATATTGTATTGGTGTTTTTCTTTCTGGCTTACTTCACTCTGTATAATCGGTTCCAGCTCCATCCATCTCCTTAGAACTGATTCAAATGTATTCTTTTTAATGGGGATGGATTAAAACATATTGCTTCCACTTATGTCAGAAAATGTTCTATGTTTCCCTCTAAGATAGTTTTATAGGTGTTTGGTCTCACATTTAGTTCTTTAATCCATTTCAAGCTGATTTTTTATATGGTCTTAAAGGATGTTCTAATTTTTATGTTCTAACTTTAACTGGTTTGTCTGCTGATGTGTGGGGTTGTGTTCCCTCCTGCTTGGTTGTTTGGCTTGAGGTGACCCAGCACTGGAGCCTACAGGCTATTCGGTGGGGCTAATGGTGGCCTCTGGGAGGGCTTGTGCCAGTGGGCACTTCTTAGAATTGCTGAGGCCAGTGTCTTTGTCCCCTCAGTGAGCCACATGCTGTCCCCACTACTGCAGGAGACCCTCCAACACTAGCAGGTAGGTCTGATCTGGGCTTTTATGTGGTCACTGCCTTTTCCCCCTGGGTCCTGGTGCACACAAGACTTTTGTGTGTCCCCCCCGCCCCCCCCAACCCCCCAGGAGCAGAGTCTCTTTTCCCCCCAGTCCTGTGAAAGTCATGCAATCCTGCTGTCATTCAAAATCAGATTCTCTGGGGACCTCTCCTCCTGTTACCAAACCCCCAGGTTGGGAAGCCCGATGTAGGACTCAGAACCATCACTCCAGTGGGAAAACTTCTGTGGAATAATTTTCTTCCAGTCTGTGGGGCACCTACCTGGCAGGTATTGGATTTGACTCTATTGCTATGCATTCACTGGCCTCTCCTACGTTTTTGGATGTAGGATATCTTTCTTGGCAGGTTCCAGCATTTTTCCATCGATGGTTGCTCAACAGTTAGTTGTGATTACTGTGCTCTTGCAAGGAGTCTGAATACTAAGTAATTTGTAAATATTGTCTCACCTTCTTGTCTCCCAGAGGTTATTTCAGGATAATGTCCTAGTGTGAATTTCAATCATACTTCTATAGTCAAAAATTATGGTTTGCTTGATTATGATTTTCTGAGGAGTGTCNGAGTCTTAAAGATTATTTCAGATCCCTTCTCATGTGCAAATTCTGCATTCAATCTGATTAAATAAATGAAAATAAAATAATTTAAACTTTAGCAGATGAGATAGTAAAAAGATCTGTAGCCAAAAAAAACACATTTTTTCTAAAGCGTAAATATCTTTTTAAAGTCATATTATAATTTACAAATATGTTCATATACATGCCAATCTGATCTTCACAGAAACATTTCACTGGAATAGATCTCATATAGACTACTTTGAAGATTGGGAAACAGATTCATAGATGTTTAGCACCTTTACTAAGTGAATAAGAACTGAACTACAGACTTCTTACTTCCACCTCAAGGATGTTTATGTGTGCATGCCAAGTCACTTCAGTCATGTCTGACTCTTTGCAACCCTATGGACTATAAACTGCCAGGCTCCTCTATCCATGGGATTCTCCAGGCAAGAATATTGGAGTGGATTTCAGGGAAGGATGTTTATACTTTTAGTTACTCACTTTCCTAGAAATCTTTTACTGACAAAAAGAACAAGCGGATTAATTAGGAACAAAAGAATGATCTAAGCAAATGGGGTTAATACAT
The DNA here is from genome assembly GCA_006410935.1 of Redunca redunca. Lineage (NCBI taxonomy): Eukaryota > Metazoa > Chordata > Mammalia > Artiodactyla > Bovidae > Redunca > Redunca redunca. The sequence goes on from SJYQ01000080.1 coordinate 260,219, forward strand.
GATTACAGATGTCAATTTCTACAAGATTCAACATTATATATTTTCCCTGCTTTTCAAAACTAACTTCCCTTAGTCTCCCAGACCCTGGATTTCAATCTTCTTCTAGTCCTTTTTAATTCCTCTTGCTAATTTAATGTTTCACTGTCTGATACTTAGTTCAGCAGGATTTTATTCTTGCTTCTCTGCAGACTGCATACTCTTCCTTAAGGATCTCAAATTTGTATTTCCAGAGTTCACCTGTCTTACCAATTTCTAATCTATATTCTGAGTAGGATATATATCATTTGCTGATGTAGGTTTGGTCATGTAAAGATGGGGATTAGAGAAGCCTGGATATGTATACAGAAACAATTTTTATTGGATACAGTATAAAATTCAACTAAAAATAAGTTTTAAAAAGGTATTACCAGCATCAAGGAACAAATTTAATTTGACATCTAAGACCTTGTAATTGAACTTATAGACCTGTTCAAGGAATTTTTTAGAATTCAAGAGTATGAAGCTGAGGAAACAAACATGATTATTAGCAAGAGGAGAGGAACTCGAGGATAGGAGTTCCCTGTCACTTAGGTGGTCAGCACCAACGAGCATCAAGATACACGCTCTGTAGACATGGGGCTGCCTGTTTAGTTCATTGTGGAGCCTGGCACCTGTAATTATGGAAGCCTATAGTAGCTGCTTTTTTTTTTTTTTAGTAGCTGTTTAATCAATATTTTACCATTGAATGAGTAAAGAAAAGGATGGAAAGGTGGACTATTGCTGTGTCAGTTTTAAAAGTGGATGTTTGGCAATTAACTTGTCCAGTGTGTGATTCTTCTTTCCTCTGACTGAATATAATCATCAAATTCTATGACAACAGCAAAAATCTTGTATCTACCAAAGGTACAGTGAAAAGAGGGTTGAATGATAAATGACCCGCACCTTTATTTCTTTACTGGATCAGATGAGTATTGACTTTATTTGTGTTTAAAGCTATGTCTTTTGAATCTATTCTTTTCAGCTTGTTTATTGTTGATAGAGCACACAAAGTACCAGCCATAATTTCCTCACAACATGGATACCCTGTGATCAATGACGGTTCTAAGATCAGAGTAAAAATTAAGAATGCAGAGAGGACTGGTTAAGAGCAATGCCTAAGCAATGCTAGGGTGTGATTTTTAGAAAGGTCATTCTGACAACTAAATGGGATTATTTTTTATATTGAACTTATTAATAATTAGAGGCTTCCCTGGTCACTCAAACAGTAAAAAATCTGTGTGCAATGCAGGAGACCTAAATTCAGTCCCTGGTTGGGAAGATCCCCTGGAGAAGGGAATGTTTACCCACTCCAGAATTCTTGCCTGGGAAATTCCATGGACAGAAAAGTCTGGTGGACTATAGTCCATGGAGTCACAGAAAGCTGAACACAACTGAGCAACTAACATTCACTGTTATTAATTAAAATTTTGTCACTGGCTCTTTATTTTTTTGAGACAAAGGAAAAAACTAAAAAACTTTATTGCAGTGTTATGGTTGACCTAGTTTAATTACAATGCCTGTTCTTTAGTTAGGACAATGTGGGGAACCTACTATTCCACTCAATTTTATCCAAAGGCAAAAGATAAGTTTTCCAAAGGATTTTGGATCCTAGCAAAGGAAAGTGTTATTTTATTAAATAACTGTTTCAGATATGCAATTTACATTCAGTTATAATTTCAGCCTCAGGGAATTAGGAAGCAAGCTTTAAAGGAATGGAATGGGGGTCTTCAGTCAAGTGACAAAAGAATTAAGTATATTTGGAGTTCTTTCATTTTAGTAATACCTCTTAATGATATAAAGTATGTATAAAGTATTTATACTGCAAGATTACAACTTCGTGTTTTTATAATACATATAGAACACAGCTGATACTTTGTAATATTGAGCTCAGTTCAGTCGCTCAGTCATGTCTGACTCCTAGCAACCCCATGAACTGCAGGACGCCAGGCCTCCCTGTCCATCACCAACTCCCGGAGTACACCCAAACCCATGTCCATTGAGTTGGTGATGCCATCCAATCATTTCATTCTCTGTCGTCCTCTTCTCCTCCTGCCCTAAATCTTTCCCAGCATCAGAGTCTTTTCAAATGAGTCAGCTCTCCGCATCAGGTGGCCAAAGTATTGGAGTTTCAGCTTCAGCATCAGACCTTCAGTGAACACCCAGGAGGGTTTGGATCTCCTTGCAGTCCAAGGGACTCTCAAGAGTCTTCTCCAACACCACAGTTCAAAAGCATCAATTTTTTGGCACTCAGGTTTCTTTACAATCCAACGCTCACATCCATACATGACCACTGGAAAAACCAAAGCCTTGACTAGACGGACCTTTGTTGGGAAAGTAATGTCAGCTTTTCAATATGCTGTCTAGGTTGGCCATAACTTTTCTTCCAAGGAGTAAGTGTATTTTAATTTCATGGCTGCAATCTCCATCTGCAGTGAAATAAAGTCTGACACTGTTTCCACTGTTTACCCATCTATTTGCCATGAAGTGATGGGACCAGATGCCATGATCTTCATTTTCTGAATGTTGAGCTTTAAGCTAACCTTTTCACTCTCCTCTTTCACTTTCCTCAAGAAGCTCTTTAGTTCTTCTTCACTTTCTGTCATAAGGGTGGTATCATCTACATATCTGAGGTTATTGATATTTCTCCTGGCAATCTTGATTCCAGCTTGTGCGTCTTCCAGCCCAGGGTTTCTCATGATGTACTCTGCATATAAGTTAAATAAGCAGGGTGACTGATTACAGCCTTGAAGTACTCCTTTTCCTATTTGGAACCAGTGTGTTCCATGTCCACTTCTAACTGTTTCTTCCTGACCTTCATATAGGTTTCTCAAGAAGCAGGTCAGGTGGTCTGGTATGCCAATCTCTTTCAGAATTTTCCACAATTTACTGTGATCCACACAGTCAAAGGCTTTGGCATAGTCAATAAAGCAGAAATAGATGTTTTTCTGGAACTCTCTTGCTTTTTTGATGATGCAGTGGATTTTGGCAATTTAATCTCTTGTTCCTCTGCCTTTTGTAAACCAGCTTGAACATCTCATATTGCTGAAGCTTGGCTTGGAGAATTTTGAGCATTACTTTGCTAGCATGTGAGATGAGTACAATTGTGCAGTAGTTTGAGCATTCTTTGGCATTGGTTTTCTTTGGGATTGGAATGAAAACTGACCTGTTCCAGTCCTGTGGCCACTGCTGACTTATCCAAATTTGCTGGTATTTTAAGTGTAGCACTTTCACAGGGTCATCTTTCAGGATTTGAATTAGCTCAACTGGAATTCCATCACCTCGACTAGCTTTGCTGATAGTGATGCTTCCTAAGGCCCACTTGACTTCACTTTCCAGGATGTCTGGCTCTAGGTGAGTGATCACACCATCATGGTTATCTGGGTCATGAAGACCTTTTCTGTACAGTTCTTCTGTGTATTCTTGCCACCTCTTCTTACTATCTTCTGCTTCTGTTAGGTCTATACCATTTCTGTCCTTTTTTGTGCCCATCTTTGCATGAATTTTTCCCTTGGTATCTCTAATTTTCTTGAAGAGATCTCTAGTCTTTCCCATTTTATTATTTTCCTCTATTTCTTTGCATTGATTGCTGAGGAAGGTTTCTTAACTCTCCTTGTTATTCTTTGGATCTCTGCATTCAAATGGGTACATCTTTCCTTTTCTCTTTTGCTTTTTGCTTCCCTTCTTTTCACAGCTATTTGTAAGACCTCCTCCGACAGCCATTTTGCATTTTTGAATTTCTTTTTCTTGGGGATGGTCTAGATCCCTGTCTCCTGTACAATGTCACGAACCTTAGTCCACAGTTTATCAGGCACTCTGTCTATCAGATCTATTCCCTTAAATCTATTTCTCACTTCCACTGTATAGCCATAAAGGATATTAATTGTAATATTAATTATACACTAAATAAAACTTTATTTACAATATTAAAAATTCTTCATTCAATATTGAATACATATATCCATATATTTCTGTAACACTGGGTAAATTATCTCCATACTATTTTTTTTTTTTTTGGTAAATTTAGTTTTCTGAAAACATTACCAAAGACAAGCAACTCTTCATTGTTCAGTCTCTAAGTTAGGTCCAACTCTTTGCAACCCCATGGATAGCAGTACGCAAGCTTCCTTGTCCTTCAATATCTCCCAGAGTTTGCTCAAACTCAAGTCTATTGAGTCAATGATGCCATCTACCATCTTATCATATATCGCCCCCTTCTCCTCCTGCCTCCAATCTTTCCAAGCATCAGTGTTTTCTCCAGCTAGTTGGCTCTTTGCATCAGATGGCCAAAGTATTGGAACTTCAGCTTCAGCATTGGTCCTTCTAATGAATATTCAGGGTTTATTTCCTTTAGGACTGACTGGTTGATCTCTTTGTTTTCCACAGAACTCTTAAGAGTCTTTTCCAGCACCATAATTTAAAAGCATCCATTCTTTGGCACTCAGCCTTCTTTATGGTCCAAATCTCACATCCATATGTGACTACTGAAAAACCATAACTTTGGCTATACTGACCTTTGTTGGCCAAGTGATGTCTCTGCTTTTTAATATGCTGTCTGGGTTTATCATAGTTTTTCTTCAAAGGAGCAAGCATTTTTTTTTTTTTTTAATATCATGACAGCAGTCACTATCCATACTGAGTTTGGATCCCAAGAAAATAAAATCTGCTACTGTTTCCATTTTTTCCCTCCTCTATTTGACATGAATGAGGCTGGATGCTATGATCTTAGTTTTTTGAATGTTGAATTTCAAGCCAACTTTTTCACTCTCCTCTTTCATCTTCATCAAGAGATTCTTTAGTTTCTCTTTGCTTTTTGCCATTAGAGTGGTATCATCTGCATATCTGTGCTTGTTGATATTTCCCCCAGCAATCTTGATTCCAGCTTATGATTCATCCAGCCTGGCATTTCACATGATTTACTCTGCATGTAAGTTAAATAAACAGGGTGAAAACACACAGCCTGGATGTGTTTCCGAATTTGGAACTAGTCTGTTGCTTCATGTCCCATTCTAACTATTGCTTCTGGACCTGCATACAGGTTTCTCAGGAGGCAGGTAAAGTGGTCTGGTATTCATATCTCTGTAAGAATTTTCCACAGTTTGTTGTGATCCTCATAGTCAAAGGCTATAAGATAGTCAATGAAGCAGAAGTACATGTTTTTTCTGGAATTCTCTTGCTTTTTCTATGATCCAGTGTTTGTTGGCAATTTGATCTCTTATTCTTCTGCCTTTTCTAAATTCAGATTGTACATCTGGAAGTTCACAGTTCATGTACTTTTGAAGCCTAACTTGAAGGATTTTGAGCATTACCTTGCTAGCATGTGAAATGAGCACAATTGCATGGAAGTATTTACTTTCAAACAAGTTTTTAGGGGGAGAAAACATAATTTTATTTTCTTGTTTCTTGAATTTACTTGTAGTAAGAAAACTTTGAACTCAGTGGCATCCAGCATGTATGTTGAAGGTGAAAGTGGGACAACATTAGGGAAAATATCTTGAGTTTTACAAATCCTTTAGTGTACTAATTCTTTGTGATCTGCTTGTGAAATTAGCTCTTTGGACAGTATATGAATGAATGAATGATGATAAATTAATTAATGCAAAGTTTAAATTCAAGCTAATAAACTTTATAAAATATATAATGATTACTTCATAAGGGATGTCTTTAATACATATGCATTGATGTTAGAAACATTGTCCTTTTAAATTTTATTTATATGCTTTTAATATATATATATAATTATATATTTTGACATACAGAGAGTGATATAACCTGTGCTAGACTTCAAAATTGGCTGCAAACTCTTGCCTTCCCATCAAGATACAGATTTTCTACCCTTGACTCTGTATTGGCTTTCCTTGGCCAACCAGACATTAGAAAGCAGGTCATAAACAAAGATTTGAAAATGCTTATAAGTTGGTACTTATTACTTTGTGACTCTTGAAAGTCTCCCAGCACTGTGTTAAACACCCTGAGTAGCCTGATAGAGAATGAGTAATTCCTCTAGCAGATACAAGTAGTCTCCACCTCTCCAGTGTGACCTTGCCCCTCTGCTGTCCTGGTAGCAAATTGCAGGGGCAAGTGAACCAGAAGAACTGCCCAGCAGATGGAGTCACTGTTTTAGTGCATCAGGTAAAGTACAGCCAGCCCTCCACATTCCTAAATGTGGAGGGCCAACTGTACTATGCCATTTACAGAGGGGGCCTCAGCATCTGCAGATTTTAGTATATAGGGTAACAAATCCCTGCCACACCTCACCCACCCCATACTGAGGGATGACTGTAGTTTGTTACATAGCACTAGGTAACTGATACAGAAATTGGTACTTAAAAATAGAGTATTCCCAAAACAGGAGACTTGTGGAAGTGAATGAAGAAGCAATGGAAAATTATTAAAGATGCTGTTAGCCTTTTTACTCTCCTGGGCTCTCTCCTCTGTCCCTTTCAGACTTGATAAATATCCTTTCTGTTAATTTTGAGACTGTGGTATACAAGGTTTCAAAAGCAGTGTGTTGCATTCTGACACTTTCTGCCACTGGTTATTCCACGTGGATGAGAGAGAAGAAGGAAGATTTGTCAATTTCAGTTATCTCCTGACAAGGATAAAACTACCACAGTGCACATCACATCAGCCGAGATTCTTTCCTAAACACTTCTAGTAAAAAAAATTTGCAAATCATGACTATTTAGTACTTTTAGAGACTATAACTTTTATTTACCATTGAACTGGTTCCTTTCTTACACAAAGGAATCGAGATTATCAAGGGGATCTGAGGAAATGCATAGAAGAAAACCAAATTTTCTTATTTTGTATTTTCATTTGAATTTGTCAACTGGCTATTTATTGGATACTGAAGATTACCTTATAAACAGTTTGGGAAGCTTTGCATTGAACATGAGCTTGTTACTTAAACTTTCTAAACCTCCTAGTTTCTCTACAATAAAATATATTCTTAAAAATCACTTTATAATGTTCCTGGGATATTTAATGAGATAAAGTGTATAAGGTACTTCCTGAAAATATATACTGTTGTATGAATTTCGATGATGATGATAGGAATGGATATGTCAATACCTGAAGCAAATATACTTGCTCTTCAGTTCAGTTAAGTTGCTCAGTCACGTCTGATTCTTTGCAACCCCATGGACTGTAGCACATCAGGCTTCCCTGTCCATCAAGATTCCCAGAGCCTACTCAAACTCATGTCTATTGCATTGGTGATGCCATTCAACTATCTCATCCTCTGTTGTCCAGTTCTCTTCCTTCCTTCAATCTTTCCTAGCACCAGGATCTTTTCCAATGAGTCAGTTCTTCACATCAGGTGGCCAAAATACTGGAATTTCAGCTTCAGCATCAGTCCTTCCAATGAATATTCAGGACTGATTTCCTTTAGGATGGACTGGATGGATCTCCTTGCAGTCCAAGGGACTCTCAAGAGTCTTCTCCAACCACAGTTCAAAAGCATCAGTTCTTCAGTGCTCAGCTTTCTTTATAGTCCAACTCTCACATCCATACATGACTATTGGAAAAACCACAGCTTTGACTACATGGGCCTTTGTTGGCAAAGTAATGTCTCTGCTTTTTAATATGCTGTCTAGGTAGGTCATAGCTTTTTTTACAGGAGCAAATGTCTTTTGATTTCATGGCTGCAGTCACCATCTGCAGTGATTTTAGAGCCCCTCAAAATAAAGAAAATCTGTCACTCTTACCACTGTTTCCCCATCTATTTGTAATGAAGTGATGGGATGGGATCCCCTGATCTTAGTTTTCTGACTGTTGAGTTTTAAGACAACTTTTTCACTCTCCTCTTTCACTTTCATTAAGACGCTCTTTAGTTCTTCTTTGCTTTCTGCCATAAGGATGGTGACATCTGCGTATATGAGGTTATTGATATTTCTCCCGGCAATCATGAATCCAGCTTGTAGTTCATCCAGCCTAGCATTTTGCAAGATGTACTCTGCATATAAGTTAAATAATCAGGGTGGCAATATACAGCTTTGACGTACTACTTTCCTGATTTGGAATCAGTCTGTTTTTCCATGTCCAGTTCTAACTGTTGCTTCCTTGCCGGGAGCCAGCGTGAGGAACTCCACTCATGGCAAAGGTCATGAGGAAGGAGGCTTGGCATAAGCAAAGGCGTGATCAAGTCTCAGGAAATCCCCTGTTCCCGAGCATCTACCCCCAAAACCAGAGTTTATCTACTTTACTGTTTCATGCTCTCGCCTACACCTCTGACTTTATGGGGGGTTGTTCCCCACCGGTTCTCTCAGCGAAGGAGTAAAAGTGCAGCTCCAAGTCAATAAAAATTCCTGGGCTTGACAAGAGTGTTTCAACTTACGGACTCCTCTGAAGGTTATCTAGCCCTCTTGTAGAAGTTCGTCCAGCCACATGTGATTGTTTACAGCCTCCTGACCTGAGAGGCACGAGATGTTTTAGACTTACTAATATTAGAGCCAAAACCAGATTAAAACCTGAGTCATGATTCCGGGGAACCACACCCTGGGAAAGTCCAAACACAGCCAATCAGAATTGGGATTTTGATTCAAACCCGAGCCAATGAGATTTTGTGATTTGTGCACGCGCATGAACTAACCAATTGCTGCTTGCCAACTCTTCTGTTGCAACATTTGAACCAGGCTAAATGTATAAATACTGCTGTAATCCAGGGCTCGGGGCTCTCGTCAAGACTCCACTGCGCTGGATGAGACGGGAGCCCTAGCTCGAGATAGTAATAAAACTCCTTTATGTTTTTGCATTGCTGTGGATGTCTTATTCTCTCAGTTTTGGGGACTCGGACTTCGGGCATAACATTTGGGGGCTCGTCCGGGATCCCTTTAACTGGGAAGAATAACACTCTCCCGGCAGAAGGGGTTTCCTCACTAGGAGGAAAGAAATCTGAACACCAGTGTTAGGTCTGGTTAAGTCTAGCATAAGGCCAAGGCCCAGCGAGCACGCTGGAAGGCAGCTGGCTCTGGTAAGGAGAAAGCTTTTGTCAGGTTTGGTCAGGGGCGAATTGGTCGACCTAGCTGGCATAAGGCCAAGGCCCAGCATCGTACTGGAAGACGGCTGGCTCTGGTGAGAAGAGAGCTCTTGTCAGGTTTGATCAGGGGTGGATTAGTCGCCCTAGCTAGCATAAGGCCAAGGCCCAGCAGATGTGCTGGAAGGCAGCTGGCTCTGCAAGGGAGAGGGAGAATGCCTCTCTCTCGACCCTGAATCTGGTGGGCAGTGGATGCCCTTCGGTAAGGTAACCTCGAGAGATAGGAAGATTCAGGGGGGGCCAGAAAGACCTAGTACTGTGTTCTCGGCCGATGTGTATTTGTCTTTTGTCGTATCTTTGTATGTGCCGGCATTGTCTCGCTGTTTGTGTGTTAAAATTTTGCTAGTCTGAATAAGCTACTTTTACCACTAAATAGGCGCTGGCAGGGACCATCAACCAGTCTGCTGTTTGAGCGGTGAAATCTGTCCTCATTGACCTTTTAGAATCTATCCTTTTTACTCATGATCCCACTTGGGATGATTGTCAGCAGATTTTACCTTTCAGAATCTATCTTCTTTACTCATAATCCCACTTGGGATGATTGTCAGCAGCTGTTACCTTTTAGAATCTATTCTCTTTACTCATTATCCCACCTGGGATGATTGTCAGCAGCTGTTACAGGTGCTCTTTACCACAGAGGAATGCGAGTGGATTTTGTCAGAGGTGCGGAAAAACGTTCCAGGGGTGGATGGAAGACCTATCATGCAGCCTAATCCAATTGATGAGGGATTCCCTCTGACGTGACCCCATTGGGATTTCAAGCACGCTAAAGGTATGGAGTGTCTCTGAGCATACCACCAGACTCTCATGGCTGGCCTTCGAGCAGCTGCCAGAAAACCAACAAATTTGGTCAAGGTAAATTTGATTAGACAGGAACTGACTGAGAGCCCGGCAGCCCTCTTAGAGAGGTTAATGGAAGCTTTCAGACAGTGCACCCCCATGGACCCACAGGCTGACAGGTCGTGCACGGCAGTAATACTAGCATTTTGTGAATCAGGCAGCCCCAGACATTGGAAAAAAAAAAGTTGCACACACACAAAAAATAGACAGGCTAGGGAAATCTAGTGAGGGCGGTAGAAGATGAAGCAGGGGCGACGGTGGCTGACGCAGGCCATGAAAGACACTATTCTGCGAATTCCCGAGACAGCGACTCCTCGCCAAGTGAGGGAATTCCTAGGGACTATTGGGCACTGCAGACTGGATCATCAGGTTCACTGAGAAGGCCCGACCACTGTATGAAGGAGGTAAAGAAAGCCAAAACTGGACTTGGACTGAACCCGTGAGGCAGGCATTTTGAGAACATATTCATGGCCCAATATACAAGGAACGGGGGGTTCCTAATGGCAGAGGGAAAGGTAGTCAAGAACTTACCTGAGATCCATAGACTCTTGGCAGCGGTCCACCAGCCTCGGGCGGTAGCCATAGTGCATGTTCCAGGACACCAAAAGGAGAAAGATCTCAGGGATTGAGAGAAGCTATGAGATCTGTGTACTGGTTGTGGGATTGCCGGACCCAGGAATGGGGACCCTGCCACTGGCCCCTGAGTACTCCCCCTCCAATCAGGACTGGATTCGAGAAAACAGCAACCATTCTATGAGTAAGGATGGATGATACCGGGACCAGGAGGGCAACCTATTGCTCCCTGCTGATCTGGGCCAACAACTCTGCATGCACCTACATCAGACCACCTATTTGGGGGAAAAGAAGACTCTATCACTCTTACAGACAGCTCACCTGTGCGTTCCCCGACAAAAAAAAAAGCGGCCATACAAGACATAGCCCGTGCCTGTAAAGCGTGCCAGATAATGAGATCAGGGAAGGGACAGCACACGGGTATAAGGTACCGAGAAGGAGAGAGGCCAGGAAACATTGGGAAATAGATTTAACTGAGGTAAGTCTAGGCAAGTATGGGTACCATTACTTGTTAGTTTTGGTGGACACCTTCTCTGGGTGGCTGGAGGCCTACCCCACTAAGAGAGAGACAGCAGTGATGGTTGCCAAAAAGCTCTTAGAAGAGATAGTGTCTAGGTTTGGGCTGTGGGTATCTATTGGTTCTGACAATGGACCTGCTTTTGTGAGCCAAATTGTTCAGGGACTGACCTCAGCCTTGGGGACCAAATGGAAACTGCATGCGAATACAATCCCCAGAGCTCAGGACAGGTAGAAGAAATGAATCAGACCCTAAAAGAAACTTTAGCAAAATTGGCAATAGAGACTGGTGGGGACTGGGTGACCCTCCTTCCCTTCGCACTCTTCTGGGCACACAACACCCCTTATAAATTGAACTTGACATCGTTTGAGATTGTGTACAGAAGCCCTCCCCCAATATGTCCTATTTTCCAGGGAAAGACTGATGGTATTAAGACAGCAATATCAGACTTTGCCCCAGGATATAGAGGAGGATTCCTCTATATGATCAAAAGACAGGGGGGAAATGTTAGAGCCAAAACCAGATTAAAACCAGAGTCATGATTCCATGGAACCACACCCTGGGAAAGTCCAAACACAGCCAATCAGAAGTGGGATTTTGATTCAAACCCGAGCCAATGAGATTTTGTGATTTGTGCGTGCGCATGAGCTAACCAATCGCTGCTTGCCAACTCTTCCATTTCAACATTTGAACCAGGCTAAATGTATAAATACTGCTGTAATCCAGGGCTCGGGGCTCTCGTCAAGACTCCACTGTGCTGGATGAGATGGGAGCCCTAGCTCGAGCTAGTAATAAAACCCCTTTATGTTTTTGCATTGCTGTGGACGTCTTATTCTCTCAGTTTTGGGGACTCGGACTTCGGGCATAACACTAAAGGCAAATTCCTTTGGGAAGTTGGAAATTGTCAGTATAGTGCATTGGTTAGGAATTATATTGGTGAGGGGTTTTTTCATTTGTTGTGCCAATAATTACTGCTAATTCCCTGCCTTGGGTATGACAAGGGTGTCTCAGGTCAAACCTTTCTGCTGGCAAATTAGGTTGTGTGACAGGATTATCCATACTCCTGCCACTATGCACATGATTGTTTACTACCTCTCAACCATAAACAGCACAGAGAGTTTTGGAGTATTTTGAGAGTCTTAATTAGCATAGGGCTTTTCTCATTGTTGAGTCAATGATTGCAGCCAGGCCTCCATATCCTTAGGCACCTGGGAATATATTAATCAATGTATTTGGAATATAGAAAAGGAAATATAGTAGTTTTTAAGGTTAACAATACTAGACTTTTTGAGTTAATGAATTTTCTCTTTTGTAATAGATCACTGTACTTTCTTATAAATCACTGTGTCCTTGCTATGTAAAAATGTAACTTTATCACTATCTTAAGACTAAATAGATCTTAAGGGGAACATTGGTGAAAGGATTTTCATTTGTTGGGCTGATGTTTGCTGCTAAATCTCCATATTCCCTGTCCTTATAATGAATATAACTAGCATATAGGGGAAATAAGTATTAACCTTTAAGCATATAGGAGAAATAAGCATTAACCTTTAAGATTAATCATGTTGACCTTGGGTTAAATAAATTCCTTTCTTGATTGTAACTCACTACACCCTCACCCTATAGGAATGCAACTTTACTTGGAGGGTGGTGTCTTGTTTAAGAAAAAACACCCTTGGAAAAAATAAGTTTTTTGGTTATCAGAAAGAAAGGGTCGTAAAATGTCAGCAGGCCTCATGGCCAGAAGATGATGTAAAACCCCTAAGATCTTTTTTTTTTTTATATTAAGTACCTGATTTAGATAAAGGTCAGGACTGCTGACTCCCACGTGACTCTGTATTCATCCCCATGTATAACAAAAGGTATATAAGCAAACCTAAAAAATAAAGAAATGGGATCAGTTTCCAGAAAGACTGATTCCCCCATGTCATTTTTTCTTGCTCCCCATTTTTCTGGCTGAATTCCCATCTGGAGCGTGGGTGCTCGCCATGTCTACTTACTTGTCCTAGCTCTCAAGCCCACACGAGAAGGAGCCCATGGAGGGGCACCTTCTGATATTCAAGTGGCGCTGGTGGCCTAATGTAGATGGTGCAAATTCCTTGTCTTGGAATTTTATTGGTATCCCACGTAAACCAAGTTATTCAGCCTCCCTTTCTTTCCTACTGTTTTCTGGCTGAATTCCCATCTGGTGCATGGGTACCCACCAAGCCTGCTAATTTTGCCTGGGCTTCTAAGATCGGATCAGTGGGGCCTCAGTGCCTCCTCTCCTTTGGGAGAATGGGAAGATGCCAGTGGCCTATGTACGTGGTGATTGGTATTCCATGTAAACCAAGTTATTCAGCCTCTTTTTCTCTGCTAATTTTCTAATCCCTCTCTATCTGTAATTAAATAAGTTATTTCCAAGGAAGCTGACTCCTTCCCCACCTTCAAATCACCCTAGATCCACTGGGGCTGGACCCCAGCACTTCCTGACCTGTATACGGATTTCTCAGGGGGCAGGTCAGGTGGTCTGGTATTCCCTTCTCTTGAAGAATTTTCCACAGTTTGTTGTGATCAACACTGCCAAAGGCTTTGGCATAGTCAATTACGCAAAAGTAGATGTTTTTCTGGAATTCTCTTGCTTTTTCTATAATCCAGGGGAAGTTGGCAATTTGATCTCTGGTTCGTCTGCCTTTTTAAAATTCAGTTTGAACATCTGGAAGTTCATGGTTCACATATTGTTGAAGCCCGGCTTGGAGAATTTTAAGCATTTTACTAGCATGTGAGATGAGTGCAATTGTGTGGTAGTTTGAACATTCGTTGGTATTGCCTTTCTTTGGGATTGGAATGAAAATGGATCTTTTCCAGTCCTGTGGCCACTGATGAGTTTTCCAAATATGCTGGTATATTGACTGCAGCACTTTCACAGGGTCATCTTCCAGATTTTGAAACAGCTCAACTGGAATTCCATCACCTCCACTAGCTTTGCTCATAGTGATACTTCCTAAGCCCATTTGACTTCGCATTCTCGGATGTCTGGCTCTAGATGAGTGATCACACCATCATGGGTATCTGGGTCATGAAAATCTTTTTTGTATAGTTCTTCTGTGTATTCTTTCCACCTCTTCTTAAATCTTCTACTTCTGTTAGGTCCATATCATTTCTGTCCTTTATTGTGGTCATCTTTGCATGAAATGTTCCCTTGGTATCTCTAATTTTCTTGAAGAGATCTCTAGTCTTCCCATTCTATTATTTTCCTCTATTTCTTTGCATCGATCACTGATGAAGGCTTTCTTATTATTCTTTGTATTCTGCATTCAGATGGATATATCTTTCCTTTTCTCCTTTGCCTTTCACTTCTCTTCTTTTCTCATCTATTTGTAAGGCCTCCTCAGACAACCATTTTGCCTTTTTGCATTTCATTTCCTTGGGATAGTGTTGATCCCTGCCTCCTGTATGATGTCACACACCTCCATCCATAGCTCTTCAGGCATTCTGTCTGTTAGATCTAATCCCTTGAATCTATTTGTCACTTCCATTGTATAATTGTAAGGGATTTGATTTAGGTCATACCTGAATGGTCTAGTGGTTTTCCCTACTCTCTTCAATTTAAGTCTGAATTTGGCAATAAGGAGTTCATGATCTGAGCCACAGTCAGCTCCCAGTCTTGTTTTTGCTGATTGTATAGAGCTTCTACATCTTTGGCTGCAAAGAATATAATCAGTCTGATTTTGGTGTTGACCATCTGGTGATGTCCATGTGTGGAGTCTTTCCCTGTGTTTCTGGAGGAGGGTGTTTGCTCTGACCAGTGTGTTCTCTTGGCAAAACACTGTTAGCCTTTGACCTGCTTCATTCCGTATTCCAAGGACAAATTTGCCTGTTCAGATAGCTCTTGACTTCCTACTTTTGCATCCCAGTCCTCTATAATTAAAATTATATCTTTCCTGGGTGTTTGTTCTAGAAGTTTATGTAGGTTTTCATAGAACCGTTAAACTTCAGCTTCTGCAGCATTACTGGTAAGGGCATAGACTTGGATTACAGTGATATTTAATGATTTGCCCTGGAAAAGAACAGAGGTCATTCTGGCTTTTTGAGATTGCATCCAAGTACTTCATTTCAGACTCTTTTGTTGACTGTGATGGCTACTCCCTTTCTTCTAAGGGATCCTTGCCCACAATAGTAAATGTAAAGGTCATCTGAGTTAAATTCACCCATTTTAGTCCATTTTAGTTCACCAATTCCTAGAATGTTGATGTTCATTCTTGCCATCTCCTATTTTACCACTTCCAATTCACCTTGATTCATGGACCTAACATTCCAGATTCCTATGCAATATTGCTCTTTACAGGATTGGACTTTACTTCCATAACCCATCACATCCACCGCTTGATGCTGTTTTTGCTTTGGCTCCATCTCTTCATTCTTTCTGGAGTTATTTCTCCACTCTTCTCCAGTAGCATATTGCTCACCTACTGACCTGGGGAGTTCATCTTTCAGTGTCATACATTTTTGACTTTTCATACTGTTCATGGGGTTCTCAAGGCAAGAATACTGAAGTGGTTTACCATTCTCTTCTCCAGTGGACCATGTTTTGTCAGAATTCTCTGCCATGACTATGGGCTTCACTGGTGGCTGAGACAGTAAAGCATCTGCCTGCAATGAGGGAGATCCGGGTTTGATCCCTGGGTCAGGAAGAACCCTGGAGAAAGAAATGGCAACGCACTCCAGTACTTTTGCCTGGAAAATTCCATGGATGGAGGAGCCTGGTGGGCTATGGTGCATGGGGCTGCAAAGAGTCAGACACGACTGAGTGACTTCACTTCACTTTCAGCCATGACTGGTCCATCTTGGGTGGCCCTACATGGCATGGCTCCTAGTTCATTGAGTTAGACAAGGCTGTGGTCCTTGAGATCAGTTTGGTTAGTTTTCTGTGATTGTGGTTTTCATTCTGTCTACCCTCTGATGGAGAAGGATAAGAGGCTTATGGAAGCTTCCTGATGGGAAAGACTGACTGAGGGGGAAACTGAGTCTCCTTCTGATGGGTGGGGCCATGCTCAGTAAATCTTTAATTCAATTTTCTGCTGATGTGCAGGACTGTGTTCCATTCCTGTTGGTTGACCTCAGGACAAACTATGGTGGGAGTAAAGGTCCAATGCATGCACTGGTGCATTCAGTGCCCCTGACCCTGTAGCTAACATTGTCTTAATTCCCACCTATAATGTGTGATCATGTTAGTCAAACTTCCATAATTTGTATAAAAGTGTGCTGTTAGTAAAGCCTGGAAAAATATTAAGCAAATTTTGTGTATACTGAAGGGTGTCAATTAAATCACATGGTTTGAAAAAGGGCCAAAGTGTCAGCTACAATACATGGGACAGAAATGGACTAATGGTCATTGGTTATATGATTTTTAAAAAATTATTTATTTCTCTTTTGGCTAAGCTGGGCCTTCGTCCCTTTGTGCAGGCTTTCTCTAGTTGCGGTGAGGAGGGGTTTCTCTTCATTTTGGGACTCCGTCTTCTCGTTGCTTCTCTTTTTTCTGGGCCACAGACTCTGGGCCCTCTGGCTCAGTGGTTGTGATGAACAGGCTTAGTTGCTCTGTGGCAGGTGGAATCTTCCTGGACCAAGGACTGAACCCACGTCCCCTGTACTAGCAGGTGGATTTTTACCCACTATACCACCAGGGAAGTCCCACAGTATTATTTCTAAGCAGAAGATTAAAAATGTCTATTGCTTTCTTTCAACTGCCTGAAATAAATAGGTTCCAGGAAGAGACAGATGAGCTAAAGGAAGAATGATGCAGTTTGCAAGAAGAATTTAGAGGGAATGTAAGTGGGCCAGAATGTGATCAGCTGGGAAGTAAAACTGTTTGTCTTCAGCTAAAAGACAGATTCTTTAAAATAAATTTTAAAAACTGGAATATGAAACCCAAAGGATTGCCAATGAAACTTGACATCAGGGTCATGATAATCAAAGCAGAGTCATGGCATCAGATCAAATCTAAGGTGTTGACTTTTAGACTCTTTGGTAAGACCTCTGAAGATTTAAGTACCTGGCTCTATTAAAAAAAAAAAGAGAAAAATCTATCTGGAAAACAAATAGAGATTTTTTTTTTCAAGTATAGTGGTCTGTTACCTGACACATAGATAGCCTACAAAAACTTTTAAAGTGAGTTATGTAAGTTAAAAGGACCCCAGCTTAAAATAAAGGGACTAAGAAAGTTACTTAATAGCCCTTGGGTCTTTTAGTTTCTGGGGAAGGAAAACAGGCTGATTAATCTCAGCTTTTCATATAGAAAAGGTAGAATTTCTCAAAGGATTTAGCCAAGAGAATGTATGTGGCATTGTTGTTCAGTCACTCAGTTATGTCCAACTCTGTGACATCAGAGACTGCAGCACACCAGGCTTCCCTGTCCTTCACCATGTCCTGGAGTTAGCTTAAACTCATGCCACTGAGTTAGTGATGCCATACAACCATCCTCTGTCATGCCCTTCTCCTCCTGCCTTCAACCTTTCCCAGCATCAGGGTCATTTCAATTGAGTTGGCTCTTCACAGCAGGTGGCCAAATTATTGGAGCTTCACCATCACTCCTTCCAATGGGCATTCAGGGTTGGTTTTCTTTAGGCTTGGCTGATTTGATCTCGTAGTTCATGGCACTCTGAAGAGTCAATACCACAGTTCGAAAGCATCAATTCTCTGACCCTTTACCCTTCTTTATGGCCCAGTTCTCACATTCCTACATAACTACTGGGAAAAACATAGCCTTCACTATATGGACCTTTGTTGGCAAAGGTAATGTCTCTGCTTTATAATATGCTGTCGAGGTTCATTATAGCTTTTCTTCCAAGGAGAAAGTATCTTTTAATTTCATAAGTACAGTCACCACCCACAGTGATTTTGGAGCCTGAGAAAATAGTCTGTCACTGTTTCCATTGTTTCCATGTATGTGGTGTTAAGAGCCAGCTATGGGGAACAACAAAATAGATATTCTCATGAAATAGCAGAGAATCAGTTGTAAACTGGGAACCAATTCCAGTCAGATGACTAGATACAGTCCATGGGGTCAAAAAGAGTCGGATACTATATTTTCATTTAGAAAAATAAGTATGGTTAGGAACTATAGTCATTAATTCTTTTTTTAACATTGAAAGACAAAAAAAATCACAGGACATTCAGTAGTTGATGAAAATCTTGAAAACAAAAATGTATGAAAACTGGTCTCACTGAACCAGAAGAATGATAGAGCAGCTTTGGATGACACCTTTTAAATATTATCACTTATCTCTTGGTGAAATCCTGCAGTTTCTGTTCATTTCATTCAGAATAAAAGTCAAAGTCCTTGCAATGACCGGGG
Organism: Redunca redunca; assembly: GCA_006410935.1. Classification (NCBI taxonomy): domain Eukaryota; kingdom Metazoa; phylum Chordata; class Mammalia; order Artiodactyla; family Bovidae; genus Redunca; species Redunca redunca. The sequence continues at coordinate 278,534 of SJYQ01000080.1, forward strand.
AGGCCCTTTGTGATCTCCTCAGTCTTTTAAATATCTCTTACTTCATCTTCTACTATTCTTACCCATCCTTCAGTTCAGTTCAGTCACTCAGTCGTGTCCGACTCTTTGCGACCCCATAAATCGCAGCACACCAGGCCTCCCTGTCCATCACCATCTCCCGGAGTTCACTCAGACTCACGTTTCAACCAATAAATAATGGAAGACTATATAAATTCCTTAGCCTCCTTTTCTTCAAATGGGCAACTCTAGGAAGCGTCCTATACATGTTTTAAAGTTCCTGCTGGACAGACCCCATGTTGCCTATGGTAATAACTTCAGCAATCTGCCCTTAATAAGCTTGCTTTCCTCCCTGTCTTACTCTTCCTGCTCTACCATCCAGCTTCCTGGAATTATCTCCCCAGTCAGCCCAATTTCTTGAACTGGAAAGTGAAAGTGTAGTCAGTCAGTCATGTCTGACTCTTTGCGATTCCATGGACTGTGGCCTGTCAGGATTCTCGGTCCATGGCATTCTCCAGGCAAGAATACTGGAGTGGGTAGCCATTCCCTTATGTAGGGGATCTTCCTGACCCAGGGATCGAACCCAGTTCTCCTGCATTGCAGGCAGATTCTTTACCATCTGAGCAACCAGGGAACAGGTACCTTCTCTTTGTCACTTCCAAACGTGAGAGTATTCAAAACTTTTAGTCAAGCCAGAAAGAGACTCCCTGGGCAATGGGAGAAGCTGTTTCTGCCAGAGGAGGAGACTTTGGTGGAGTTTGAGGGTCTAGGAATTTGGAATTCTCTCTGCTGGGCCTTCCAGCAGAACGAGAAACTCCTTATACAGCTGACTTTGGCTAGAAAAGATGTCTGCTCAGCATACTTTAAAAAAAAAAAAAAACTTGCTATAACCTAAGATTCCAAAAAATCAAATATTCTTCCTTGGCTCTCTCTTTCATAGGTAATTTGAAAGCACTCTCTACCTTTTTGGCTCTGCCTCTTAATCTCTTCTGAGATATTTTCCGTAATAAATCTCTTGCTCATCTAATCTCATCTTGGTGTCTGCTTTGCAGGGTATGCAATTCTATCACAGGGCATTCTCTGATCATTTTCCATAAAACTTTACCCCATCATCCTGGTTTCTCTAGACAGATTCATTTTTATTATTAATACCTGTCCTCTTATCTATTTTCTGAGGCTTGAAGGTAGGCAACTCACCTATTTCTTTAATTTATGTGATTTATCTGTATTAGTGCTTTTCATATGGTTGGCTAGAGATATCTGTTGAATGAATAAATGGTTAAGGAAAGAGGCATAAAGCAGTTGTGGATTCTACCTAAAACTCAGTGCTGACAACAGCAGGTTCTGTGTTGTGAAGCCCTGTTGTTAAATGACAAAATTAAAAAAAAAAAACAACAAAAAAGTTTGAAGCATGTCTTAAGAATCTTATTTATCTGATAATGGCCAAAGTAATAATTTGAAACTTTGAGCTGTTAAATTATTTTTTAAGCTCTCCAGGACTGCTAGAAGCAATCAATGTACAAAAGAGCTCTGGTGTTTTTGATACCCATTAAAATGGTGTAAGTAGTAAACACCAAATCCTCAAAAGATTAACACACTCTTCATTCTGAGTGATCAAGTCAGTGTTTTGTCATTATGTGCTGTGGAATCCCAGCATTCCTCCTTGATGTGCCACGTGCTAAGTCACTTCAGTTGTGCCCAACTCTTTGCAACCTTATGACTGTAGACCACCAGGCAAGAATACCAGAGTTGGTTGCTATGCTCTCTTCCAGGGCATCTTCCTGACCCAGGGACTGAACCTGCATGTCTTAGATCTCCTGCACTGGCAAGTGGGTTCTTTATTGCTAGTGCCACCAGGGAAGCCCATTCATCCTCTAATACTAATCCATTCTCTCCTTACTGACTTCAGACTCACTCAATGAAATGACCAATTTCAAAACACTGATCTCCCCCCTTTTTTTGAATGCTGAATGCCTGAAATTTCCTCTGAAGTCAATTACTATGTTGGTCAGCCTCCCTACTCTTAACTCAATAGACTCCACTCTCATAGATTTAAGCAGGAAATATTTATCAAGTAATACTTATAAGATTCAAGGAACAATTCCTAGACCATACCACAGGACTAAGTGCTTGAGCGACTAAAGCTCTGACTGCCCAATACTTCATTCACAACTAAGAAAGGGCTGCCATAGTCATTTAACTTATTGTGTTGGCTTTGAACTTGTTTAGTTACTCAGAAAAGCTTTATTTAAAAATTCAGGTTCTGATTTTATGCTCGTCCCTTCATCACTTTTACAGTGTTTCTGTTCCTAAGGAAAACATACTCGATCCTGTCATGGACTCATTTAGTACACTGGCATGCAATGCACTGACATGATTTTTTGTTTGTTTTAAACTATCTCACAAAAGGGCCTCCCTGGTGGCTCAGTGGTAAAGAATCCGCATGCCAATGCACGAGACAGGAGGTTTGATCCCTGGGTCAGGAAGATCCCTTGGAGAAGGAAATGACACCCATTTCAGTATTCTTACCTGGGAAATCCCATGGACAGATGAGCCTGGCGGGCTATACAGCCCAAGGGGTCGCAGAGAGTTGGACATGACTGAGTGACTAAGCAACAACCTCACAAGAACCTCAGGCCTCACAGCTTGGACTCCTTGAAGACAGCCTAAGCACATGCCATATGCACATTTTGGTGCCTTCCCAAACTTCCTTGTATAAATGTAAACAGTTCTGTTACCAGAAGTTCAGGACAATCTAGGTTTGTTAGAGTCTATATTGTAGGATACTTGCAATAGTATATCAAACTCTGGACCATTCCAAATGCCTTTAGGCATACCTCTAAAGAACAAAAGGTCTCCATTATTATCAGCCTCATAAACTCACTGCCCTTGCTTCTGTGTGCTTCTTCATGTTGGATGCCATATATTTGGCTGGTTTTCTGATGTGACTTACATATGAATCAGAGACTCACAGGGGTGCATCAGATTGGCAGAACCTGTCACATGTCTGCAAGCTAGCAGAAAAGGTGATTAGAAGCATAGGGTTTCAATTTGGGAAAGCAAGAGTCATAATTCAGGGAGCTGTTGAAATATAGAAAAGGTGTTTGATAGCTTTTTTAGACAGCAGTTGGTGGCAGACTGCCACTAAAATTGGGCTTCCCCGGTGGCTCAGCAGTAAAGAATCCACCTGCAATGCAGGAGACGCAGGATACCTGAGTTTGATCCCTAGTCAGGAAGATTTCTGGAGGAGAGGGTGGCTACCCACTCCAGTATTCTTGCTTGGAGAATTCCATGGACAGAGGAGTCTGGTGGGCTACAGTCCATGGGGTCACAGAGTCAAACATGACTGAAGAGACTTTGCACCTATGCACACTACTAAAATTAGTGTCTATCATGTAATAACATAATAGCAATCACTTATAAGCAGTTTACTATGTGCAAATTTCTTTCTATGCATTTTGCATATACTAATGATTTTTACCATCACATTTCCTCTGTGTGATTGATACCATTATTTATCCTATTTTATGGATGAGGAAACTGAAGCATTGAGATGTTAAAGAATTTGCCCAAGGTCACAATGATTGTGCATGGCAGAGCTGAGATTCAGATGCAGGTAGTGGTCTAAAAGTCCAAATTCTCACTTGTAACCATTATATGCATAGCCTTTCATATATATATATATATAAATAATATCAGCAAATCAATATGAAATAAGAAAGAAAAAGGAAAATGAGTAGAATTTGTGCAGAAGAAAGTCATGGGAACTGAACAAAGATGTTAATAAAAATGAATTATGAATATTATAGACAGAACAGATATAATTATTTACATTTCTTTGGACCCAGTATACACATTACCTGGATAAATTATATTCATCTTAATGAATTGATGCCTTAGACATCAATTTCTCAAACTTCATTTAGCAATTTATCAAATACAGATTTCAAGTCCCATTCAAACTACCCCACACGAATCATCAGAATAGTTAGTCCTTGGCTGTAATTGTTTAGTTTTTTGATGTTAACATTAGAGAGACACTTTGACATGACTTCATGGGGCACTTAGCATTCATTACACACTAGCCATTCAACAAAAATTGTTCATATTGTTAAATGTAATAAAAATGACTGCTATTGACTCTATAAGAATTATTAAAAAATTCTAGGCAGCCTCGCCCTTTAGAAATTGACAACATATGATGGGAAGAAAAACAAAATATCTTCTCCACACTGGAACCTGCTCTAATCCCTTTAGATAATTATAATCCTTCAGTATTATTCCTGTAACAGATATTAGCATATCTATTAAACCAACAAAATTGAAGTCCTTTCAAAGGAGGTAAAGAAAGTACTACAAATTACAATGATTCCTAATCAAAGCAGAAGATAATGAAATCTTGCCAGACAGAAATTTACCCACCTAGTGGATTAAAAAAAAAACAAGATGAAAAAGGGAGAAAAAAAGATTCAAAGGGCTCTGATTTTTATGTTGAAATAAAGCTATCTTTGGAAAATTAAATCTAACTTTGAAATAAAAGTGATTTAAAATCAGTCAATTAGGTTAAGATGCAGTTAATGTGATTTTCTTTCTCCAAAACTTCTTATGTTAACTTCTCTATTTGATGTGACTGTTGTGTGCTTTGCATATGAATATATTCCTGTGTTAAGCTGTCTAAATTCATTTAAATTGGATTTGACTTGGTTAACACTAATAGTCTGTTTTGACAAATTGACAACAAAAAAATTTGCTTTAAAAAATTGAACTAAGCAAAAGTACATGATAATTTCTACAATTGTGAGAAATGTATGGGCTATGAAATAGTATTAAAACTGCACAGGTAGGACAATTCTTATAGAAATTTTCATTGTATATGATAAACAAGTGAGGGTGAGAATTTAAGACCAAAGTGCAATCACAGAAATATTGTAGATTGCAATGAGACATGCTTTTCTAATTGAAGTATAGTTGATGTACAATATTGTGTTTCAGGTGTAAAGCACAATGATTCAGTTATACAGGCACACACATATACATTCTTCTTCAGATTCTCCTCTCTTATGGGTTACTGCAGAGTACATCATGAGAAACGCTGGACTGGAAGAAACACAAGCTGGAGTCAAGATTGCTGGGAGAAATATCAATAACCTCTGATATGCAGATGACACCGCCCTATCCAGAAAGTGAAGAGGAGCTAAAAAGCCTCTTGATGAAAGTGAAAGACGAGAGTGAAAAAGTTGGCTTAAAGCTCAACATTCAGAAAATGAAGATCATGGCATCTGGTCCCATCACTTCATGGGAAATAGATGGGGAAACAGTGGAAGCAGTCTCAGACTTTATTTTGGGGGGCTCCAAAATCACTGCAGATAGTGACTGCAGCCATGAAACTAAAAGATGCTTACTCCTTGGAAGGAAAGTTATAACCAACCTAGATAGCATGTTAAAAAGCAGAGACATTACTTTGCCAACAAAGGCCCGTCTAGTCAAGGCTATGGTTTCTCCAGTGGTCATGTATAGATATGAGAGTTGGATTGTGAAGAAGGCTGAGCACCGAAGAATTGATGATTTTGAACTGTGATGTTGGAGAAGACTCTTGAGAGTCCCTTGGACTGTAAGAAGATCCAACCAGTTCATCCTAAAGGAGACCGGTCCTGGGTGTTCATTGGAAGGACTGATGCTGAGGCTGAAACTCCAATACTTTGACCACCTCATGTGAAGAGTTGACTCATTGGAAAAGACTGATGCTGGGAGGGATTGGGGGCAGGCAGAGAAGGGGACGACAGAGGTTGAGATGGCTGGATGGCATCACTGACTTGATGGACATGAGTTTGGATAAATTCTGGGAGTTGGTGATGGACAGGGAGGCCTGGTGTGCTGTGATTCATGGGGTCACAAAGAGTCAGACACAACTGAATGACTGAACTGAACTGAACTGAACTGAATGAATGGGATTGGATGCCATGATCTTGTTTTTTTTTTTTTCTTTCAATATTTAGTTTTAAGCTGGCTCTTTCATTCTCCTCCTTTACCATCATCAAGTGGCTCTTTGGTTCCTCTTCAATTTCTGCCATTAGAGTGGTATCATCTGCATACCTGAGGTTGTTGATGTTTCTCCTGCCTATCTTGATTCCAGCTTGTAACTCATCCAGCCAGGCATTTTTCATGATGAGTTCAAAGATTAAACAAACAGGGTGACAGCAAACAGCCCTGTTGTACTCAATTGGCTGAGATGTCAGTAAATCAAACCAAAGCACTCTGCAGGACTTCCTGGGACAAAAACTGGTATCTTAGAGTACACGAAGGCTGAGAAGTACAATGGCCTCTAGAGTGAGTGAAGTCGTACAATGGCCTCTAGAGTGAGTGAAGTCACTCAGTCGTGTCCGACTCTTTGCGACCCCGTGGACTGTAGCCCACTGGGCTCCTCTGTCCATGGGATTCTCCAGGCAAGAATACTGGAGTGGGTTTGCCATTTCCTTCTCCAGGGGATCGAACCCGGGTCTCCCGCTTTGCGGGCAGACGCTTTAACCTCTGAACCACCAGGGAAGCCCCAAAGTTGTGCTCTTTTAGTAGAGCCTTAAAGGTGTGGCTTTACTATATTCAGCTTAGGGAACACTTGTGTGGGGCCAGACTGCCTTCCCTCTTGAATATTCCATTTTCATTTAATTAAGCTGGAATTGATGTGTCTTTCCAACACTCTGGGTCAGCCCCTGGGTGGACCCAACCCAACATGGGAATAACAGAGTGTAGTCTTCCCTGGAGGTCCTATGCTTGCGGTTTAGTCTCCACAGTGCCCCTTAGTGGGCTGGAAGCTATTTTGTCAGATGGAGTGCAGCCAGGGAGCTGGGTCAGGGAGGCAGGGTATTTGCATCCTCGAGGAGCACCTGCAGGAAGGACTACTTCCCTTTGCCAGGGGCTCCAATCAGCAACCTGACCTGAGTTAACAAGGGTCCTTGGGTTTGCAGGTCCCTAGGGTAGGGCTGCTCGGAGAAGGCAATGGCACCCCATTCCAGTACTCTTGCCGGGAAAATCCCATGGACGGAGGAGCCTGGTAGGCTGCAGTCTATGGGGTCGTCAAGAGTCGGACACGACTGAGCGACTTCACTTTCACTTTTCACTTTCATGCATTGGAGAAGCAAATGGCACCCACTCCAGTGTTCTTGCCTGGAGAATCCCAGGGAAGGGGGAGCCTGGTGGGCTGCCGTCTCTGGGGTTGCACAGAGTCGGACACGACTGAAGCACCTTAGCAGCAGCAGCAGCAGCAGGGTAGGGCTGCTGAGACGTCCTGTCATGCTGCTCTAGCACCACCTGCTCTTCCAGCCCCCAGATACTTTTGATAGGCTTTCTGGTCAACTTACACATAAAGCTCGACAAAATACCTAACGAGGCCCATGTAGTCTCCAGCACCTCAACAGTCCAATTAAGTGTTGTGCTTCCTCTCTGATAGCGCAGGGGGTGGTGGGGTGGTGGCTACAGCGAAGAACTTCTTCCTTGACTCAGGGATCGATTTTTTGAGCTGCAGCTCACGTTGCTCCCAGAATCTGACTTGGGCAGCTGGTCCCTCTAATCAAGTCTAAACCATCTTTGTATAGATCAGAAAACCAACATCCGGAGAGATCAGTAACTTGCCTAAGGCTTCACAGAAAATGAGTGGCAGGGCCAAGATCTGGGTCAAGGTTGGTGAGATTTTCAGTCCAGGGCTTTTCCCTGTCTTATATGAGTGTCATATTTCGCCATACCTGACTGTCAGCTCTTCACCGCTAGAGCCTCCTACCCTGTCTTGGGTCCATCTGGTGGTTAAATCTTTCTCCATCTGTGGCCTGGTCTCCATGACTTGCAGGTGTGGGTGGCTGCTGGGCCCTGGCTCTGCATTCACACTTCCTACAGCTGCTATTTATCCATCATCACAGTCTGGGAAGGCCTGGGAGGTTAGGTTCTGAGCCACCTGGGGCCAGATGCCTCCTCTGGAATTCACTTCCTCAGCCGGGTCCTTGTGATGCAGGCATGGACATCTGCACATCTCTTCCTGAAACCTCTTCCTTCTCACTGCCTCCAGCTCTGCGCTAGGCCAGGCCCTATCAGTGCCCACTGGACTATTGCCTCCTGAGTGCCCTCCCCCCAACCCTAGCATGTCCAGGCTTTCCTGATCTGACACCTTTTTCATCCTCAACCACGTGGTTTAGCTTCAGGGTGGGCCTTGATTGGCTACAGCTAGTTAGCCATCGCCCACAGTTACTGGCTTGTTTGGGAACATAATCAGAAGCAATGAGACATGGAGGTTTGCTCCAGCTTCGGGTAAACAAATAGGTTTTTTCCATTTAGCTACTCAAAGAGACTGTCTCTTCCTCGAAGTATGTGATGTGGGGAGGTGAGACTGGGAGAATGTGGATCATCGGAGGTGAGAGTGGGGTAGAGTGGGGGATGGGGTAGGAAGGTAAGGGGCTACTGTGGAGAGCCTGAGGATGAAGCTGGTATCAAAAAAGGAGGAGCAGGGAGATGGACAGAGCCTGGGTGTCTGTTGTCCTCATTTGAGCCACTGGCTCAAGCCATACCTGAAGCCAATTTTTATGAGTTTGGGCTTCAGTGGGAAACAAAATTGGGCAACTTGAGGGAAACTTAATAAATTTACATGAGTGAAAGCAGTGTGGGGACTTCCCTGGGCGAGCAGTGGTTAAGAATCCATGTGCTAACGCAGGGGTCACAGGCTCAGTCCCTGGTCCAGGAAGAGCCCACACGCCATGGGGCAACTGGGCCCCTGCACAGCACCTGCTGAGCCCACACGTTCTAGAGCTGCCACGGCAGGGAGAAGCCCGCACGTTGCAGGTAGAGAGTAGACCCCACTCACCGCAACTAGAGGAAGCCCACGTGCAGCAGTGAAGATCCGGTGCAGCCACAAATAAATAAAACTTAAAAACAAGCGGTTTGGAGAGACACCACAAAGGATAGGTCAGCTCTCCGGGGCAAGTAGCAGAGGGGCTCCTTTGCTACTTTTGGGCCTGAGAAGGGTGAAGGGGACTGAGCAGTTGTCAAAACTTGGAGACAGGGGGCTGCTTGGAGAGGCCTGCCTGGGGGAACAGAGTGCGTCGATCAGTCACTGCCCTGCTGGCCCTGCACAGGAAGAGCAGCAATGAACACCTGGGCCTCCCTGCCTCCAGCCTCCCTTTGGGGCGCCCCCTAGTGGAGACGGGCTTCCCTAGTGGCTCAGCTGGTAAAGGATCTGCCCGCAGTGCGGGAGACCTGGGTTCCATCCCTGGGTTGGGAAGGTCCCCCGGAGAAGGGAAAGGCTACACTCCAGTATTCCGGCCTGGAGATTTCCATGGAATGTATAGTCCATGGGTCGAAAAGAGTCAGACTCGACTGAGCGACTTTCACTTTCACTAGTGCAGAAGCCAGAGGAACCGCAGTCAACCCAGGTCATCCTTCTGGGGCGCAGGGCAGGGTGGGGTGGATCTGGCTGGACAAACGGGAGATATTTGGTCTTACCCCTGAGTGTCTCAGGCCCTCTCAGTTATGTGAGCCTGTGTATTCCCTGGACTGTTCATGGCAAGGTGAGCAGGACTTTGCCTTGTACCCAGAGAACTAGCTGGTACGAACACCAAATGGGGTCCCTTCTCTGTGCCTTTGCTCTTGTTCTCCCTCAGCCCGGAATGGAAATCTGCTCTCCCTGATCTCTCCCAATCCCTCTGCTTTTGATCCAGAGGTTGAGGAGAGGCAGGCAGCAGAGCGCAATTAAGATGCCAAACAGTAGTCATAGCAGCAGTGTTGATTGCTCAGCCGTGTCTGACTCTTTGTGACCCCATGGACTGCAGCCCACCAGGCTCCTCTGTCCATGGGATTTCCCAGGCAAGCATACTGGAGTGGGTTGCCATGCACTTCTCCAGGGGGCCTTCCCCACCCAGGGACTGAACAGGGATCTCCTGCATTGCAGGTGGATTCTTTGCCATCTGAGCCACTGGGAAGCCCCCATGCCAAGCAGACCTGTGTCCAACTCCTATTTCTGCCACTTACTGTGAGTCCTTGGGCAAGTTGCCTATCTACCCTCTCGGAACCTCAGTTTCATTATCTGTCAGACTCCATCCTATCCCCATGACCTTGACCCTGCACGTATCCAGATGTGCTGGGAACATTTCTGACCTACCTCAGCCTCTAGCCTGCTGTCCTTGGGCAGGCCTCTCTGCCCCTCTGGGCCCCAGTTTCCCTATCTATAAACCAAGGGTTTTATATTCAGTGGTTCCCAAGGCACCTGACCACTACCCCACACTCTCTGGATTTTCTTTGCTCCCCTGGCTCTCAGTTGCTCAGCTCAACAGACAAACAGCCCAGTGGTTTCATCTCAGCCGGCGGAGGGGAGGCTGCAGTGGAGTCGTCTGGCGGCGTTGAGAAGCCTGGCACGTTCACTGCTTGTGTTTAATTACTTTGGCAACTGTTTACTGCCTCCTCGATTTCCTGAGCAAACAGCCCCATTATTTGGAGTAATTGGCTGGTATCGGCTGTGGTGGTGAGGTCTGGAAGCTTCGAGATGTGCTCCCGTTTCAGCTGCCATACCCTGGACACGCTTACAGGGCCGAGCTCTCTGAGAGGGGCTGGGGGGCACCCAGGGCAGAGTGCCTGCCTTCTCTGGTGTCCCGGGATGCAGGACCCTTCTGTCTGCTATGGGGGTCTGGCTGACCCTCCAGCTTTTGTGGAGTCTGCTAAGTCTGCAGCCTGACGCTCTCCTGCTCAGTGGTTAGAGCAGAGGCACTGGAATTTAGTTCAGGTCCCAGCTCGACTGCTTTGTCTCTGGGTTATCTCAGGAAGTTCCTTTGCTCCTAGCCTCAGTGTTTTCATCTGCTTCCTCCTGAGGATTGGGACTTGCCCAGTTCTCCTCCCTTCTCAAGCTGTCTGTCTCTCATCCCTTTCCAGATGGTGATAGTAGGGGTGCCCTTGGTCTTACTTGACCTTGTCCCCTTGCCTGGCCACTAGGATTTATTCTAAATTTGGTGTCTGACCCAAGCTGGGCCAGTCCTGGTCCCCCAGCTCACAGATCCTTAAAATTTAGGCAAGACTGATCTGAACCCCCTATCCACACACTGTTGGTGGGAGATCCCTGGGGTGGGGACTGGGAGGAAGAGTCTCTCTCACCCTACCCTGGGCAGCTTCCTGGGCAGCATAGAAAGTCCCTTCCTCAACCTGCCTTCACTTCATGCCATCCCTCAGCTTTTCATTTTGCCTTTAACCTAAGAACTTTTTTAATAAAAAAACAAACAAACAAACAGTTTAGGAAGCTTCATTGAGGTCTTCTCGATGGGCCTTACAGATGTTAATAAGGGCAATTAAGAATGTCAACAAAATGTGTCTCTTTCTATTCTGGTTTCCTCGGTGTGTATGCATGCCCAGGAGTGGGATTGCTGGGTCATAAGGCAGTTCTATTTACAATTTTTTTAAGGAATCTCCACACTGTTCTCCATAGTGGCTGTACTAGTTTGCATTCCCACCAACAATGTAAAAGGGTTCCCTTTTCTCCACACCCTCTCCAGCATTTATTGCTTGCAGACTTCTTGATTGCAGCCATTCTGACTGGTGTGAAGTGGTACCTCATTGTGGTCTTGATTTGCATTTCTCTGATAATGAGTGATGTTGAGCATCTTTTCATGTGTTTGTTAGCCATCCGTATGTCTTCTTTGGAGAAATGTCTATTTAGGTCTTTGGCCCATTTTTTGATTGGGTCATTTATTTTTCTGGAATTGAGCTGCATAAGTTGCTTGTATATTTTTGAGATTAGTTGTTTGTCAGTTGCTTCATTTGCTATTATTTTCTCCCAATCAGAAGGCCGTCTTTTCACCTTGCTTATATTTTCCTTTGTTGTGCAGAAGCTTTTAATTTTGATTAGATCCCATTTGTTTATTTTTGCTTTAATTTCCAGAATTCTGGGGGGTGGATCATAGAGGATCCTGCTGTGATGTATGTCAGAGAGTGTTTTGCCTATGTTCTCCTCTAGGAGTTTTATAGTTTCTGGTCTTACATTTAGATCTTTAATCCATTTTGAATTTATTTTTGTGTGTGGTGTTAGAAAGTGATCTAGTTTCATTCTTTACAAGTTGTTGACCAATTTCCCCAGCACCACTTGTCCATCAGCAGATGAATGGTTAAGAAAGCTGTGGTACATATACACAATGGAGTATTACTCAGCCATTAAAAAGAATACATTTGAATCAGTTCTAAGGAGATGGATGGAACTGGAGCCGATTATACAGAGTGAAGTAAGCCAGAAAGAAAAACACCAATATAGTATACTAACGCATATATATGGAATTTAGAAAGATGGGGATGATGACTCTGTATGCGAGACAACAAAAGAGACTCAGATCTATAGAGCGGACTTTTGGACTCTGGGGGAGAGAGAGAGGGAGAGGGTGGGATGAGATGGGAGAATGGCATTGAAACATGTATACTATCAAGTAAGAAACGAATCGCCAGTCGATATCCGATGCAGGATGCAGGATACTTGGGACTGGTGCAAGGGGAGGACCCAGAGAGATGGTAGGGGGTGGGAGGTGGGAAGGGATTCATGTTTGGGAACACTTGTACACTCGTGGTGAATTCATGTCAATGTTTGGCAAAAGCAATACAGTAATGTAAAGTAAACTAAAGTTAAAATAAAAATTTCAAAAAATTAAAAAAAAAAAGAATGTCAACAAAAAACTCGGATAAAACAAAAGAGGTCTAGCTACTATTTCAATGAGGTACATTTTTTTTTCTTTCAAAGAAGGGGTTACCACAAATGTATTAAAAAAAATTCTTTGGATGGTTATTTAGAATGGGGTAAGTATAATGGACATTTATGTGATTAAAACAAGATTTGATATTATTCTACTACCTAAAGGGACTTCCCTGGTGGCTCATTTGGTAAAGAATCTGCCTGCAATGCAGGAAACCCAGGTTCGATCCTTGCATTGGAAAGATCCCTTGGAGAAGGGAATGACAACCCACTCTAGTATTCTTGCCTGGAGAATCCTGTGGACAGAGGAGCCTGGTGGGCTGCAGTCCATGGGGTCATGAGTCAGACACGACTGAGTGACTAACACTTTCCTTCCTTTTGGGTTGCCCCTTGGGATGGGCCTCCCCTCGCCTCTATTAGAGACTCATTCAGCACCCCCAGCCTGCAGTCAAAGCCCCTCCAGGCCCCTTTGTCACAGGCACCTCCCCAGGTACCCAGCCGGGCTGCCTCTCTGCACGTAGGAAAACTCGTCTATGGCAGGATGCCGTGGGGCTGGAATAGAAAGCAAATGCAGAGACTGTGGAGGCCTGCCCCAGGCCACAGGTGCAGGCCTTGTGCCAAGGCCACAGAAGCAGAGCCCAGAACCAAGGTCACCTCCAAAGACGACTGAGCCGCTTTGCAACCGTTGCCCAAAGCCCACCTGATCTTCACTAACAAGCTCCCTGACTTCCAATTAGGCAAAGATGCCTGCTCTAGCAAACACCCTATAGCGCCCCAGCAGTTTCCCTGGTGGCTCAGACGGTAAAGAATCCGCCTGCAGTGCAGGAGACCTGGGTTCGATCCTGGGTTTGGGAAGATCCCCTGGAGGAGGATATGGCAACCCACTCCAGTATTCTTGCCTGGAGAATCCCCATGGACAGAGGAGCCTGGTGGGCTATAGTCCATGGGGTTGCAAAGAGTCGGACACGACTGAGTGACTAAAGCACAGTGGCTCAACCAAACACCGAATGCCAACCTTCCAGCAGGAGTTTTCTTTGCCTTGAGGCTCTAAAAATTGGCTATTAACCCACAGAAACTGCCCACTGTCCCTGGCCTGTCAGGAGCTGCCGGCCTGCTGTGCTCACAGCGCCCACTTTATCTCTACTCTGTTCTTAATAAACTCCCTTCTGAAATGCTCTGTGTCCAGAAATACTTTCCCAACCCACCCTTGGACTGCCTCAGCAGACATAACACCAGGGAGGGGAGTGTTTGACCCCTACTCGCTGACACTGGGTTGAAGGGGCTGGGGAGGACTGGCCGGGTGGCCACGGGGGCCATGGAGAGACAGCAAGGACCTCTTTCCTCTTGGGAGTGCAGTGGGGAGCCACTGCCTTGTGGGACTAAGTGAGCCCCTTGAGGGTCTTAGGCTCACTCTTGAACCTCTTTTCTCCACACAGAACACTCAGGCTTCTTCTGCTGGCTTGCTTACAGCTTCCTCAGTGCGGCATGTTGTGGGAACACGGCCACCGCTCCCCCATCCCCCCGGTTCATGCACCTTTGCAGCATGACTCCTCCATTGGCTCCATCAGGAGATGGAGCCTGGGCTTCCCTGATGGTCCTGTGGTTGAGAATCTACCTGTCAATGAGGGAACATGGCTTCCATCCCTGGTCCAGGAAGATCCCACATGCTGCAGGGCAACTAAGCCTGTGTCCCACCAACTACTGAGCCTGTGCTCTAGGGGCCGTGCTCTGCAACAAGAGAAGCCCTGAGAAGCACACGCACCACGGTGAAGAGGATCCCTGTTCGCTGCAGCTAGAGAAAGCCCGCGTGCAGCAACAAAGACCAGGCACAGCCAGAAGTGAAATAAATAAATAAAGCTTAAAGAACAAGATGGAGTCTTCCTTTCCTCCCCTTGAGTCTACACAAGCCTGGGGCTGGCTTTTACCCTAGACCTCAGATGAAGAGATGTGATATGCCTTCTAAGAGTAGACCTCAGGGCCTAGCCGTCTGTTTTTACCTTCTTGGAATGCTGCCCTGAGACTGCTGGAGGATAAGTGGGCATGTGGGGAGCTGAAGCCCTCTGGCCAACATCCAACTACTGGCATGGGGGTGGGGTAGGATGAAGGAGGCCAAGTTGGACTTTTCAGACCAGATGGAATGCGGTACAAGGGTAAGACCAGGTGGAACTAGCAGAGATGTCACCTAGCCAGGCAACGGGTGATAAACAATGGGTTGCTGCTGCTGCAAGTTTTCAAGGCTTGGGGTGCTTTGTTGAACTAGCAGAGATGTCACCTAGCCAGGCAACGGGTGATAAACAATGGGTTGCTGCTGCTGCAAGTTTTCAAGGCTTGGGGTGCTTTGTTACACACACTCAGCACTGGTGGCCTCTTCCAGGATAAACACATTAACTTTCTGAGAGTTTAAGATAGAGACTCAGAGTCAAACCACTTTGAATATTGTTTCGTATTATCTGGTTATCCACTGTTAGATAGCAACTTCTACCATTGCCCCCCACCCAAATTTAGTCATGTGAATTAACAACTAGAGTCTGTATGAAAAAGAATGTGTATATCTTGGAGTTGGTGAAGGACAGGGAAGCCTGGCACGCTACAGTCCATGGGGTCACAAAGAGTTGGACACAACAGAGTGATTGAACTAACTGATATGTATAACTGAATCATTTTGCTGTACATCAGAAATTAACACAACACTGTAAATCAACTATGCTTGAATGAAATAAAATTATAAAAAGTATACCAAAAAAGTAGAGATTAAAAAAAAAGCTAATCAGAGTCAAAATTTGGACAAGGTGCACTGGGGGTGGTGGTGTTGTTTTTCAGTTGCTAAGACATGTCTGACTCTTTGCATCCCCATGGACTGCAGCACAAAATGCTGCCCTGTCCTCCACTATCTCCTGGAGTTCACTCAAATTCATGTCCATTGAGTTGGTGATGCTAACCCCCTTATCCTCTGCTGCCCCCTTCTTCTTTTGTCTTCAATCTTTCCCAGCATCAGGATCTTTTCCAATGAGTTGGCTCTTCCCATCAGGTGGTCAAATTATTGAGGCTTCAGCACCCTAAGATATGCACGTTCACTCTTACTTGACCATTTCTGCTTGACCACATCCAATTTACCTTGATTCATGGACCTAACATTCCAGGCAGTGGGGGTGGTCTGATCCTTATTCTACAATGTCTGAGCCTCAGCAGGAAAGATTCAGATAGTGGGCTAACCTGGATAGCTGGGTGTTAAGAGCATCTAGAGAATGCTCACGTCTCACATGTCTGATGCTTGAGCTGGGAGAGCCTTGAAGTCTGGACTCTGCTGAGAATGGTGACCAAAGCCCAGCCCTTTGGCTTGGGCTTCCTCACAGCACGGTGGCTTTGGGGGGGTGGGTGGACCTCACACTGCAGCTTTTAGGATCCAGCCTTGGAGGTCATATGGCTTCCGCCATACACTCTTGATCAAAGGGCTGTGGGCAGAGGCAGCAACGAATTTGCAGCTTTGTCCACTGGTGGTGAAGAATACTGCTGAGGCAGGAAGCTGGTCAAAGGTTATTCCCAAATTCTATCTCTCTGTATTTGACCCACCTCAATCAGCCAGTCATTTCCCTCAGCAAACACGGTTTGCCTGTTCTCTTCAACAAGAACCGAAGAGAGTTTAAAAACAAAAAACAAACAAACAAACAAACAAAAAAAAAAACAAAAAATACCCAGATCTTGAAAATCTCAGTAAGAAAATTTTTAAAGGACAAATTTAAATTTACCAAAGGGGTGGGGCGGGGGGGCGGGAAATGAACCTTAAAGGAGACTCGAATCCTAGCAGTACTCACAGGAATAGTCCCTCATTTCTGTGAACACAGGATGGTCATGTTTTATTCTCTGCCTGCATGTGAAAGTTTCCTCTTCAAAAATAGCAATTCCAAAAAAAAAGAAATTCCAAATAGGGAAAGGAATACGTCAAGGCTATATATTGTCACCCTGCTTATTTAACTTATATGCAGAGTACATCATGAGAAATGCTGGGCTGGATGAAGCACAAGCTGGAATCAAGATTGCCGGGAGAAATATCAATAACCTCAGATATGCAGATGACACCATCCTTATGGCAGAAAGCGAAGAACTAAAGAGCCTCTTGATGAAAGTGAAAGAGGACAGTGAAAAAGTTGGCTTAAAGCTCAACGTTCAGAAAACTAAGATCATGACATCCGGTCCCATCACGTTATGACAAATAGATGCGGGAACAATGAAAAGAGTGGCAGACTTTATTTTGGGGGGCTCCCAAATCACTGCAGATGGCAACTGCAACCATGAAATTGAAAGATGCTTAGTCCTTGGGAGAAAAGTTATGACCAACCTAGACAGCATATTAAAAAGCAGACATTACTTTGCCAACAAAGGTCTGTCTAGTCAAAGCTATGGCTTTTGCAGTAGTCATGTATGGATGTGAGAGTTGGACTATAAAGAAAGCTGAGTGCTGAAGAATTGATGCTTTTGAACTGTGGTGTTGGATAAGACTCTTCAGAGTTCCGTGGACTGCAAGAAGATCCAACCAGTCAATCCTAAAGGAAATCAGTCCTGAATATTCATTGGAAGGACTGATGCTGAAGCTGAAACTCCAATACTTTGGCCACCTGATGCGAAGAACTGACTCATTTGAAAAGCCCCCGATGCTGGGAAAGATTGAAGGCAGGAGGAGAAGGGGATAACAGAGGATTAGGTGGCTGGATGGCATCACCGACTCAATGGACATGAGTTTGAGTAAACTCCAGGAGTTGGTGATGGACAGGGAAGCCTGGCGTGCTGCAGTCCATGGGATCACAAAGAGTCGGACACGACTGAGTGACTGAATTGAACTGCACATGAAGTTTTCTCTTCTTCAAAAATAGCAAGGTCAGCTTATGGGAACAAATCTCTTGGTTTAATTCAGAGCCAGCATATTCTAAGGAGAAGCCTGGGTTTGTGACTCCATGTTCGAGGCAGTGAGGAAGACTCGTCTCCTGGACTGAGGCTAGACCAAGGGCCAGGCCGTGGTCCCCATCCTCAGCCTGACTCTTGAGGGGAAGCTGGTGAGACCCCTGCCCTCTCTGAGTGGACCTTCTCCCCTTTGACAGAGACTTGTGGAGGAGATGGGCCTCCAAGGGGGAGGAGAGAGTGAGCTAAGCACAGAGCCCAGCCCAGCTGGGGTTTCCCCACTGTCGTTCGCTGTGTCCCTGACACAGGGCTGGGCCTGCCTGGTCCCTGCAGTGCTCCTGACTCTGGCCAGAACCCGGGTCTGACTCCAGGATGGTGTCTCCTCAGGGCACGTCCCTCGGAAGCCCGGTCCCAGCCCAGAACAGGCCTGTGGTTTGAGAGCTTTTGTGTTTAGAGTCAATTTAGCAACGGGGTTTCCAATTGATTTCCAAGGGTAGAGGGGGATGGATTTACCGCTCCTAAAACAGGCTTGTAGCCTTACCGCAGATCTGCACGGGAGAGTAGGCAGGAAGTTAATGATATGACCTCTGACCCTGGGAAGGGAAAGATAATGAGTTTATGACACATCCGTCTTCCCAGGATTTATTGCTGGCTCCTTGGAGCATCTCTGCTGAGGAGGAACAGGAGGCATAAACCCCAGGAAATGAGTTTTACCTGCTGCCTCCTGCCTGGGGCTCTTGGAGAACTGGCTTTGCAATGGATTGAAATCTGCAGCTGCTGCTGCTAAGTCACTTCAGTCGTGTTTTTGGCAAAGTTCCGACCTCGATCTCTGGAGCCCTGGGGGCTGGCTGTCCAGCCTGCTCTCCCTACAGACCCCAAATGGCCCTCTGTCCCTGTAGCCGCCTCCCCTCAGCTGGGCCCATTGGTCACCCTTGCAGCCTCAGAACAAGAAACGGAGGAGGAAATAGCCTTTGCTGTGGCAACTGAGAGCCCTGGGTTTGAACTGTGGGAAACTCTTCCCTTACTTGCTGTGGGACCTTGAGTGACTTTCCATGCATGCCCAGGGTCTCAGTTTCGTCACCTGTAAAATGGGAGATGAGGATGGCTGTGGGATGAGACAAGGTGTAAATGGAACAGTGAAGCCCTTGGTACGTAGTAAATGGAATGGGGGTCCAGACACTCTGGATCTGAGTTAAAGAGCTGGTTTTGACAGCGGTCATCTATGTGATCTTGGACACATGCCTTAGCATCTCTGTGCCTCAGTTTGCTCCTCTGTAAAATGGGAAGGATGATAAAGATCTCAGACATGATGGAGAGACCTTTACAGGTCGAGCCCTGTCCTACATGCTTTACATGTACAGACCTTGTAACAGTCCTACAAAGGAGATAACATAGTTAGCTTACAGGTGAGGAAACAATGTCAAATGGGAAAGAACTTGCTCAACTAGGTCAACTAGGAAGTGGTGGAGGCATGATCTGAACCTAGAGATTCTGGCCCCAGGCTTAGTCTTACCTGCAGCTTGAGGTTCTGAGTGTCCACTACAATGAGGGGCATGGCTGGGTTCTGCTAAGTATAAAGTACTGTAGAAATTCCAGAGGAGGTCACCTTCTACGGGAGAGAGAACTTGAAACTATCATCTTCCTTTGTGCCCTGTAATCTGTTAATCTTACATTCTGCTGGGACCACCTGATGTTTAATGGGGGAAGGATGGGCTGAGTTCAGAGTTGGGGAAATTGGGGTCTGGAGTCCTCAGGGGAGGCTTCCTGGAAGAGGTGGACTGCACACTGAGGGTGGAGAGGTGGACATGACAGACCAGCGTGTGGTCCAGAGAAGGTGCTGGGGAGATTCAGCTCAGAGGAGATGATGCCAGGTCACTGACCCAGTCCCGGGGCTCACTTTGGGATGCAGGTCAGACTCGGGTTTACTTATGTGCCTAGAAAATGCTCAGACCTGACCACAGGCTTTGATGCTGTCTCAGCAGATATCACATTAACTGGTTTCTATTTCTTCTGTTAAGAAGTTGCATGTTTCCTCGTAATTCAATGTCGTTGTTTTATCAATTCAGTGTTTCCAACCCTATAATCAGGGAGAGAGTTGTGGCTTCTTTCCTCTGCGTTTACTGAGTTCTATTGACTTGCCCTTCCACATTATTCAGCTAGCAATTATTTCCACGAGTGTGCATTGATTTCCATATTGAATATGTCTTGATGCCCTTTCTAATGAGAATCTTGTTTGTGTGTCTTAGGGTAGAGTGTTTCCATTTGGGACCTATTTTGTTGCAAAAACAACATCAGTAATGCAGTGGGGATGTCTATGCACCTCTTTGTGGGGTTCTCACTGAAGACATGTGAGCTCACATGTGAAATGACATGTGAGCTGACATGAGATGATGTGAGATGACATGTGAGATTACCCGTGAACTGACATGAGCTGACACGTGAGCGGACATGTGAGCTGACACGTGAGCTGACATCTGAGAAGCCCTGGCTCCAGGCAGCAGCAGCTGCTCCGCAAACACCAGCTTATCCCTGTCCTCAAGTGGACTCCTCGCTGAGTTTTGGGAGCATGAGGACTGACCAGGGTGAGTCAACAGTGCCCTAAAGAGTGTCTCCTTACTTCCCTCATGTGTCCCTACTGTCAACAGCATTCATTGAGCATCACTGTATGCCCAAGCCCTGTGTAAACCCTGGGCCCAGAGAATGTTCTGAATGTGAATTGGCCATGACCCTCCCCTCCGGGCCCCTTCAGTGGCTTCTCCTTGAAGAAGAATCAGGTTCAGGCTCCTCCCTGTGGCCAGCAGGCCTGTGTGGTCCCGCTCCGTCCCCCCTTCTCTATCTCCCTCCCCTCCCTCTGCTCTGCTCTTTCTCCCCAAGGCCTTTCCTGCCACAGGAACTTTGCACACGCAGCTCTTCCACCTGGAGTGCCTTTTTCTGCCCTCCCTTCACTTGGCTGGTCTCTCTTACCTCTGGGTCTCAGATGACCATCCGACTATGACCAGCCCACCCCACCTGCAGACTTGGTTCCCCTCCCCCAGCCTCCTCTCCCCGCCCCCAGTGTTCCCTCTGCTCCACTCGATTCTTTCCTGGGTGCTCACTGGTACCAGCTGTCTCCTGCCTTAGTCTGTGAGCTCTGGGAGGGCAGGCGCTGCTCCCTACATACTCCCAGCGCCCAGCACAGGCCCGGCACAGACTCTGTCCAGGGGCTTCTTTGTTGAACGGATGAGTAAACAGAGAGGAACCTGGAGCCCAGAGGTTCTCGGGTGATCAGCATGTTATTATGGGATGTGCCTATCTGGTCCAGGCCTGGGTGGTCAGAGCCCAGGATGGCTTCCTGGATACAGGAAGGGCACTCCAGACCAGTGCTGGTCCCATAGGGACCAGCACCCATGGGGGCCTGGGAACAAGGGCACACCTTCTCGGGTGACCTGGTTCCAGTGGTGGCATCACTTGAGGGGCCCAGGCTATACTGGGGTAACCGATGGCCACGGCATGCCCAACTCAAGAGGAGACCCCCTCTCTGTGCTGCCATGTCCAGGGCAGGTGACCGGCTCTTCCCTCTGCAGTCACTCTGGGCTGATGTGGCTTTACCTCCATATGGGCTTTCTGAGATCATGAGCAAATCGTGTGCTGGCTCCTGGAAGTGGCAGATGCCATGGTCTCTCATGTCTCACTGGCCAAAGCAAGTCATAATTAAAACAGGTCTAACTGTTCACTAGATGTTGTTGCTCAGCCACCGAGTCGTGTCCGACTCTTTGCGACCCTGTGGACCGCAGCATAGCAGGCCTCTCTGTCTCTCAGCATCTCCCAGAGTTTGCCCAAGTTCATGTCCATTGGAATTGGTGATGCCCTCAAACCATCTCATCCTCTGTCACCCTCTTCTCCTTCTGACTTCAATCTTTCCCAGCAACAGGGTCTTTCCCAATGAGTTGGCTCTTTGCATCAGGTGGCCAAATTATTGGAGATTCAGCTTCAGCGTCAGTCCTTCCAATGAATATTCAGGGTTGATTTCCTTTAGGATTGACTGGTTTGATCTTCTTACTGTTCAGGGGTCTCTTAAGAGTCTTCTCCAGGACCACAGTTCAAGAGCATCAGTTCTTCGGTGCTCTACCACTCCAGTTACTTGACTGCCTTTTTCATGGTCCAACTCTCACATCTGTACATGATTACTGGAAAGACCATAACCTTGACTATACAGATGTTTGCTGGCAAAGTTATGTCTTTGCTTTTAATACACAGTCTAGGTTAGTCATAGCTTTCCTTCCAAGAAGCAATCATCTTCTAATTTCATGGCTGCAGTCACCATCTGTAGTGATTTTAGAGCTTAAGAAGAGGAAATCTGTCACTGCTTCCACCTTTCCCACTTCTATTTGCCATAGAGTGATGGGACCAGAGGCCATGATCTTAGTTTTTTAATATTGGGTTTTAAGCTTTTTCACTCTCCTCTTTCACTTTCATCAAGAGGCTTTTCAGTTCCTCTTCGGTTTCTGTCATTAGAGTGGTATCATCTGCATATCTGAGGTTGTCGATATTTCTCCTGGCAATCTTGATTCCAGCTTGTAGCTCATCCAGCCTGGCATTTCGCTTGATGGGCTCTGCATATAAGTTAAATAAACAGGGTGACAATATACAGCCTTGTCATACTACTTTCTCAATTTTGAACCAGTCATTTCAAAATTGTTCCATGTAAGATTCTAACTGTTGCTTCTTGACCTGCATACAGGTTTCTCGGGAGACAGGTAAGATGACCTTGTATTCCCATCTCTTTAAGAGTTTTCCACAGTTTGTTGTGATCCACACAGTCAAAGACTTTAGCATAGTCAATGAAACAGAAGTAGATGTTTTTCTGGAATTCTCTTGCTTTCTTTATGATCCAGAGAGTGTTGGCAATTTGATCTCTGGTTCCTCTGCCTTTTCTAAACTCAGCTTATTCTTCTAAACCCAGAATTTCTTGATTCAAGTACTGCTGAAGACTAGCTTGAGAGATTTTGAGCATAAACTTGCTCAAAGTGAGTGCAACTGTCTGATAGCTTGAACATACTTTAGTACTCCCCTTCTTGGGAATTGGGAAGAAGATCGACCTTTTCCAGTCCCATGGCCACAGCTGGGTTTTCCCAATTTGCTGATGTACTGAGTGCAACACTTTAATAGCATCATCTTTTAGGATTTTAAAAAGCTCTGCTGGAATTCCATCAGCTCCACTAGTTTTATTGGCAGCAGTGCTTAAGGCTCACTTGACTTCACACTCTAGGATGTCTGGCTCTAGGTGAATGGGAGGAAGTAGCCCGGGTTCAACAGAGCTGTGGAGGAGGGCACAGTTCCCGGGGCAGGGTTTCCCTTTGCACCAGGCTTTGCAAATGTGGTCTCGTCTTGCTCTTTTCCCTGTCCTCTCACCATGCCAGTGGCCTCTGAAGGCTTCAGGCTTCTCACAAAGCAAGTGGAGTCTGCTGACTCCCACCTGGGACTCCTTGATGCCAGTGAGCAAGATATGTGGCTGGCACTGGACTTCATGGCCGCAGGGACCTGAAGTCAGTGCTGAGAGGGCCTGGGTGCCAAGCAGTAGTTTTTGTCTGATGTCTGGCTTTCTTTTCTCTCTTAGTGATTCCAATTTCAGGATCTTTTTTTTTTTTTGGTCTGTGTTTTTCTTCTCTTGTCTTTCTTCCACTTTCTCTCTGGGTAATCCGAGGCTTGCAGGCAGCTAAGTACAACATGTACATTTCAATGAAATGCAACAGAATATAATTGAATATAATTGAACATGTTTCTTTCATGTCTGGGCGCTGGATTAATCTCCTTGACACATCTGTTTCCTCTTCACTCTCTTTGCTTTTTCTCTGAGATATTTCCTCCCTCCCTAGAATCTTGGGGGTTTGAATGACTCTGTGGCCCCCGCTTGATGCAGACACACACGAGATGTTGAGTTTATACCTGTGATCCATAGATCATCTGGACCTGAGGAGAGGGAACTGCCAGCCGCATATGTGGGCTTGGGAGAGGTCTCCACTGTTGTTGGGGACAGTTGGGGAGCTGTGGGTGGGACTGGGAGGGTTTCCTATGGATGCAGAAACCATCTTTGACATACTCTTTATCCTTTGTTGCTCTAGGACTGAGCCTGGATGTTTGTGATCATGACTTTCAGCCAAAGCAGCCATCCTGGGTCCTTCAGCGGGTGGAGTGGTCAGCAGGGAAGCCCCAGACATGACTGTGAATTGTGAGATCAGCTCGACCAGGAGACTGAGACACTTCAGATGGAGCTGAGCAAGAAGGTTCTATGCCTCAGCTTACTCGCTATGTGATCTTGGTAACTGACCCAACCCCCTGGGCTTCAGTTTGCCCATGTGTATGAGGGGCAGTACCATACAGTATAGAGTGTATCAGTACACTCTACAAGGTGTCGGAGGGAGGAGTAAATGAAACGATGCTTGTAAAATGTCAGCATGGTGCCTGGTACACAGTGGGTCCTGAATAAGTGGAGGCTAGTCGTATTCATTCATTCATTCACTCCCTCAATCATCAGTCCAGACTACTTTGAGAGTTACTTGGTGCTAGGCCGTGTACCAGGTATCAGGGAGAGAAGGAAAAACTTCCTTTCACCTCCAGTAGCTTGTGGTCTAGTGGTGAGACTAAAACAAGCTCTGTAGGAGGGACATCAGCTGAGTTTTCCGGGAATGGAGGAGGGATAGCAGCAAAGGGAATCAGAGAAGGCCTCTTGGAGGAGGTGACACACTTGAGTTGAGCCTTGAAGGGGACTTGAGTTTCAGAAGGTGGGGTTGGGGGAGGGACATTCCAGGAGAGGGGTCAGGAGGGTAAGGTGGGAAGCATAAATGCAATGTGGTGGATTGGGGGCCAGGGGGTGGTCTGGAGACCTGAAGCTTAGGTCTGGAGGGAGGTGAGGCAGGGGAAGTGGGTTGAACAGGCAGTGCTGGGAGCCATGGATAGTTCTGGAGCCTGGCAGATGGGAGCCTTGAGCATAGACCTTGTTCCTCTGGGGAGACCAAATGTCCCTCCTGTCCCTACAACCTCGCGAGGGCAACTCTCATCCACTGTCCCCCAACATGGCCTCAGGGGCTCCTGGCTGGAAACGATATCCCCCGAGTTCCCATCTGAGTCTCAGGGCCCCTCTCTGCCCTTCTAAAGATCAAGCTGTGTTTTCCTCATTTCACTGATTAGGACACTGAGGCTCAGAGGTCAAATGAGGCCGTAAGCAGTGGAGTCGGGGTGTGCCTGGTTCTTTCCCCAAAGCCTGACTGTCTCCAAGAAAATAAAGGCTGCTCTGAAGTGAGCACTCACCTTGTGCCAGACTCTCCCCCAGACAGAGCAGATACTGTTCTCTCCACTGTTCAGGTGAGGGATGTGGTGCTCAGGGAGGTTAAGTTACTTGCCTGAGGACACACAACTGGTGAGCCCTGGAACTGGGGTGCCATCCCAGGTCTTTCATTCTCAGAGTCTGTGTCTGTATCCGTTGCACTGCACTGTCCCTCCTCCCAAAGTTCTTCTTGAGGTCCGCCACCCTGGTTTTGGGACCAGCTATGTCAGAGTAAGAAACAGATTGTAAACCTTCGGAGGGCAAGGGAGTTTTATTCGTCTTGGTGTGTCCCATAAGGACTGATGCATGAATGAATGAACATGCCGTCATATGTATGTTGGTCAGGAGCGGGCCAGGTAGGTAGGAGGACGTGGCTGCCAGGGAACTGATGAGAAGAAAGCACTCGGATTGGAGGGGCAGATGCTCAAGGCCATCATATTAGAGGAAGCATTAAAAATTGATCTTGGTGCAGCTAATACGAAACTATGTGTCAGGCCCATAAATTGCCCATTTAATGGGCCAGAGATGCCGTGGTGGGGGTGGGGGTAGGGTTCAGGCCCCACCTGGAGAACCACCAGTATCCAGGGTGATGCTGAGAGTGCATAGATCATGGGTGAGGGAGGCTGTTGATCTGAGCAGCCAGGATGGGCCTCAAGGGGTCAATGTCCAGCCTCAAATCCATCCTCTGGCAATGCGATGGGCTACAGGCCCAGAGGAAGCACAGACATAGAAAGACTGGTTGGGCCCTGGAACCCATTACTGTTCAGGGCTCGCCAGCTTCCCCAGGTGACTCTGAGGGCAGGAGGGCAGAACTGTGAGGCCCCTGTCTGTCTGTTGACTGTGTCGCACGCCACCCCCCCCACCCCCGCCATCCTCCCTGCTGGCCCCAGGACCTTTTCCAGACACCACAAATATCAGACGTCAGTGGAAAGAAAATGACTTCTCATTTTGCCAAAAATCCAACTCTGGGTGAAGCACAATGATGTCAAACGGTTAACAGAGTTCTTGTGGCGGGCTGTGTTTTGCTTTCTTCTTTGATCTTGTCTGCTCACAAAACGAATTCTGCCAGCCCCCTTGAAGCCAACTGTCAAATTAAAACATTTTAGGGGAGACAGATCTCTTACTCTGATGGCAAAATTCATTTGATTTGATTCTTTAATCCAGTTTCTCTGCAAAACCCGGAGCTGAAATGTTAGAGTCTGTTCACCCTAAATGGTTTTTTCCTCACTTCTCCCGCCACCTCCTCTCCCAGCGCCCTGTCCTCCGTCTCTTACAAAATAACGCAGCGAAGAATTGCATCTGGTGTAATGATAGCCATTTGGTTTCTCAAAACAATTTTTTAGGGGGAAAATGGCAAGAGCACAAAGCCTGTCTCTCCAGCTTGGGAAGGGAGGCGCTGGCTGTTAGAGGCTCCAGTAGCCAAGGGAGTGATCATGCAGGAGGTGGGCAGGGCTTCCCACCTGACCTCTGTGCCAGCAGCATGGAGAGGCTGGGGGACGTCTAGAAGGACATCGGCCTCATTCCTGCTGAACCAAAGGTCCTGCCATATTTCCTTCAGTCCCTGCTCTGCACTTGGGTGACTCAGAAGGTAAAGAATCTGCCTGCCACGTGGGAGATCCATGGTCGATCCCTGGGTCGGGAAGATCCCCTGGAGAAGGCAATGGCTGCCCGCTACAGTATTCTTGCCTGGAGAATTCCATGGACAGGGGAGCCTGGCGGGCTAGAGTCTGTGGGGTCATAGAGTCAGACATGACTGAACAACTAACACTCACTTTTCAGTGCACCCTCTATCTCTTGCAGCCACTATCTCTGTCCACCTTTCAGATCTTAGTCCTGCGTTTGGGCCCAGCACTTTACAGTTTGCCTTTTCACACCCATTATGCTTACCTGTTCACCATTTACTAACTCATTTGTTTGTGCATGTGCTCATCATTTACTCATGTTGCTCTCCTTGTGGATTTGGGTTGACTGCATGTCATGCCCTGTTTGCCCTTGGGGCCAAGGAGATACAGAGATCATCAAGACAGAACTTCTGCCCTCTAAGGGTTCAGGGGTTGGTGAGGGAGACAAAGTTGTAAACAAATAGCTGGGTGCCTGATGCATAGCAGGGTGCTGCCATCAGTTCAGATTTTCTGAGCAGCAAGTAATAAGAAATTGAACAACAGTAGCTAAGCTATTGAGACATGAAATAATTTCGTAAAAACAAGTGTTGGAGGGGTTTCCAGGGTGGTCAGAAGCTCAGAGATATCAACAAACCCAGGCACTTCCTCTCTCTTCTTTACCGTCTTTGGCCCTCTTGGTCCAGGGTCTGATTTGGGAGTGAGAGGTGTAGACAAATAGCCCTGACTCTGTGTGTTGAGGGTTAGGAGAGACGAGAGCTGGGCACGTGGTGAGTGCTCCCATCAGTTGGGTTGTGTTGGGTATCAAGTAACAGAAAATCCAGCAACAGCAGCTCAAGTTATTAAGATATAATGGTTGACCATAGAACGACGTCTGGAGGGAGGTAGTTGTGGGGTGGGTCAGATACTCAGTGATGCCAAAAAGTAAGGTCTTTTTTCTCTTTGCTGGTTATCATCCTTGACTTTTTCCTCACTTGTTGCCTCGTGGTTGCAACATGGCTGCCAGAGCTTCACACATCATGTCTCACACTAAAACATTCAAGTTGAGAGAAGGGAGGGATTGAAGTAAGACAGAAAAAATATTTCCCAGGAGCAGTCCCTCTACCAACAGATTTTCCCTGATATCTCAATGGCCAGATCTGGGTCACACTCTCACCCCTAAAACAGTGACTGGAGAACGGGGCTGGGGTGCCAAGTTTGGCTTTATCTTTGGGCTGGGGAAGCCCACCAGGTCTGAGCCTGTTGCTATGGGACAAACCTGGGCTCTGCAAATGAGGGGAGGAGTGGTGGGCTGCTGGGCGGCGGCCATGAGTGTCCACCCCCTTCTCATCCATGCTCGTGACTGTGTCCTGGGCTGTGTGAGGTGGTGGCCCAGCCTGGGCCCTGGGGGCAGAAAGCCCTGCTCTGAGCCTCTGCTCCCTGTGGGCTGTGTGATCCAGGAGGTACCTGACCCGCCCAAGGCACAGCCTCCTCTCCCCCTACCATGGAGGGGGGCAGTCAGAAAAGCACCTGCTGTGTAGGGCGCTTGTGAAGGGGACATGGGGTCAGGCGTGCAAGCACCTGGCCCAAAGACATGTCAGCAGCTGGGAATCAGCAGCGATTAGCCTCATCTGTGAAATGGGCCCATGCACCTCCTCTGTCTCAGTCCTGGGATGACAACAGCAGGAGCACCAGTTCCCACAAGTCAGCACTTCCTGTGTGTGCTGGGCGCCCTTACAGCCACTCTTCAGAGAGGAGCTGCTTTCATCTCCATTTTAAAGCCAAGGAAATTGAGACTCACCGTGACCCCAGGGGGGTGAGGGCAGAGGGGCTCCAGCTCTGACCCCTGCGGGGCTTTGGGTGGAGCCACAGGCAGGTGCTCAGGAAGCCCCTCCTCTCTGTCAGCCTGGTTCAGGCTGGTGGCTGGGGCTGACCTCTCTCCTGACCCTTCTCTCTGTCTCTCCTGCAGCTCCAGGACCTTCCGTAACTGTGGGGAAACTTGCCCACTGTCCTCACTGCCCCCTCCTCCCCAGGACGATGAGTGGACAGGTTCCATGCCCTGGCTGATGGGGACACCTGACTCTCAGACCGGGGTCCCAGTGTCTTGGCTGTGAATCGGCAACTCGCATTCTCGGGGGAAACAATGCATGCGTATGCAGAACACAAGCATATGCTAATGATGGTTAATTGCGTCCACATTTACAGATGAATCAAAACATGCAACGCCACCTGACATTTACACACCTACAGCAGATCACAGTTAGTAATTGCATACCAGGCTCCTGGCCAGCACCGTGACGCAAGCTTGGAGACCAAGCGTGAGATGAGACTGCCACCCAGCCCTGTGGGGGAGCCTTGGCTGTCACCCGCTTGGCCCCCTGCTCAGACCTATGCCCATCCCCACCATTTCCGGTCTTTCTGGTTTTCCTGGCTCTAAGACACACAGACCTGGTTGGGGACAGACGTGTGAGAGACCCTGAAGACCACAGAGAGGGGACTTCCCCTTTTCCAAATGGGAAACTGAGGCTTCCCCCATTTCCCCCATCATTCTCACACCCAACAGTGTGCTGAGTGGCTGCCACCTGCCAGATTCTGTTCTGGGCACCGGGATGAGCTGATGTTCCCTTTGGGGAGACAGCAGTGCCAGGTAGTGATGGGCCACATGCAGAGGCCAGAAGTGGGCAGCGGGAGAGACTGATGGAAGGGGGCAGCAGGGGCCCAGGAAGACCTCGCTGAGCAGGTGACAATTGAAGGAAGTGAGGGCTGAGCCATGCTGGCTCCGGGGGGGATTAAAGTGTGTAGGAGCTTGGTAGGCGGGAGACCCAGCCCACCCAGGAAGGATGCCCCTCCACCTACTCTTGGGTTTCTGCAAACCGTCAAGTCTCTAGGTCACAGGTGGGACCCTCATCCTGAGGGCAAGTGGAACAGAGAGGAGCAAGGCTGGTCCCTGGCCTCAGGAGTTCCTTAGGGACATAGGGGTTAGAGAAGTGATTACAGTCTATGGTGGTCAGGCATCAACTGGAGTGATGTCTTAGGAGCCGAGAGAAGCAGAGAGTGGATCCCAACAGGCCAGGACTCAGTCCTCACACCAACGCTTCCTTCTTCAGCCCCTGAAGCCTCTGTTTCCCCATCTGTACAATGGGTGAGTGAGGGCGTGCGGGCATCAGGCTTATTGCAGAGCCGGTGCTGCTAACGGTCACGGGATGAGCCCTGGTCTGGGTGGTCTTGCAGGCGCATTTCCAGCCCTGAGTGGATAGATGATAGACATTTAGGCAGCCAGGAGGATGGGAAGACCTGAATTCAGATCTCTTCTGAAGCTCTTTCCTTTAGCTCCCTGCCCCTCTTGAGCTGTCCTGGATCATCTGGGACTTTCCCCTCCCTGTTCTCAGGACAGCATCTGAATATAGAGCCTTGGGGACCTTTCCTGAAGGGTTTTATACTAAGATTCTGAACCCCAAAAGTGGAGACTCAGTCCCTGTTAATGGTCCCTACCTCCAGCATGGTAGAGGGAGGCAGTGTTGCTTACTGGTTAGATCACAAGCTCTGGCCTGACCCTGGTTTCTAGCCAGGAGCACAGGAAAATCACTTAACCTCTCTGAGCTTGGCCCCCTCAATTGTGAGCTGAAGATGATAAAAAGCATCTGCCTTATGGGTTGGGGGCCAGACTTGGGTGTGGTAGCACAGGTAGCTCAGTGATGGGGTCTGTTGTTATTAATATTACCCCTGTGTTGTATCACGGCTGGTGATCTCTTTGGCCCCGACCCCTGCAACTGGAGGGCTTTGCCTCCACCTGGGCCTCTCACCACTGAAGTAGTGAAAAGAGACCAGCCTCAGATCCTAACAGGCCTGTGTTAGATTTAGTTGCCAGTGTTCACTTGCTGCGTGAATTGGCCAAGTGGCTTAACCTCCATGAGGCTCATCACTTTTCCTCTCTTTATAATGGGTGCAATAATACTGGCCACATCTGAGTACTGTGAGGGTTTGATGAGGCTACCTCAGCAGGAGGCAGGTTCCTGGGCTCGAAGGACACTTCCAGGCAGCACTTGGAGGTTGGACTCTGGGTGCACCCGGGGCTCTCTGTGTCTTGGATTCTCATGAGTATCTTGATGACTGTGCTAGGTCACTGATGTTGAGGGATGTAAGGATGTGGTGAAGACTTTGTGCCCTAATTGGTATTAAACGCCTGATGCACGGTGAGCCCTGAATGCATGGTCACTGGCCTTGTCACCATTATTATGATGATTATTTATCAGTTTGTAGGCAGACGACAAGCGTCAAGACTTGTCGTCTGCCTACAAACTGAGAGACAAACCGTCTAGACTTTGAGCATTAAGCTCAGCCCTGGCACAAGGTCTGAGCACAGAAAAGGCCAACAGTCAACGGCAGGAAAGCAGGGACTGGGGAACAGACTGCCAGGGCTCAAGGCCTGGCTCCAGCACTTCTGAGCTGTGTGATCTTGGATGAGTATCTGAAGCTCTCTGTGCTTCAGTATCTTCATGTTTAACATGGAGGGATAGCGACAGTGCCTCCCTGACGGGATTGCTGAAACAATTACGTGAGTTAATGCTCGTAAAGTGCTGAGCACAGGGTCTAGCACAGAGTCAGCTCTTACCATTCCAGGCCCCAAGGGAGGGCTGACATTGAGAAGCCTCTAAAGATCTCCCTTTCTGCTGCCACTGCAGTTGAAGATGAGAAACTGAGGCCAAGAAACACTAAATTGAACATTTGAGAACAGACAGTATATAAGCGTGCTAAATTATGCAGGGTGGGCAATTGGAGAACTAAACGATCCATAATAAAGGGCTAATTGGGCAGGACAGATGCTCTGCATGCTCGGAGCCTGAGATATAGCCTGGGACGGGATGGCCTCTCCAGGGCCCAGCACTCTAGGTAATAATATTGACCCTTCCCTTTAGGGAGAGTGATGCCTACTTACGGTGAAGCATTTGGAAAGTGCAAAATGGTAAATATATAAGTCATTTGATACCAACTTCTCAAAGATGGTGGCTGGTAAATTATTGGTAGGGGCTTCCCTGGTGTCTCAGAAGGTAAAGAATCTGCCCTTGATGCAGGAGACTTGGGTTTGATCCCTGGCTGGGAAGATCCCCTGGAGAAGGGAATGGCTACCCACCCCAGCATTCTTGCCTGGAGAATTCCATGGACAGAGGAGCCTGGTGGCCTACAGTCAATGGGGTTGCAAAGAGTTGGACATGATTGAGTGGCACTTCTACTTTTTTTTTTAAATTGTCGATATCCTTCTTTATTCTTTTGTTCATCTAGGTACATTTTCATTTTCATGTGACTGTCAGGGTAAGCTAAGATATGACACAATAATAAGCAACCCTCCAAGCAACATGTGTTATGTGTCCACTGTGGTCAGCGGGGAGGGCTTGGCTCATCATGTGGGACCCTCCCTGATGGAGGCACCACTATTTCAGGATGTCACCATCTTCGAGTGGTGACATCACGCAACATTCCCTCTCAGCTGTGACAGGGAAGATCGAAATGTTGAACTCTGACCCTTGAGTGCTCCTTTCTGGAAAGGACCCACCCCACCTCCCTTCATGCTTTCTTAGTGAAAGCAAGTTTCATGAAAATGGACATGAAGGTGGTGAGGGGATGCCGCTTCCCCATTGCAGGGCCGTGGGGAGGGGCTCAGCACAACTGGGTCTTAGAGAACCCCAGCTGTGCCCTCCAATGTCACGCACACAGATTTGGGTCTTGCTTGCCTGACACGTTTGACCAGTTTCCCATCTCATAATTTCCTGAAAGTAGTCCATTTGATTAATGTTTCGTAATTTGACATCCTATTTATGTGATTTGGATGATTTCATTTTATATGACTATGAATAAAATGCAATTAATGTTTTCATTCTTTAATGTTCCTCTGTGTTTCTGTTTTGTTAGAATAGCCTTCTACAGGGAAGGAAATGTTAAAGTGCCGTTTTAAGAACTGATAATGCCTAACGTACAGGGAGTGAATCATTTCCATTTGCTTGACTGTCACTTAACCCCAGAACTGATATCTTCTCCCACTGTCCAGGCTCTGATGCTGGTCCCACCACCATCACGCCTGGGCCGGGGCAGTGGGCTCCTGCCTGGTCCCTGTCTCTGCCCTGGCCCTGCTCCTGTCACTTTCTGCAGGAGCTGGGTGACCCTGTGAGACTCAAGATGGAGCCATCCCTGCTCTGCTTCACACTCTGAAGCTCCTGTTTCATGGGGACACAGTTCACGCTCACAGTGGCCCTGGGTCCCAAGGTCTCATACCACTGCCTCTAAGCACAAAGCAGCCGGAGGCAGCTTAAAAAATACAACGTTAATAAACTTCAGTGACTTACTGTGGCACTTCAGCTCGTCCTGAATTCCTAAGGCAGCCTCCAAGGCCCAGGGAAGTCTGGCTGTGTCCAGCTCTGATCCCCCTGTTTAAGATGGTCTAGTCACGCTTGTCTTTCTTCTGCCACCCAAATGTTCCCTCTGCCTGGAGCATCCTCACCAGGGAGGCTAGCAGGAATGACAGCTCAAGGGGCATGAGCTTTCTGGGACACACCCCGCAGGTTTGCAGGAGAGGCTGGCGGCTAGACTGGTTAGCAGCTCCTGGTGGGTAAGCAGGTCACGGGCTTGTCTTACTGGGCACGGCCATTGGAGCCACCAGGAATGTCCCTCCCAGAAGCTCTGCTGGTGAAGGAAAGAACATCTTCCCCTGGGGTGAGGAACGTCACTGCTCATGCCCTGGCCATGATGCAGGCTGGCAAGTCGCCTCTTGGGCAGAATGGGGTTGTGAAGCTCTGTTCTCACTCTTTGGGAAGCAGGTCTGTGAGGGACCTGGGATGATGCAGAGGTTGTCCGGGTTACCTGTTACCAGGACAACCGTTATCCAGGGTGGGAGGAGGCAGGGGCAGGGGCAGGGCCAGGGTGGGGTGAGGTGAGCCTCCAGATGCTGCTCAGGCCTCTCTCCTCACTCACCTGCCTCGCTGCTCATTCTTAGCATCTCAGGGACCCTTGGAGGGAGCTGGCTGCTTCCCATGGGGCAGAGGAAAGAACTCATACCAGATTCCTAGATGCCGATCAAACTGGGATGAAAGGCGTGACAGTTATCTATGTGAAAATGCTAGTGTGAAAATAAAAATAAAAGCAAGAAAGGCCGTCTACCCTCTGTCTTGAGAGAAACTGCGTCCCACCTGGGACCAGGGGTAGGATGATCGAGCAGGGTCAGATGTGGGTGGTCACTCTGACCTCTGTCTCTCACCTGCAAGGCCCATACTTGCATCTCTGCTCCCAGCCTGTACAGAAGATCTTTCCAAACACATCTGGCTTTACAGTACACAGACCCTGAATTTTCCACTGGGTGGAAACATGGGTATTGGCCCTGTGTTCCTGGGCAGAGGTAGCGAGGGCTGAGGGCCATGGGGCTGGATGGACAAAAGGGAGGAAAAAGAAACCTCTCATCCCAGGAGATGGTGAGGCTGGCCTATTAGTACATGCCTGGAACTAACCCTTAGTTAAGCAATGATTGGCTGAAATAACAGGTTCCCATCATTTCCCTGTAATCACTGCATGCTCCATGGCTGCCTGTCTCCTCTTGCACTCCCTCCCCCTCAGGACGCTCGATTATTCTTTCCTTCTTCTTGCTTGACTCTAAGACAACACTTTTGCCGCATCATTTTCATAAAAATCCTCCAGGGAGAAGCACAGCCGAGCTGACCGTGTAGACCCTTTTGCAGGAAGCAAAGAAACCGTTTTGCAAATTGCACAAAATGATTAGACATTAGAACAGTATTTATGTCAATTACAGCTGGAGAGGGAGAGAAGGGTGGTCTGAGTGGGGCTGAAGCTGGGCTGCATTAAGCTCTCCTCCGTAATGGGGGTGGTGCAGCAAGGGTTGTAGAGAGAGCACTGGCCTAGGGGCCCTGGGGGGCCTGGAGTCAGACCCTTGTGGGCTCCACCCAGGACCTCTGTATGTGTAGACAGGTGTGCACGTATGCTTAGCACACACTTGGACACACACAAGCAGAGATAGACACAGATGCGTATAGACCCATGCCCACATTCACCCTAGATACCGTGTACACATCCACGCTGCATGCACACGTTCATGTCACACACAGATGTGTGTTCATTTGTCCAAGGTCAGAGGCAGAGGTAGCGAGAGACCTCCCCTGGTCTGCAGGGGAAGTCGAGCCCCCCAGGCAGAATGGAGTGAGGACTGAGTGTCTGCCCTGCTCCCCGACCCTCCTTGGGATGGAGAGGATGAGGAGGGCAGAGCTGGCGTCCTCGCCCTCTCAGGGGTCAGGAATGGATTCTGCTCCCAGCCCTGATGAGCCCCTCCCTGAGACCCCTTCCCTGAACCCCTGGCTCCACCGCTGGAGGCATAGACACGTCCTGCGCTGTCTCCCTTGCCCACGCGAGGAAAGAGCCCTACTTGGTCGATGACAGGCAACTCGCAGGTAACTCAGGCCAACCTGCTGACACGTACAGATCTGAGAGGCTGAGGGGTCTCAGAGCTAAGAGATGAGGTGACCCACCCATCAGGTCTGTCTCTGGGGGCCTGTGACCTGAGGATATGTGTTAACAAAGGAGGAGGCAGGTCACACTGGAAGCGAGAGAAACGAGCTGCAGAGAAAAGGATGAACAGGTGCCCAGAGAGAAGCTGAGATGAACATCCCCCCCGGCGAGGTGGGCTATGAGCAGCTATCTCGGGTCCCTTTGCGGGCTCCAGCCCCAGGTCTTAGGCTCTGGTGAGGCAGGGCCTTCTGAGAGACACTCCCCCCACCCCACACCTGGTAAAACACTCCATCCACACACCATTTCTTCTTACCTAAGCTAGACTGGATGGTTTCCTGCTACTTGCAAAGAGCCCTGACTCAGACACCAAGGAAACCTTTTTATTTTTAAAACTGTTCTTTAAAAAAGCACCATTTCCAACAATGAATGTCTCCCGTTCAAAGAGGCCTCGTCAAACATGAGGAATGAGGCGTTTGCAAACCTATATGAAAATTAAATCCACAATCTGGGCACACACTTGTTTGACAAGTGATAATTAACTGCTGACAATGTAATTTCAGTTTGGATGCAAATGTGTTTTTCATTAAAAAGTAATCAAAGAAGAAGATCTATGAATGGCCAATAAGCACAAGAAAAGATGCTCAACATCGTTAGTCATCAAGGAAATGCAAATTAAAGGCGCAGTGAGATGCCATTACACACCCACTAGAGTGGCTAAAATTAAAAAGACTGAAAATAACAAGTATTGGTGAGGATGTGGAAGACCAGAGCTTTTATCACTGCTGGTGGGAATATAAAATGTTACAGCGACGATGGAAAGCAGCCTGGTGGTTTCTTAAAAACTTAACTGTCTCTACCACATAATCCAGCTGTTCCGCTCCATTTACCCCAGACTCGGGCTTGACTGTGAGAACTCAGCTCTTCGACTGAAAAGTTTTTCAGAATATATGTTACTTTCACTGCCTTTTGCTGGGATGAGTCTCCCGCCAGAAATGACACTGGGATTGTGTGCCCCTGGACCATCCCTCACCCATAGACCCGGGGGCAGTCCCCAGAATATAGCTCAGACAATGTCTTTTGCTGAGGGACCAGCATCCTCCTTAGACCATGCCCAGCCATGAATGTGCCCAGATCCAACTGGTGGGGGCTTGGCACTGACTTCAGCTTCAGAAGAAATGGACATCTCTACAGCCCCTACCACACTCCAGGTCCTGCAGATGTCATACCCCATCTTCCCATTTCACAGAGGAGGAAACTGAGGCTCAGAGATCTGCAGTTACTTAATTAAGACCACACAGGTGATGAAGAGCAAAATGGGGAGAGATGTGGGCTCTGACCTGCGTGACTCCCAAGTTCGTGCTCCTCACCTCACCTACCCCCTTTCCCATTTTCAGTTCAACTCCTCTGCGTCTCAGTTGTCTTGTGTATAAAATGGGAATAACAGTGGTACTGAAGCTCATGAGCTTATCATGAGGATTAAATAAAGTTACACAGAGAACATTGCTTGGTACATAGAATGCTCTCAATCCATGTGAGTGATGATACTGTTAGTTAATTTTGACAAAAATATCTTGGTGCTATCTTCATTCCTTCCCCCAGTAGGACAAATTGACTCTTTACCCCTTAATCATCTCTGTATCCCTCTAGAGATTTTACCCCGGTTTCCCTTATCCACTTAAGAGGAGACTAGAAAGGGACCCGGTGACATAGAGAGGCCTGTAGAGAGGCAGACTCCTCTGAGCTGAGAATCCAAGACTCCTATACCGCTAAAACAACCTGACTCTCCAGTCGCTTAGTTATTGTAGAATCTACTCTGATCGTGTGAAAGGGTATTTTAAATTCCCACCTCTGACTGTGTAGAAGGACACTTGATCTCATTTCAGAGAAATCATCTCTATCTATTTCTCTTTTCTGTTTTTAACGTCTTCCTCTAAGAGCAATTTGTCACTATCAAGGACAATTTGAAGAATGTAGAAGACTTAAGAAGAGGAGCCTGGTCTCCCTCTTGCATTGTCCTCCAACTCCCCCTCTCTCTGGAAGCAAGCAGAAATGTTAGAATCACTGATACAGCCTGGATCCATGGCATTCAATCCACACGATGGACAGCAGCGATGGCACAAAGTCATTGTCAGGGAACTGGATCCTCCATCCATCATTCTCCAGATGCTCACGGGGAACGTGGCAGGTCTTCCCCTGCCTCTTGTCAATGCTGGCACTAGGTCAGGGTCAGTGTGGATGCCCAGAGACTTATTAACCCTCATGCCCTTTGATCAGAGGATGAGATGGTTAGCATCACTGACTCAATGCTCATGAATGTGAGCAAACTTTGGGAGATAATGGAGGACAGAGAAGCCTGGAGTGCTACAGTCCACGGGGTTTCAAAGAGTTGGACACAATGTATTGACTGAACAATATTGGTTTGATCATATCAGAGCCTCAGCCCCAGAACAGAGCCTGTTGATACTCACTCTGTGCACCGTCACACCAGCTTGTTTCCATACTTTCAGGTCCACCAGGTCCTACAGGAGAGGGGGAAGGGCTGAGACGGGCAGACACAGGTGGCGTCCAGGGAGCGAGTGATGCCTGTAACAACAGCAGCAATGGGGCCACTGTGGGAAGCTCTGTGAGGATGTGGTGAGGTCACCTACTCATCAAACTTCGTGGTTCTGAAAGGGACTGAAGCGGCATCTCAAACCCACACTGCACAGCAAGATCCATGGATGCCTCCCCCAGCATTTGTTGAGCAACTACTGTGTGCAGGCCCTGCGCTGGGAGCTGAGTGCATGTTGAGGACCAGATAGGTCCTGCTCCCAGTCTGATGGGGGATAAGTAGAGACCCTGTTACCCCGTGATGAGGCTGCCCAAGCTGTGTGGGCACAGTTGGGGGGTCACTAACTCTGACCTTGTCCTGGGTCTAGGGTGAGAGCTTTTGGATAGACCAGGGAGTTTGGGCATTTGGAGACCATTTTCACTTCACAGCGGGGCTGACTGGGCCCAGATTGGGGAGGGGCTCAGCTGATGTCCTGGACCCAGGTTTTCCCAAACCTGAGTTCTGTCCCCAGCATCACCTGGCCTCAGGGGCTCCCGGGATAATTACGGTGATGTGCCAACCCCCTTCCTCATTCCCAGGGCACTGAGCAAACTTTCCCACGCTGACAGTAATTATGCTTACTAGAGTCTTATTTACAAGGAGACAGTGAAAATGTGTTATTTAAATAATGATTATTAAAATCATGCTGGGGGTTTGCTACATAATAAGCAATTATCTTGAACATAATTGGGAAAACAGTGTAGTCAAGGCTATTTAGCTCTTCCCACTGAACAGAGTTAATCCTGGGGTGCGAGCGGCACAGTGGCACAAGTGATATTTGCAATCGTATTTTATTACTACATTGAGTGGAGGATTTCCCGGGTGGTCCAGTGGTTAAGAATCTGCCTGCCAATGCAGGGGACACAGACTTGATCCCTGGTCTGGAAAGATCTCACATGCCGAGGAGGAACTAAGCCTGTGTGTCACAAATATGGAAGTCCACGTGAACTAATGCTTGTGCTCCTCAACAAGAAAACCTGCTGAAATAAGAAGCCTGTGCATCACAGCTAGCGAAAGCCCGCATGCAGCACTGAAGACCCAGCACAGCCAAAAAAAACAAAAAAAATAGAGTGGAGACATTCCTCAGAGTTGCTTCCCTTTCCTGCTCAGCCAGAATGCGTCATCAGACCATTGATCTATTCAGTTCATTCAGGCATTTCCAGCAGACCTTGTGGAAACATCCAAATGAGCTTTTTGACTAACCCAATTCAATCACTCATCTGCTTTTTGTTTTTATGTTTTTATATACTCTTACTTACCTTTTACATTAGTTTTAGTTTTCATACATTCATTGCTTCAGTTAGTCACTTATTCACACGCTCATCCTGTGTTAATTTATTAGCTGTTCATTCCTCCTTCCCTTGATTGTGCTTTCATTCATTTTTGACTTTCCTTGTTTATTTAAGTACCCAGTTCCTTACTCAGTCAACCAGCAGCCTGTTCATTCTTTCTTGCTATACTTGGTTGGTTCATTCATCTGCTCACTTGTGGATGTTCTCTATTCATCACTTCATTCTTTCATTTATCCATTATTCCTTGGTTCAGTCACTTATTCAGTGGTTCAGGCAGTTGCCCACCCCTTTATTACTCCATCATTCAACAGCAAATGGTTTTTCTATATGCAATGTGTAGGGTGTATCCTTCAGATGCGATGGCAGGCATGCCACATGTCTGGCATTTTCTAGGCATTTCAGTAAAAGGGGCCTTGGGACTTATATATATATATATATATATTTAAAATTTTATTTCTCTCTTTTGGATGTGCTGCATGGGTTTTTCTCTAGTTGAGTGGGGCCTCCTCTCTAGTTAGGGTGTGTGGGCTTGTCTTTGCAGTGGCTTCTCACCATGGAGTACGGGCTCTAGGGCGAGAAGGCTTTAGTAGCTGTGGCTCTGGGCTCTAGAGCACAGGCTCAATAGCTGTGGCCCACAGGCTTAGTTGCTCCGTGGCATGTGGGATATTCCCGGACCAGGGACCAAACCTGTGTCTCTTGCTTTGGCAGGCAGTTTTTTTTTTTTTTTTTTTTACCACTGAGCCCAGGGCTTATAGTTTTTTAAAGCCAACTTTTAATTATAGGATAATGCAATGTAAAATTTAGGTAGAGCAAAGTCCTCAAATCGTAAGTGTATATATGGCCAGAAGAATTTTCAGAAATTAAATATACTTGTAAGACAAGCACCAGGTCAAGCAAGAGAATGTTACCAGTAGCCCAGCCTGTTACTGTCCCTCCAAGCCTAGACTGGGAATTGTCTTTGCCTGTCCCAGAACTTCATCCAGATGGATTTGCACTGTTTTGTGCCTTTATGAGTCTTCTGTTGGTTTTGTTCAACATTATGTTTGTGTGGTTTATCTGTTTCTATGTTCTGAGTTGCTCACCATCCACTCATGTTGATGTGTGGTATTTGTATATTGTATGAATATGTAACTGTTTATTTACCAATCTAACACTAGGCAAGATTGAGTACTGCCTAGATTTGCGATATTATGAACAGTGCTGCTATGAAATTCTTGCATGTGTCTTTTTGGGAATACATGGATGAATTTATGCTGTGTGGACATGTAAGAGTGTAATTTCTGGATTTCATGAACTATTTCATATAGTTATTTCATAACTGTTTCATATATATTTCATAACAATATGCACATATATTGATACATATCTACAAGGTATATGTATATTTGCTACCATTGTTCAGTCGCTAGGTCATGACTAACTCTTTGTGACTCCAATGGACTGCAGCACGCCAGGCGTCCCTGCCCCTCACTATCTCCTAGAGTTTGTTCAAGTTCATTTCCATTGACTCAATGGTGCTATCCAGCAGTCTCATCTTCTGCCGCCCTCTTCTTTTGCCTTCAATCTTTCCCAGCATCAAGGTCGTTTCCAATGAGTCAGCTGTTTGCATCATGTGGCCAAAGTATTGGACCTTCAGCTTTAACATCAGTCCTTCCAATGAATATTCAGGGTTGATTTCCTTTAGGATTGACTGGTTTGATCTCCTTGCAGTGCAAGGGATTCTCAAGAGTCTTCTCTGGCACCACAGTTCAAAAGCATCAAGTCTTTGGTTCTCAGCCTTCTTTATGGTCCAACACTCACATTTGTACATGACTAGTAGAAAGACCATAGTTTTGACTATATGGACCTTTGTCAGCAAAGTGATGTCTTTGCTTTTTAGTATACTGTCCAGGTTTGTCATAGCTTTCCTTCCAAGAAGCCAGCTATGACTATATGTTATATGTTCAGCCATTGGAGATACTATCACATAGCTTTCCTAAGTGGTTATTACAATTTTCATTCTCACAAGCAGTGTGTGGGACCCATTCTTTCCCCACAGACTTGCCCTTGAACCACTCACCCTCCCCGTAATCTCACCTGGTCATGTCTCAGGCCCCTTGGCCCAGCTACTCAGTGTTCCCTTCCAGTCTTGCCCCTCCCTGGGGCTTCAGTGAAGGTCTTTCTCCTTGGTTCTGCTGTTGACTCCTTACAGCACTGGTCCTGTGGACCTATTCTCAAGCCACTCTGGGCGACATTACCTTGACTTGGCCCTGCCTGGATGTCTTTCCTACCCTGGGGATTCTGTTGGGAGACAGGGCTCCCAGGCATCCTGACCTACTTCCTGGGATAACTTGTCCGCGGGTCAGGCCTCCTGGTGAGCACTGGGGTCTTTGATAAACCTGCCCTTGCACAGTTCACAGAGTAGTGTCTAAGATATTGAATGGGCTTTTTTTTTTTTTTTTTTTGCTATAACTCTAAGATGAGTAGTCAGATCAGAGAGGATGAGATGGATGGAGGCAATTTCACATGGAGAGAAATCATAGAACTTGGCTGATTTACTGAAGATGGTGCTGTTATAGGATAAAAAGTACCTGGACTTTAAAAATCAGTCAGATGTGGGCTCAAATTCCAACGCATTCATGTCCAACTGTGTGACTGGAAGATGACAGCCCTGATTTTGGTGATTAGAACACATGGGATTGCCAGCAGTGCATCCAGGAGGAGGTGTCCAGTAGGCTGTTATGCATCCACAGACTGATGGAAGGAGCCCTGGAGTCAGAGCTGGAACACCTGGGGAGTCTCACCTCTGTGACCCCCTCTGGGGGCTGCAGCCAGCTAAACCCACTTTCCCCTCCATTTTCCCCTCTGATTCTCCACCAGTGTGACCTCAGGCCAGTCCCATCACCTTTCTAAGTCTCAGATGCCACAATCATGAAGTGGGGATAAAAAGACCAGCCTCCTGGGAGTATGGGGAGGATTGAGTGAGACGATGGAGGTGAAGGGTTTGACAAATCCTGCTGCCTCATCCATCCCAGGGTTGGTCGTCTCATTCTCACAAAGGGTAGCATTTCCATTACTTTGATTCTGTGCCTTACCCTTCAGGATTCCGCTTCTCTCCTTTCCACTACCTGCTCACTTACCTTCCTTTATCTCAGTTTTGCTTTGACTTGTTTTTTTAGAAGAAATCAAGATCAAGCCAATCATTTAAAAAATAATTTTATTTATTTATTTTTGTCTGTGCTGGGTCATCCTTGCTGTGAGGGTTTTTCTATAGTTGCAGAGAGTGGGGGCTACTCTCTTGCTGCAGGTGTGTGCACAGGCTCAATAGTGGTGGCAAACGGGCTTGCTTGCTCTAAGGCATGTGGGAAAAAGCTGACTTGAAACTCAGTATTGAAGATCTATGATCATGACACCTGGTCCCATCACTTCTATGGCAAATGGAAGGGGAAAAAGTGGAAGCAGCGACAGATTTTATTTTCTTGGGCTTCAAAATCCCTGTGGATGGAGACTGCAGCCACGAAATTAAAAGACTCCTACTCCTTGGAAGGAAAGCTGTGACAAACTTAGTCAGCATGTTGAAAAGCAGAGACATCACTTTGCTGACAAAGGTCCATATAGTCAAAGCTATGGTTTTTCCAGTGGTCTTGTATGGATGTGAGAGTCAGACTATAAAGAAGGCTGAGCACCAAAGAGCTGATGCTTTCGAACTGTGGTGCTGGAGAAGACTCTTGAGAATCCCTTGGACTTCTGAGAGACCAAACCAGTCAATCCGAAATGAAATCAACCCTGAATATTCATTGGAAGGACTGATACTGAAGTTATAATACTTTGGCTACCTGATGCAAAGAACCAACTCATTGGAAAATACCCTGATGCTGGGAGAAATTCAAGGCAAAAGGAGACAGGGATGGCAGAGGATGAGATGGTTAGATAATATCACTGACTCAATGGACATGAATTTGAGCAAACTCTGGGAGACAGTGGAAAACAGGTGAGCCTGACGTGCTGCAGTCTATGAGGTCACAGAGAGTCAGACCCGATTCAGTGGCAGAACAACAGCAACAGCATGTAGGGTCTTCCTGGATCAGGGATTGAACCCATGTCTCTGCGTTGGCAGGCAGAGTTTTTACCATTGAGCCATCAGGGAAGCCCACTTTGACTTATTTTAAATTTCAGACTCAGAAGTATTGTTAGAGACCAGCATGTCCAACCCCCTTGCTTTACACATTGGGGAAACTGATGCTGGAGAAGTGGAGCAGTGGGTTCAATGTCACCCAACCAGCTGTGGCCAAGCTCCTAGTTCTGCTCAGAATCAAAGTCTTTGCTCAATGTGGCTCCTATTCTATGCTCCAGGGAGACGTTCTACCTCGTCTGGGAATTTTCTGATTGATATTCTCAGAAAGAACAAAAGTCAGCAAGCATGAATGATGCCTTTGAAAAGTTGGAGGCTAATATGCCTTGGGACCATATTTTCTTTTTAGACTCCTCCCAAAGCCACATTTTCTGATCTGAAATGGCTGTCAGCTTCACTCCAAAGCAAGCACGTTTGATCTATTGCCTATGTGAACATTGCATGCTATTGATGTAATTAAAATGCCATATAAAATGACAAAAGAAGGGCTTTGATTTGGGAGAATTTGAGTTTCTTTCAAACTTTGAATTTAATTTTTAAATCTGGAGAGAGCAAATTATTTTAAAAGGTTACCTTCCCCTTAAAAAGGCTCTGGATGTAGGTCATTCAAGCACACGTTGAACATATGAAATGCATTTTGTCACTTGTTGTGTTTAGTTACTCAGTTGTGTCCAACTCT
The DNA here is from genome assembly GCA_006410935.1 of Redunca redunca. Taxonomy (NCBI): domain Eukaryota; kingdom Metazoa; phylum Chordata; class Mammalia; order Artiodactyla; family Bovidae; genus Redunca; species Redunca redunca. Next base: position 322,193 of record SJYQ01000080.1, read on the forward strand.
CGGCCACCCCATGGACTGTAGCCAGCAGGCTCTTCTGTCCATGGGATTCTCGAGGCAGGAATACTGGAGTGGGTTGCTGTGCTCTCCTCCAGGGGGTCTGCCTGACCCAGGGATCAAGCCTGCATCTCCTGCATTGGCGGCAGATTCTTTACCAACACACCACCTGTTTTGTCACTTATCTAAGCCTTTGTCCAATGAGGGGAAGGCCTAGGCTTGGGACTTTCAGCTGCACTGCACTGTCAGCAATTTCTCTTTGCAGCCTGAGGGTTGGTTTCTTCAGTTTCCTCCAAGAGACCAGATGGACGTACTGGACTCAGATGAGGCCAGGCAGCTGCAAGACTTTATTTCAGATTTGCCAGCCCTTTCCACTCTGACTTTCATCTCCTGAGGACCTGTGATGTGCCAGGTACTCATCTGGGTGCTTGTCTGTTTAGTTATTATTATTCATGATCCTTATTGTAACCCTGGAAAATACATTTATTTAAGCTCTCACCCTGGTCACAGCCATATCTGTCTGGATTATTGCAGGAGCTGTTCAACTTTCTCCCTGGTTCCATTTTTACCTTCTTTGCTCTCATCTCCATGGGCCAGAAAGAGTCTTTTGCAACCAGGTCCTTCCTTCCTCTGCTCACAACCTCTACAGCTCCCATCTTCCTCAGATTAAAGAGCTCTTTACTGGCACCCAAAAGCCCTGTGCTGTGACTCTCTCCTCTCCCCTCTCCTATCTCTCCTCCCGACTCTGCTCTAGCCACATGGGGCTGACCCTCCTTACTGACCCTCGACTATGCCAGGCGTACTCCCACCTCCTGCCTCACACCTGTGATCCCTGTGACTTGGAATGCTCTCCCTAGGTACACTCATAGATCACACCTTTTATGGTTCAGCTGAACTTTGGGGAATCAGGGTTAGCGAGGGTTTGGGTGACCTGCTGGACGCTGGTTAATGTTAAAGGTGATGCTCTTGAAACTTTTCCTACAACACCCTCTTAGGTCAGGGTGCTAAGAATGCTCGCTGGGACTCTGAGGGCGTCAACAGAAATGAACTATCACAGAACATAACATTTTCAGGACTGCTCATGATCTTTAAAAATGTCATGTTAATATCCACTGTTTTCCTTTATATATTTTTTTCTGTCTTGAATTAAGAAAAAAACTTCCAGTGGTATAGATATTCTAGGAAGGATGGTTTATCATTTTAAAAAGCTGCTGTGCCTGGAACTCCACCAACTGGAGAAGCAAAAATCTGGGCATAGGAGAGGTAGGGTGAGGTCTTGGGGTAGATAGGGTAAGGTGAAGCTAGAGGTGATGTAGAAAGTCTTTGAGAAATAAAAAGCATGTAGTTAAGAGTGCTTGCATATCCTTCATATTCCACACCAACCAGCCATGTGTTTCTAATCCACAATTTCCTATCTTTAAAATGGCATTAACACTGGGGATCACTTCATAGGAGCTGTCATGAATGATCAATGGAATAATGAGCGCCATCATTGCTGTTGCTCCCTATTACCATAACAGGGCTGGTTTTTAGAGTCTGCAACCCAGGAACATGATGGAAATATTTGGGGTTGATTTCTCCAGCACCTGCAGATGGAAGTGGACAGGGATGTCAGCTGGGGACCAAGAGCTGATCTTGGGTCTGGTTCCAGCTCTCACTAACTCATAGAGAGACTTTGACAGGACTTTTTCTCTCCCTGGGCCTCAGTTTCCTCCTCCATAAAATATGGAAATTTGGATAGAACAGTTGACAAAGCATTTCCAGTTGGAACATTTTCTTAATCTGTGAGTTGCTTTCTTGACCTATTGAAAACCATTTCAATGTCTCAAAAGGTCTCTGAGATAGAAGCCCCTAAAAGTCTTGTAATTAGTTTGGTGTTGATGAATATGGCCACATTTATACCACTCATTAATGATTTTCTATATAGGAGAACAGAAGGGTTAAAATATTTGTAGTACAAAATATGGTGGGCAGTGAGCAGACTCACAAGCCTGTTGGATGCCCTTCCCCATATGAGGACAGAATTAAGACTATGGAACTCGGAAACAGCACCTGCCTTGTACCTCAAACCAGGCATTCTAGAATCATAGAATTTGGGAGTACTGTGGCTCATGGAGGGGAACTATTTTGCCCAAGGAGACCCAAGACTGACCTAAGATATGTGCCTTTTAGTTCAATGACCATTTCATCAGCATCACTACTCAATTCAATACTCCTGGCCTCTCTTCATTTGTAAAATGAAGAGAGAAATTGTTAAACTAAGATGGTCTCCGAGATTCCTTTCCATTACATTAATTTACTATTTTTGAGTCATGAAAGACATACAGAAGCTGGGGTTAGAACCTAGGTGAGCATGGCTACTGTCCAAGGTCCTGAAGGAGCGTGAGGGCCAGGCCCACAGCCAAGGGGACGAGGACACATAGGCTTGAAAGTTCCATTCCATTCACCTTAGAATCATTATTTCTACCATCTCATGGCTTCCCAATGTGCCAGGCTCCTGGTGCCCTCCCCAGTCAAACCTTGGAAAGCACATATGAACAGAGGTCTTTAGAGACAGGACAGCGGTGGTGGATGGTGCTGTAGTTTTGTTTTCTCACTGATCAGGCACTGAAGCTGTATATGTCCTAGATTTGGGTGGTCCAGCAAAAAAGATGCCAAAGCCAAGTTCTCTCCATCAGCCTTGATATCACCATATGATGGGGGCGGGGAGAGGCAGGCTTAGATACAGAAACAGGAGCATTCACAAGCTGTGGCCAGCTTATTATCTAGGACCTCAGATGGACCAACTGTCAGGACCCTGTATAAGCAGCTACAGCCAACAAAGTAAAAGACCAAGGGATGTGGAATAGATGGGCCAGGAAGGGTACGAGACCCCCTGGTTCAGACTCACAACCTGGAATCAGCTGGGCTGGAGAACAGCAGCAAAGAAGGTAGATGTGAGGAGGCTGGAAGGTAGAATCTTGGGAAGCACCTGATGAAATCATCTCCTTGCAATTTAATTTTATAATTACAGAGTATTCACTGTGTTACACATGTGGTTTCATTTAATTCATGTTAGTGACACAAGAAAGAAAGCAACATTATCACCACTTTACAACTACATAAATGCAGCCTCAGAGAGGTGGAGGGACTTGCCCAAGCTCTCTCAGTTGGGAAGAGGACAGAAGTGAGGTTTGAAATAAACTCAGTCTGCAATAAAACCCTTATTCATTCCTCAGCAAACATTCTAATCCCTGACTCTGAATGCAATGGAAACAGGACTGAACTTGGCCAGGATGAGTGGGCAGGAAGGGCACAGCAAGGTGAGTCCCTTCTTTTGCCACTTGACTTTTGTGCAAATACAGCATTGAATTAGGATGACTTGGAAGCCTATTTCTGAGAGAAGGGGTAATGTACACTGGCCGGAATCTTATGGGTGGCAGTGACTCTAAGTTGTTCACGGGAAGAGTAGTGTGGGAAATCCTCTGGTCGATTACTCAAAGGAGAATGGTATATGGGTCATACTTGGCCTTTAGGCCAGGGGTCATAAATACTGACTCACCCACCAGATGTATCTGGGACATCAAGTACCTTCTCTTTCTTGAGGTCATATGATTCCTTGAATAGATGAGAGCCACCAGTTGATCATTTACTGAGCTCATTCAACAAATATCTATTGAGTGCCTACTAGGTGCTGGGCACAGTGAATCCTGCAAAGTGGGCAATGACAAAGATAGGCTCCAGCTGTATCCTCTGTGGGCTGCTGCTTTGTCACCACGTGAGACCTCTCCATTCACACGCTGGCCCCTCCCACTGCTCAATTTCAGATGCTACCTCCCCCCTGCTCCACTCCATCATTTGCTGGTCCTTGGTCTTAGAGCTGGGGTTGGGGATGGGAGGAGGGGAACAACAGGCACATGGGAGACAAATCATAGAGCCAAGGTGGAGATTTTCTTCCTGTTTCTTCCTCTAAGAAATGACAAGTTTAACTCAAATTAATTCAAGCTCAGTTTATACCTGAAGAAGAAAAAGGAGCTGGTTAGACTCAATTTCTTGGTCGGCTTTTCAAGCTTGTATTAACCTATTCATCAGCTTAGTTCATCAGGAGAAAACTTGCTTCTTCAGGAGTTTTCTAACTGAAAATAATGCCTCATTAAGTTAAACATATTAGTCTGAGAGCAGTATTGATGTCAGACAGACTAATGAATGTCATTATAGGGAATGCACACTGGTCCCCGAGGAGCATGACTAGACAATAGAAACTCCCCACAAATTCCACTCAGCTATTGTCCCATGGATGTGGAATCTTGAGGAAGGGAGGAGGGGAAACAGGAAAGGAACTGGCATGGATCTGTGGCCATCTGGGGAAGCAGGGCCCTGATGAATCCCAACACCTATGAATGCTGTGAAGGGCACATGGCCAAGGGAGGCACCATGTATAAAGTCACTTATTGTTGAGTCCAAAGGGAGAGACGCTGGGTTTAGCTTCTACAGCAGAAGGGAGAGAGAGGGTCAGAGCTCAGGCATTAGAGCCCTGGGTCCTGATCTGACATCTCCTCATCACGGTGGATGTGGTTTGGTTCCAGCTCATGTTTAAAATTGAGCCGATGCTGTGCTGGGCACCTTCACGTGCGTTATATTCATGCAGCCCTCACAGGATGCTGCAGAAGCTGAGGCTCAGAGGGATTAAGGAGTTTCCCAAGGTCACCAGTAGGGGGATGGGAGAGCTGAGGCCGAGGGTCAGTCTGGCTGACCCTGATTGAGGCTTCTTCTCCCAGCCTACCTGACCTTTCCCTTCTCTTGTTCTGTCTTCAAAGCCCTCCAGAGTCCATCATCCAAGACCCTGCAATTCCTTCATTACAGCTGCGTGGGACTTCTCTGATCTGGGGCTGGTGTCCCCCCTCATAGAGTGAGCACAGCTGTTCGCAGAGGGGTGTGAGTTCCCCTCACTGTGGACATCTGCTCTCTCACAAGATGGGCTTGGAGCATTCTGGCTGAGTGTCATGGCTGCAACTTAATTGCAGGTTGGGGATATTTTATCATGCTAAATGGAACAAATTCTGGGTGCAGTGCTATGTTTAACTCCACTGTAATTATTTCTGCATTTATTTATCTGATGTTCACATCTCCCATAAGTTCTTTGGCGGCAGGTTCTATCACTATCTTCCTTGTTGTCTATTCTTCTGTGCCTGGCATCTGCAGTGGCACATTTTAAGTATCTGTTGAGTGGCTGAACAAAGGGTGCCCTGAAAGGGGGAAATGAGTTCTACCAGTTCAATTACAGTTTCTCTAGGCAGAGGGAAATACCTGTGGAGTCTTAGGAACAAAGATGATGGTGAAGGGATGATTGAGAAGAATCCAGGCAGTAAACACTTGCAAGCCTGCCAGGTCCAATAGCTCTGGGGTGAGAGATGTGGTATATTAGTTAGCTAATGCTGCATGACAAACCACTCCTGAAATCATTGGCTTAAAATAATGAGCATTTATCTAGCTCAGGAATGTGAAGGTGAGCTGGATGCTCCTCTTGATGGGGGGGGGGGGTCTGCTTGATCTTGGTTGAGTTTACTCACGTACCTGCAGTCAGCTGTGGACTGGCTAGGGCGTGGTCTCTGGTTTAGCAAGGCCTCAGCTGGAATGGCTCATTTCTGTTTCATTTGGCCCCATCTGACAGTGGGCCTGTCCCTATCTTCATGGTGGAGATAGAAATTCAAAAGAGGAAGTGAAAGCACGCAAAGTTGTTTTGAGACATGGGTTGGGAGATTGACCATATACTTTTATTTTCCATCTTCTTGATACTCTGTGTTAGAGGCTGGTTCTCTCCAGGAAGGGCTAATTCCTAGAGATAACAAGTGACTCCCTTGTGAGCATGACTTTGGTGTACAAACCAACCAACCAACCCAGAGCCCCAAGCACCCCTATCTAACTCTCACACACCATGTCAACATTCTTCCTTCCCTAAATCACCCCAGGCCAGGTACTGGCAACCAGGGACCACCCCTATTGCCCAAAGCTGCCTACATTATTTAAACTATCTGATCCTAAGCTTACTCAGCTTTGCTACCTTATCTTGCCCATTCTTTCCCATTAAAGCCCCCAAACGGGCTCTGGGCCTTGGCTTCTCCTCCTTCTGCCTCCTGCCTCATCTTGACACTTCCCCACATGGCCCTGTATACTGTGCCTCCTGTCTCTAGGGATCTCTGCCTATAAACTCCCTCCTTTACAACAATTGTTTGACGTCACATCTTACCACACCTGGTTAAAACAAAACCCGAGTGTGTTAGTTTCAGGTGTATAGCAAAGTGATTCAGTTTTATGTTTATAATACATTTATTTTTTATGTATATATGTATATATATACATGTATGTATATACCTATATGTATATAAATATTAAGATCATTTTCATTATAGGTTATTGTAATGTAGTTCCCTGTGCTATACGGTAGATCCTTGTTGCTTATCTACTTCATGTATAGTAGTTTGTATCTGTTAGTTCCATACTCCTAGTTTATCCCTCCCCTCCTTCTCCCCTTTGGTGACCATAATCTTGGTTCCTATGTCTGTGAGACTGTTCTGTGTATACATCTATTTGTGCTACTTTTCTGGCCAACGCACCCATGAAAAGATGCTGAATCTTGGGTTCATTGTAACACAGCTGGTAGAACAAGCAGGGTGGTTTGACTCTTGATGGAGATGCTGTGTCTTCAGGCTGCTCTCTGCTTGCTAAGCAGACCCCATAGACAGAAGCTGCTGCCTGGAGAGGCACAGCCGGCTGTTGGGCACCGGGCTCGATGGCGGCTGAGTCTCATTGTTTCTGTGGGGTGTAGCTGTGATTTCCTACCTGAAAGTTGTGGAGCTCAAAAATTTGAGTCCTCCCCGAGCTGCCAGTGGGCCAGAGTTTCAGGTGTTCAGGACTGAGCACCTGGGGGTGTGGAGGTAATTAGCTACTCCCATTTCCCCATGCGGCCCCTCTGAAGGGGACGAGGAGTGACCACCCTCCTGTTGCCACGACCTGCTGACCGGTCAGGACTTACAGCTGTGCGGTCATCTGAGTCGCTCAGTGAATGAGTCTAGTGCCCAGGACATGGTGTGCTCCTAGGGACACTCCATAAACCATTTCCCCCTTTCCAGTGGAGCTTCACAGAGTCACATTTACGCTTGTGTTTTTTGAGAAGTGGGGAGTGCACATTTGCTGCATGTCAAGGGCTATTTGTGGGATGCTTTTGAGTCCCTGCTCCTCCTCCTTCGGGTAGTGTGACACCCTGCAAGCCTTGTGGTGCAGGCTGCACACTTCTCTGTGGTCCTCTGCTTGCTGCTGTTGCCATTTGTCCCCACTCCGAGTGGTGAATATGAGGACCACTCCCTGGAGACCAGTGGTTCAGTGTTTAATACAACAGGCAGAGGAAAGGAATATCCAGTCCTGGATCCCCTCAAACCCCCTGGTTATATAATTCAGTTAAAAAAAAAACCTGGAAAGCATCTAATCAATGTGCAAGGGTTCTCTGAAGTGCTGCTTGTCAGTATCAGTCAGTTCCACACGCAAAGGAAAAGAACTTGATGAAGAAAGCTGATAGCACTGGTGCTCACTTGGCTGTAAGCCCCACCCCCTCCGAGCTTGAGTGGGATGCCCTAGAAAGGGAGGCCACTGCTCACAGCAGAGGCCACTGAGGGCCAGCTGCAGCCTGCTGGCAAACACCCTAAGGGAAAAGGGAAAAAGGAAAACTATGCTCAGGGACAGATAGAGAAAAAAGGGGGGGGAAAAAGTATACACCTAGAGGTACAAGGCAGAATTTGTTTAAAAAAAAAAAAAAAAGGATCTTTATTTAAGGGAGAGAGAAGAGGAGAGAAAAGGACAGGTTCAGACCAAGAGAGAGAAAGGTCTGGAGGCAGGTCCGCAGGCCCCTCCCTCTTCTTCCCCTCTTTCCTGCTCATCATCAGATGGAAACTATAAACCATGGGCACATGTGGTTAAAAGCCTAAGACAGATGGAAAAAATAGATATAGATTTCCCTGCTAGATATAGGGGGAAAAGTAGCTAATTAAAATGTACAGATAACATAAGGTATACATATAATACAAAAATGTACATATAATTTATGTACACATAAATACACATATAAATATGCATAATTACATACTATGCACAATTATGTAAAATATACATATAATAAAAATATACTAGTTATATATATACAGGGCTTCCCTAGTGGCTCAGATAGTAAAGAATCTGCCTGCAATGGAGGAGACCCAGGTTAGATTCCTGGGTCAGGAAGATCCCCTGGAGAAGGAAATGGCAACCCATTCCAGTATTCTTGCTTGGAGAATTCCATGAACAGAGGGGCTTGGTGGGCATGGGGTATCAAGGAGTTGGGCACGACTGAGCAACTAACACTTTCACTTTTTTTCACATATATTTGTATATATACGTGTGTGTGTCATAAATTTTGGTGTATAAATGTTAGATTTCAATAAACCAGTCCTGAATATTCATTGGAAGGACTGACGCTGAAGCTGAAACTCCAATACTTCGGCCACCTGATGCGAAAAACTGACTCATTTAAAAATACCCTGATGCTGGGAAAGATTGAAGGTGGGAGGAGAAGGGGATGACAAAGGATGAGATTGTTGGATGGCATCACCAGCTCAGTGGACATGAGTTTGAGTAAGCTCCGGGAGTTGGTGATGGACAGGGAGGCCTGGCGTGCTGCAGTCTACAGGGTCACAAAGAGCTGGACGTGACTGAGTGACTGAACTGAACTGAACTGAAATTAAAACAAAATTCCACAATTTGATCTAGTTGGAATTCTAAAATTTATATACTAAAATTGCATGTAACAAACTACATGTATAATAATTATATATAACAAATATATATTCAATATTTACTTACTAAAAGAATTTACAGAACAGAAAGATAATAGGGGTGCTGATTGACTTTGTGACTCTGTAACCTAGATTCCAAATTACTTTCTTTCTTTCTTTATTTTTAGTGTTTGTTAAAATGCACTGATTGACAAAACACTTTATCAGTACTGGGGCTCAAATTAGTTACACCTGGGAGTCACACTAAATTTAAACGTGGCACCCCAGCATAATTTTAGGAAATTAACTAAATATCAAATAGGGAGAAATAAACATGTCTCACTGTAATTGTAGGGTTTCCCTGATGGCTCAGTTGGTAAAGAGTCCACCTGCAATGCAGGAGACCCCGGTTTGATTCCTAGATCAGGAAGATCCACTGGAGAAGGGATAGGCTACCCACTCCAGTATTCTTGGGCTTCCCTTGTGGCTCAGCCTAAAGAATCCACCTGAAATTTTGGAGACCTGGGTTTGATCCCTGGGTTGGGAAGATCCCCTGGATACCCACTCCAGTATTCTGGCCTGGAGAATTCCATGGAGTGTATAGTCCATGGGGTCTCAAAGAGTCAGACACAGCTGAGAGACTTTTCACTTTCACTTTCACTGTAAACTTACCTAAATTTCCCATCATCATAGTATCCATTGTCCTAAGAAATTCCATGCTATGCATAGACACTCTGACACAATCAATAATAAAATTAAATCTTTGGCTCCCACAAGTGAAATTATAGTGATAAAAATGAGATCCTACAGGCTCTCTCACTCTCCTCCCAGTTAAAACTGTTAATATGGCCCAATGTAATTTAATACAGGCCCTCTCAAGTATTAAATTGTGTTACATACATCTTAATTAATAAAAAGTGATTATCCCCACTTCTCTATTTGACAGCCCAATTTCGCCTGGAGCATGTCGTGGGGGATTGTTGCCACTTGAATGCTGTGGTTCCATCCTTCAGGGCCCTCCTTGGTTGTTGTTCAGTTGCTCGGTAGTGTCTGACTCTTTGTGACCCATGGACGGCAGCGTGCCAGGCTTCCCTGTCCATCACTATCTCCTGGAGCTTGCTCAAACTCATGTCCATTGAGTCAATGATGCCATCCAACAATCTCATCCTCTGTCACCTCCTTCTCCTGTTTTCAATCTTTCCCAGCATCAGGGTCTTTTCCAGTGAGTCAGCTCTTCTCATCAGGTGGCCAAAGTATAGGCGCTTCAGCTTCAGTGTCAGTCCTTCCAGTGAATACTTAGGTTTGATTTCCTTTAGGATTGACTGGTTTGATCTCCTTGCCGTCCAAGGGACTCTCAAGAGTCTTCTCCAGCACCATAGTTCAAAAGCATCAAGTCTTTGGTGCTCAGCTTTCTTTACGGTCCGACTCTCACATTTGTACATGACTACTGGAAAAACCATAGATTTGAGAAGTGGATCTTTGTCAGCAAAGTGATGTGTCTGCTTTTTAATATGCTGTCTAGCTTTGTCATAGCTTTTCTTCCAAGAAGCAAGCACCTTTTAATTTCATGGCAGCAGTCACTGTCTGCGGTGATTTTAGAGCCCAAGAAAATAAAGTCTGTCACTGTTTCCACTTTTTCCCCTTCCATTTGCTATGAAGGGATAGGATTCAATGACATGATCTTAGTTTTTTTGAATGTTGAGTTTTAAGCCAGCTTTTTCACTCTCCTCTTTCACTTTCATCAAAAAGCTCTTTAATTCCTCTTTTCTTTCTGCCAATATGATGGTATCATCTGCATATCTGGGCTTACTGATATTTCTCCCAGCAATCTTGATTCCAGCTTGTGCTTCATCCAGCCCAGCATTTCACATGATGTGCTCTGACAATGTACAGCCTTGATGTACTCCTTTCCCAGTTTGGAACCAATCTGCTGTTCCAAGTCTGGTTCTAACTGTTGCTTCCTGACTTGCATACAGGTTTCTCAGGAGGCAGGTAAGGTGGTTTGGTAGTCCCATATCTTAAGAAGTTTCCACAGTTTTTTGTGATCCCTCATACCCATATCAAATATTATTAAAATTATTGACTCCCTGTGGCACAGTGGTAAAGAATATGCCTGCAATACAGGAGACCCAGTTTCGATCCCTGGGTAGGGAAGGTCCCCTGGTGGAGGGCATGGCAACCCACTCCAGAGAATCCCATGGACAGAGGAGCCTGGTGGGCTACAGTCCATGGAGTCACAAAGAGTCAGACACGACTGAAGCGACTTAGCACATCCAATCAACAGCCAGTGAATATTTTGCTCCTAAAAACGTGGCTAATACATTCTGTTCAGCACCAATTTCACCTCCCTCTCATCTGTGGTTTGCCTTCACCTTGGAAGAGACATACCTTTTCCAGACCACACACAGGGCCCCTCGAGCTGTCACAACCTATGCAGACAAGATCTTCACTACATCCACTCTTCTCCAGGAGAATAGCTGTCATTATATTGATGACATACTCCTTCAGGGAGACTTATTTGACACTTATTAAGGCTTCTCTGGTGGCTCAGACAGTAAAGAATCCACCTGCAATTTAGGAGACCCAGGTTCAATCCTTGGGTTGGGAAGATCCCCTGGAGAAGTGAAAGGCAACCCACTCCATATTCTTACCTGGAGAATTCCATGGACAGAGGAATCTGGCAGCCTACAGTCCATGGGGTTGCAAAGAGTCAGCACAACTTAGCGACTAACAGTAAGGGCGTTTAAATCCAGCTTCTTTTAGTCATTTTGGGGTTCTGATGACAGCAAATTTTACTTCCAAAATGGATCAACAATCACTTAGACTTTGGCAATCTCTTCTCAGGCCTTCTCAGCCTCTTCTCATGCCCTCCACCAGGGGATCCCTGGACCACTTATGATAGCCATATTTGTCCAAAGCTTCCTAATACAAGAAGATGCTCTCAGCCTTTAGCTACACATGACTGAAACAGCAAATAACTGGCTCCATGCTGGGCTCTCTGGACAATGGAGACTCTCACAGACCTTGAGCTCGTGACCCTCTGTACCCAGATGTGCATTACACTGGAGCATGGAGACAGAAGCCTCCTTAAGGCTTAAGACTTTGAGACATGGTGGAGCCAAATTTGGGCCCTCTGGCATGTCCCTCCTGCAGAAGGGGTTGGCTTCCCCTGTCCTCAGTCCTGTGCCAAATGCCACGTGTGAGAGGATGTTACCCCTCCCCCAGACTCTTTGGCTACTTGGAAATCCCTGTGGGATTCACTGAGTGAACAGCAATGGAAGTTTATTGATTATGTGAATGGCGCTGGTAACCATCATGGGAGATAGAAGTATGGTAAAATGTTGCTGTTTTCCATCCTTTAGCCAGGAAGACCCAGATAAAGGAGGGGACCCAAGAAACAGCACACTTAGCCACACTTTAGGCAGTCATCTCTGCACTGGGTGTTCTGGCCAACAAGTGGCCCCCACTTTCACATTTATTATAAATTGTTGGGCCATGGCCTAAAAATTGTTCCCTTTAAGGTAAAATTCACCTGCCATGCAGGAGGCACACGAGATGCAGTTTTGATCCCTGGGTCAGGAAGATCCCTTGGATTAGGAAATGGCAACCCACTCTCCAGTATTCTTGCTGGAAAAATCCCATGGACAGAAAAGCCTAGTGGGCTACAGTCCATAGAGCTGCAACAAGTCAGACATGATTGAGCAAGCGAGAGCTTCAAGGGTAAAATCAAAGAAAAACAAAAAGAACCAAAATCATGACCCTGGGAAACTTTTGCCTCACAGACACCCAAAATATAAATCAACATTGCACGACTTTCTGTATACTAAGGCCGCGGTGCAAGGCCTAACTTAACACTCCTTACTTTCTTTGGGATTGCAGATAATACTTGTAGTAACAAAGACATGTATTTTACTTTTCAAAGTGTGCAATACTGGGTGCTTGCAAAAGGTATTTAATAGGGCTTTCTTGTTCCTAATGAGTCCCAGATAACTGGCTTGATTGAGAGGTGTAATGACATCAAACAACCTCTTTTCAAATTCTGTTCCAACAATGGACCCCTAAATAGGTTTCTATCTTGTCTCAGGTTGTAACCTATCTTTATGAAGTTTTGATCTTACTCCCATTCCTTAAGGGCTGGAGGCCAGATGGAGGTGCATACTTTCCTGGGACATATTACCCAGAGGTTATGCAACAGGCCGGACAGCTGCTCATCTGATATGGGGCCCCTTTGAACTATTTAAACTTCCACCAAAGAATAAGAACAAAAACACTCTCAAATGAAGTTGTATATCCTTCTGTTGACTGGATCTTCTTACTACCAGTCTAGGTGTTTTCATTAGTTTACAGTCTGGAGGCTCAAATCCTCAAAGTAAGCCATTGTTTTCATGCAGAAACAGCAAATGCTGAGACCCACATCAACCTGTGGGTGGGTGGTATCCACTTGGATGGGTCACTCCAGTCCCACATCGCAGCTGACAACTCCTTCCAAGAGCTCATCACTGGGGTGATATGGTCCCAGTCAAGACCTCACTGTTGGAGACAACTTCACCCTGGATGATGAGATCTCTGCCCCAGCATTGCCCATAAACTCATTGTCTCTCTTAAGGCACATGTTGGACACAGGACGTTTTTGCTTTTCTTCCTTTGATATTAGTGATTCTGCCGTGCTTCTGATCTTGCTGTCTGCTTAGCCCATGCCTATGCAAAAGAGTTCATACCTTACATCACTCAAAAACTTAATTCAAAGTGGATCACAAATCTAAGTATAAATCCTAAAATGATATAACTTCTAGAAGAAGAGGAGAAAATCTTTTCGACCTTGGATTAAGCAAAGCTTTCTTAAATATGATTGACAAAACATGATCCTTATAAGAAAACACTGATGAACTGAAGTTAATGACAGCTGAAAACATTTATTCCTTGAAAGATAATAAGAGAATTAAAATATAGGTCATGGACTTGAGGAAAATGTTTGCAAAACATGTATATGATAAAATATTTAGATCTAGAATATGTAAAGAACTCTCAAACAACCAATAAGCAATAGGCAACGGAGCTGAATACTTCATCAAAGAAGATCCATGAATGGCAAATACATTAGTGTGTGAAAAAATGCTGAACATTATGAGTGATTAGGAAAGCTCAAATTAGAACCACAGTGAAACGCCTCTGTAGACCTGGGGTATTACATTGGCTAAAATTTAAAAGATGGATCATACCAAGTTTTGTCCAGGGTGTGGAAGAACTGGAGCTCTCATACATTGCTGGTGGGATGTAAAAAATGGTACAATCAGTTTGGAGGACAGTTCAGCACTTTCTTATAAGGCTAAACATCTACCGTATGGTCTAGCTCATCCACTCCCAGTTATTCACCCAGTGGGAACCTGAAAGTCCATAGGAACTTTAAATACAACAGCCTCAAACTAGAGACAACCCAAATGCCCTTTGGCAGGTCAATGGATGAACAAACTTGACCTGTCTATATAAGGTGATGCTACTCAGCAATAAAATAACTATTGATACATGCAACAACATGGATGGATCTCAAAATAATTACACTGATGCCAGATATAAAGGAACACTTTGCTCTATGATTTCATTTTCATAAAATGCTACAAAATGCCAACTTATTGATAGTGGTATAAAGTAGATCCATGGCTGTCCAGGTAATGGGGATGGAGGAGGGCAGAGATGGACAGGAGAGAGGGAGTATAAAGCAGCATATGAAGACTTTGGGGAGGTGATGGGTTCATTGATTATCTTGATTGCAGTGATAAATGTATACCAAAACATTTTAAATACATCAATGATGCTCCAATATAGTATTATGAGACTAAAATGAAGAAACACGTGTAAAGCACCAAAAGGGTCAGGAGTGTATACAATCCTAGTGGCTGGAAGCTGATGTTGTTATGGTTAATTTTTAGTAAGTGGATCTGTCATCAGACGGAGGTCTGGCTGTTACCTCTTTTCAGCACTTTGGAATGAACCCCATCATTTACCTCTGACAGTTAGTGGTCTGCCTCTCTAGGCTATCCCCCAGCCCTCTCTCTCCTTCCAGAAATGATCTCTGCTGATTCATAACCCCCGACCTGGCCTTCCTTACCCCGGTGAACTCTGGCTTCGAGGTTCCCCTGCTCCCACCGCTTGCTTGCACGTGAAGATGATTGATTCACACTACGAGGGGCCCCTCGATCCGCACAATTACCAAAATATTTTGTCTTTGCAGAGCACAGACCCTTTCCAGGGAGAGATCTGGGAGCCCCTCCCTCGTTTACCACACCGGACTGGCTATCTGTCCTTCTGATCATCTTCTTTGGTCTCCAAATGAACTTTAATTTCAGGCAGAGGGAAAAGAAAAGGCTTACCAAACCTTATTTCAGGGCTCCCAGCAGAACTGTCACTTCTCGGTTTTAGTCAAAGGCCCCCTCCATCAGCGACTGGCCACTTAGCATTTGTTAATGGATCTAACTTCCACAGGCTTTAAATGTTTTCTTGGAATTGATCTTCCCATGAAAAGTATGCTTTGGAGACACGAAATAACCATGAGAACCTTAAATGAATTTCACTATATCAAATGGAGAAAAACAATGCTTTTGAAATGCGTGATACAGGGAATAAAGGGCTGTCAGGCATCAAGACGGGGAGGGTGATGAGGGCCTGTGGACCACTTGCGCTGAACTCTTGCGGCTTGCCACAGATGTCTGTATTTGCATTCGAGACATGAATGTACACTGTGAATCAGTTTCACTGCCTTGGCATACAGCACTTCCTGCCCCGTCCACACCCTGGGCCTGTCCCCACTGGGGTGGTGGAGTATCTGAGTCACTCTTCTCTCTTCCAGGGGGTGATGGCTTTGCCTGGCAAAGAAAGACAAGGAGGCGTCCTGCTCCCTCCTCACCCCTTTCCCCCATCTGCTGCAAAGAGCCTGTAGACCTTGGGAAAAGTGGGTGCCGGGGCCCTAGTTCTCCAGGAACGTGGAGGTGTGGAGACATCGCATCAGGGCCTGGAGAACAGAGATTAGCCCTCCGCCCATCTTGTCCACCCCTCCCTCCCTCTGACGCTCAGTGAGCAGGTGTTGTCCGAGGGCAGCCCGTGCCCAGCTCTGTGTGGGGCCGGAGGTTCAGGCGGGACGAGCCCTGGCCCCCTCCTCACTCTGCACACAGAGGCCGTGTCAGCCTCTGACCCGCACGCTGTCGCCCCGCCCCCTCGCCCCGCCCCTACCTCGTGCCACCACCTGACTCTGGACACAGCTGCGTCTGCTCACGCTTCCCCACCGAACGTCAGCTCCACGAGGTCGGGCCTTTCCCTGTCCCGCTCAGAGCTGTGTCCCCAGCCTGACGCGGCCCCCGGCGCGTAGTGGACACTCTGCTTTGTGAGTGAATGTTGTTGGACGTGCTCTAGTGGAGGAAGCGGGAGGCACAGAGTTGCAGGAGTCCTCAGGCGACTGCCTTCCTTGGTGTGTGAGGCCGCCTGCCCAGGGAACACAGGAGGGGCTCCCACAGCATCTGCTATGATCACAAGAAAACATTCCTGTGCATGGAGCACTTGGACTCTGAACAGCAAACTCCATCCTCGCTTAACCGAGGCCAACCCAGCCCCCTGCCAGTGACAGACAGCCTCCCACTGCCACCAGGCCACTTGGATCTGCACACATCCCACCTAAACCTGGCCCTCCCTGTGGGCAGAGAGAGGGTCCCGCTGGGCCCTCTGTGCTGTGTCTCCCTGGGTCGTGCAGGAGTGATTCTGATGCAGGAGGCTGGGTGGGCTCAGAGATGCTGCGCTTCTAACATGCTCCAGGTGATGCCGCTGGTCCACGGAGCACATGCTGGGCAGCAGGGTGGTAAGTGTACACCTTGTTTGTACATTGATGTGATAAGTGCTTACTGAGGGCCTACTGCGTGCTGGATGCCAGGACCTGGTGGCGAGCAAGATGAGCTTGGCCCTGCCCTGTGGAGCTCACACTTTGTCAAAAACACAGAAAGGGATGAGCCAGTGATGTGTGCCTTTTTTTTTTTTTTTTTTGCAGAGGGGAAGCTGAAGTCTATAGAGGGGAAAGGATCTTACAATGAGGGAGCTGGGATTCAGAGAGGTTAGTAACCTGCCCGAATGACACAGACAGGAAGTGGTGGAGCAGAAGAACGCCTAGCAGTGTGACCGATCCCCAAACCCACACGCTCACCCCAGTGTCCAACCCAGGCGCTGCCTACGGGGAGCCTGCAGGGGAGCCTAGCTCTTCCTGCCAGGGTGTGGGGTGGGGTGGCCCAGGGAACAGGCTGGCTGGGCTCCCGAGGCTGGTCTTGGGGTGCATCCTGAAGGGTCAAGTCAGAGGATCGCTCTCATCCCGGACAGAGCCTGGATTTGGGGCAGGAGGACTGTTCCACAGCAGAGCCCAAGGGAAAGCTGGGAGTCAGGCCTAGGAAAGCTGAATCCCACAGCCAAGGCAGAGGGGAAAGCGAGGAGTAGTGCCTGGTTAGGAGCAGGGTCCCGAGGGATGCCTGAACACCCAGGAGTGTCCCCTGATGGGTCTGGCCAGGCCAGGTGTGACTGGGTCTCAGGGGCCTACTGGGAGTGCACAGCCTGGAGCTGCTACTGGCTGTGTGCCGATCCCTCCGGCCTCACCCACCCCATTCTTGGCTGTGCAGTACAGAGTCCTGGATTGACCTCTTGGCTCTGTAGAAAGCTGGGCTCCAGCCTCTGCTCCCTCCCCACGCAGGTCCAGTGCCCGTGAGGATGGGGTCAGGGTGGGGATGCACCATGTCAGGGTTTGTTCAGCCCTGGCAGAGGTTAGTGGTGTGTTACTCCAGGGGCTCCCTTTGCATCCTAGGGAGGCAGGATGCTTTCAGTTATCAGAAGCAGGTCTTCTGGCTGTGTCTCCTGGATCAAGTCTTCTTTGGAGGTAATAATTAAAGCGGGCACATTAAGGAAGCGACAGTCCAGGGCTCAGGGGAGGAGGAGAAGGGAGGATGCGGTGTAGACCTAGAAAGAGGGATCTGGGCACCAGGACAAGTGATACTCAGATGGAGGCTTCTCTGTGAGCCCAAGACTCCCCCACGGCCCCGGGGAGGAGGGGCTCTCAGTCTGTGTCAGTTCCTTGAGCTGTAAAACAGCTTCACACAGTCCCTTCCTTGGAGAGTGGTGGTGAGAATTAATGGGGTAGTACACACACAAGCTGGCACACAAAAGGTCCCTGCCCCAACCCCCACCCCTCTGCCGATCAACCGTGGGTGGCATCACTGGTGTTCTAAATGGGACCTGAATGGGAGGCGCGTTCAGGCTCCTGGTTTCCGCTGACTCTGACTCTTCATGACTGTAGGGCCTGGTCTCACTCTGCTTTGCTCTCTCTGCTTTGGGTACCCAAGCAATTTTTTCCCGCCATGTCTTGGGTATGGCCTAGGGAAGGGAGGAGTTCGGGCTACATTTCCCCAAAGAAGCCTTGTTGTCATGCTTAGCAGTAACAGAAGCCATTAGGACTTTTGGATTAACCCCAGTCTATAACAAAGCTTTAGGGAAAAAATATACTCTGAGTACAAAAAAAAAAAAATAGGAACATGACATTCCTAAATTACTGGAGAAGAATGAATATCTGTCATGCACCCTTGCATGCCAAGTATGCGCTAAGTTCTTGCATATATTAATTTACTTAATTCTTACAATGATCCAATGAGATTAATAGTGTTAGTCTTCTTTTTTTTTCTGGCATACATTTATTTTATTTTAAAAATTAACCTTTTAGGGGGTGGGGATAATTGAAGAGCCCTATGCAGTTATAGGAAATTATGCAGTAATCTTTTCCTGTTCTTCCCTAGGGTGTAACTATCATTGTTGGAAATAACAAGAGAACCCAAGGAGCACTCTGAAAAGTGGACAGAGGAAGGCAGATGGGTTAGGAACCCCAGGACTGGAGGAACAGTATGGTAGCAGGATGTCTTAGACACCTGTCCCTCGCCCTACAGAAGAAGGAGACCCAGGCCCCGTTTCTCTATTAGCCCCACTTGGCAACGGATGGCGCCCAGATAAGCCCCTTCTTCCACTGGATCTAATGGGAGCCCTGCCCACATCATTTAGGCCAGGCGAATTCTGCCACAGCCCCCAGCCAGGAAAGCACCTATCAACCTGTGGAGGAACTGACATTTAGTTTAGTTTAAAAAAAGAAAGGAATAAGACAGGTCTTGTGTGCCCTTTATCCGTTTCTCCCTAATAGTAACATTTTGTAAAGCTGCAAGACAATATCATAATCAGGAGATTGACATGATGCAACCCACCCATCTTGCTCAGATTTCTCCCGTTTTCAATTGTGCTCATTCACAAGCATGGGTGTGTGGGTGGGGGGCATCTCTGCTCACCCTGAGCCACCATGACCACACCAAAATGGTAGCTTCTATCTGCCCTGAGCGCCTTGCACTTCCAGCTTGCTACCAGAGCTTGGTGACTCTGACTCTATGTTCCAAACTGAGATTCCCAGGAGGGGAAATTTGATAGCTGGGCCAGTGTGGACCCCCTGTTCATCTCAATACTATTTGTAAGCTGAGGGTTGCTGGTGGTGGTGGAAGGGGGAGAGGAACTTATCAGGGCTATGGGCTGAGCAGGGAGGGATAGGCTAGGAGAAAATAATCAGCATTTCTAAAATGATGGGAATTATAGTCCTCAGTTTTCAGATAAGGAAACTGAAGCTCAAAGAGGTTACAATGATTTGCTGAAGATGGCAGAGTGACCCCAAGACTCATTGCAGCACTGTTTACAGTAGCTAGGACATGGGGCCAGCTTGGCTGTCCATCGACAGATGAGTGGATAGAGAGGCTCTGATGCACGTGGGCAGTGGGGTATTACTCAGTCATTAAAGGGGAACATATTTGAGTCAGTCCTAATGAAGTGGATGAACCTAGAGCTTATTATACAAGGTGCGGTGGGTCAGAGAGAGAGAGAGAGAAAAACGAACATCACATATATGTGGAGTCTGGAAGTGTTGAGGAACCTATTTGCAGGGTGGCAATGGAGATGTGGGCTTCCCAGGTGACTCAGTGGGTAAAGAATCTGCTTGCCAATGCAGGAGATGCAGGAGATATGGATTCTAGCCCTGGGTTGGGAAGATCCCCTGGAGGAGGACATGGCAACCCATTCCAGTATTCTTGCCTGGAGAATCCCATGAACAGAGGAGCCTGGTGGGCTATGCTCCATAGGGTCACAAAGTGTCAGACAGGACTGAAGTCACTTAGCATGCACTCACGCATGCAGTGGAGATGCAGGCATGGAGAAGGGAGAGGGCGGGGTGGAGAGAGAGCAGCATGTACACAGAGTCGCATGTACGCTGCCATATGTGGAGTGGGCGGCCAGGGGGAACTTGCTGTGTGACTCAGGGAGCTCAGATCGATGCTCTCTGACCACCTGGAGGGGTTGGGATGAGGTGGGAGGTGGGAGGGAGGTTCAAGAGGGAGGGGACGTGTGTATGCCTATGGCTGATTCATGTTGATGTGTGGCAGAAACCAACACAATTTTGTAAAGCCATTATCCTTCAATTAAGAATAAATAAAGAAAGATGGCACAGCCAGCAAGCTGGAAAATCACGATTTATACCCGAGGTTCAACTGCCACCAGCCTGCAACCCTCAAGCCCTCTTGCTTTTCTGGCTCTTCTCCCATCTATTCCTCTCCCCTGCTGCTTCCGGCCAGGTCAAGGAGAACAGGAAGTGGGGAGAAATGACTTCCCTGAGGAGAGGGGTAAGGGAGAAGCTCCTGGGGTCCATGAGGGTGAAGTCCCACCACGGCCCCCTCGTCGGCAGATCCCCCCCAGGGCCCTGCTCCCAAGGCCGAGGCTGCCCCAGCTCTCCTTCCTGAGCAGGCCCGAGGAAGTCAGCGACCCTGACTCTCGTGCTCAATTATTCATGCCAGTAAGGGTTTAATTAAAATTTCATGACAGTCATCGTTTTGCACCCAGACAGCTCATGGCCTTGCGTTTTTGCCTGAGTACAGCTGTCCCACCACTGAGATCTTCATCCAAAGCCTTTCAACCTCCACAAATCAGTTTTGATAACAAGTCCTCTTGTGATTCGCTGAGAAGTCCAAAGCGGGGCAGGCCTCCTGTAGACCCAGTGCCCTGGTAACTGTGGTTAAACAAGGACCTCTTGGGAGCAGGGCTGTGGGGTCTGCCAACTGTGTGGTCCTGCCCTTGGGTTCCAGGAGGCAACTCTGATCTCAGTGGGATCCGTGGGATGATTCCAGGTAAACAACAGCCAATTATAGAAGAAGGGAGACTGTACCTGGAGGTTACAGAAAACCACATCTCTGTAGACGAGGGCAGTGGGATGATGTGTGTGCATCCCCTTCAGGGTGTCTTAGGGTCAGGTAGGTGACCTTGGGGCATGTCGCTAGTTTCTCCACTTGGGAGGAGGGCTGACGAACCCTCCTTCACGGAGCACTAGTGAGGGTCCCAGGAGAGGGGCTGTGGGAAGCTCTCAGCATGGTACTGTGCACAGCACCTGCTCGGATAAGTGGTGTTGACCTGAAGTGGGTGCCAGATGACTTGCTGAGCTGGGTGAGGTGGGGATGGGGAGCCCTGGCTTCTGGGCCTCCCCTATCCCACTGCTGATTGTCTGAGGAGGCTTTGGGCACCACTGGGCAATGAGAAGGTGGATCTGCATTGAGGAGAACCAGACATGGAGAGTCAGGGAAGTGGCAATAGACTTCTCTGCTCTAACAGACAAGAGAGCTTTGGAGGGAGCCCAAACAGAGCTGATAAGAGACGGCATTTAGAGAAACTGGGGGCCGGTGAGAGATGGCCGGCAAGGTCAGTCCAGGCCTTCCAGAAACAAAACAGAGCAGGGTGTGTCCTGAAAGCCGGCAGAGCTCCACCCACTGTGAGGGCTGGGGGCAGGTGGTGCCTAGAGATCCGGGTGAAGAGAGCACCCATAATATCTGAGAAAGGGGTGATGCCTGAGCTCAGAGATTCACCAGAGGCTCTGGGAATGAGTGCCTCAGACCACGCGGTGTGCATCCATATCCCTTCTGCATCCACTGATGCAGGGCCTGTTAATGGGATAACTGGGAAGACCTGGCACATAACTGGGAGCATTCAGTGTAGTGTAGGTTCTTGGAGATAGCAGGGATTCCATGGGACCATTGCTTAGGACCTGGGGAAGAAACAAGTCTAATCCTGGGAGGGAGCCACGGCAGAGTGAAGGGAACAACTGGACCTCAGGGAGATCTGGGTTCTGGGCCTAACTCAGCCTCCAGACCACTGTGTGACTCAGGGCCAGTCACTCGGCCTGTCTGTACTTCTGCAGAACAAGACCATTTCTAAGACCTCTCCCAGAGCCTTAATTCTAGAGGGTTCTGCATCCCCCACCCCCACCTTAAACATGACCAGTGGCTTCCCAGCTCAAATCTGCCTTCTGCCAGGAGGCACGTCAACACCAGAAAGCCATAGTGCGGAGTCAGCAGCCCTCATGGTCACTGCGTGATGTGGGTCTGGCGGTGACGGGCTGCTGGGTTCATTAGAGTCTGGGGATAATGTGCCCTCGCCCTTGGAGATGCCATTACAGGGTGGTTTCCGCAGCTTCCTCTGTGGGAGGAAGGGAAAGAGGGAGAGAGGGCAGCGGGAGACGAACCTGACTCACACCCCTTGGGGAGAGGCTGACACAACAAAGTTTTGTGCTGGTCTCAGCTTGGAGACTTAGGTGCTGGAGGGGAGGCAGCCATTAGGCTCTTTCATTTCCTGTGACAGGAACCTCAGTGCAACCTGGCTTGAGCTCAGAAGGGATTTATTGGTTTTACGCCACTGACAACCTCAGGGATGAGCCTTTACTTCGACCTTGTTGCAGGGGCTCAAATGATGCTACCAGGACCTCCTCCATCTTTTAGCATCTCTACCTCCTGCAGTCATGCTCAGATCCCCCTTCTTTGAGGCCAGATGGTTTTCCCTCCAGACTGAAGTCCAGCAGAGAAGAGAGAGCTTCCTCAACAACTAATCAAAAGTCCTGGGCTGATTTCTATTGGCTCCAAGGGCCACACACTTATCCCTGAACTGATCTAGGTCAGTGAAGAGAAATGTGGTGATTGGCTTAATCCAACGAAGAATCATCCTGCAGTCCGGAAGTGAGGCTGATCCAGCCCAAGCCAGAGATGGGCTGAGTGTAGGGGAGGAGGAAATTCTCAGGGGGAAATTACAGCTTTACTAGTAAAAGGGTGCCAGGGCACCAGGTGGCAATGGCTTACCGATATCCTCTACTGGCCTTAGGATGGAGGGCAAGAAAAACAAATGTGTAAAATCAAGGGAATAGTGGGGAGAAAAGCCTAGTAGATGTGAAGTGTGGCTGATCTTATTTCATCTTCCGAACAGTTTAATGAGAGTGTGACTACTATTATCCTAAACCCAGAATCTATTTTTTCATGTTGGAAGAATCTTCAAAAGCACCTGGTCTGACATCCTTGTGCTCAGAGATGAAGCAACAGACCTAGAAAATTTAAGTGACCATCTCAGGGTCGCACAGTTCATTAGCAGAAGACTCAGGTCTTCCCAGAGAGAGGTTGTTCCGCTGGTGTCCATCTGCTCAGAGGAGCTGCAGAATTACAGTGAAAGCTCTGCAAGGCAAGCCTGGCTCTCACTCACACAGGCAGGCCAGGCTACATGGGCCAGAGTCCACTCTGCCCTGGCTGAGTGGAAAAGGGGGTCCTTCATCACCTGCCGGTCCCTCCCGCCCTCTCTCCTACATGAGCAGGTGTCTCAGTAGATACACCCAGCTGGGCCCTGCTCGAGAGTCTCAGAGCATCCTGGGGCTCTTCACACTTCACACTCCTGATCAGTAGTTGACCCCAACCTCTGCCATCAGATCCTATCTCCCTGCAGGTCTGTAAAAGCAGACAAATTAATTCTGGAGTATGAGAGCTGGTGAGGCTATCCATGGTCATCTAGCCAAAACCCTGCATCTTACAGGAGGCAGACTGAGACCCAGGAGAGGCAGGGCACTGCAAGGCAGGCAGAGCGAACCAGGTAGAAGGGCTCCTGACTCCCAGGCTAATGCTTTCCCACTACCCACTGATCTGGCTACTGCTTGAGCCCTCAGCTGTCCTTCTCATGACCCTTGGTGGGGACCATCAACGCTCTTAAGTTATACACATTTACGCACCAACAACCTCTCTCCCTTAAATGAGGGAGTGAGTGAAAGTCACTCAGTCATGTCTGACTATTTTTGATCCCATGGGCTTTTCCAGGCCAGAATACTGGAGTGGGTAGCCTTTCCCTTCTCCAGGGGATCTTCCCAACCCAGGGATTGAACCCAGATCTCCCGCATTGCAGGCGGATTCTTTAGCAGCTGAGAGCCACAAGGGAAGCCCTTTGCAAGGTGTATCCACCCTCCTATTTAAACGTGAAACAACAGGGTCAGAAAGCAGTTAGGGGTTGTGCTAAGTTAGTTGCCCACCATTCAGAGATCAAGGCTAGCTCTCTGTGACTCAGGACAGAAGACTTCAAAGAGTTTGTGTCACTGTTATCTTCCTAGATCCCAGCAAGACTGGAGTCCCTGGAACTGTTGCCCTACTTATAGATATAAGAACCAGGTTCAGAGAGGCCCAGTGCTCTGGGCTCCCTCACACAGCTGGTCAGTGGTGAAGAGGATGTGGTCAGGTTGCCTGGAGTCCAGTTTCTGGTAGCTTGTCACCTTGCCAGTCCTGCAGCTGGGAATGGCCTTCCTGAGGGTAATGGAAATCTGACCAAGGAAGATGCAGAAAGTTAGGGGTTGTGTTTTTCATCCAATGAGACATCTGGATGGGGCGAGAGTTGGGGTGGGGGGTGATGAAAACCCAATAGCTTGAAAATGCCATCAGGCCAGCCTTCTCCTCTATCTTTCCTCAGAGTCCTTGGGTGTGCAGATGCCCTCAAAATCACAGCATGGCTGTTCCACCTGAGCTTCAGCCTACCTTTCAATCTGGGCAGCTGGTGGCCAACCAGGAGAATCCAGAGGCTCCTGACCTTCCAGGGAATTTCCCAGAATGCCCTGCACAACCTCTACCCCTGTCTCATTGGTAGGAATTGTGCCACATGACTTCCTGCAGGTGACAAGACTGTATGTTTTCCCATCTCATTGGCCAGAGCTGAGTCACATGACAGCCTGCAGAAGGGTGGAAAATGTAGTGTTTTTAAGCAGGGGAAACTGCTGCCCCCAACCAAACTGGGGTTGTGTTAGTAAGGAAGAAGAAGAAGGTGACTATCCTGCAGTTTCTGCCCCCACATTTACAATCTCATTTTCATGTCTGCCACTTCCCTGGATCCAGACAGCTGGTAAAGAATCCTCCTGCAATGCGGGAGACCTGGGTTCGATCCCTGTGTTGGGAAGATCCCCTGGAGAAGGGAATGGCTACCCACTCCAGTATTCTGGCCTGGAGAATTCCATGGTCTGTACAGTTCATGGGGTCACAAAGAGTTGGGCACAACTGAGTGACTTTCACTTCCACTTGGATCCAGACAAACACCTTTGTTGTGATCAGAAAGTGAGCAGCTGAGCCATTTACCTGGGTCCCCACAGCAGTGTTGAAGAACCAGGTTAGAGCCCAGTTCCCTGCCTTGGACACCCAATAGCTCTTCAGATCTGCACTCCTGCCCACGTTGTCTGCTCTTTCCTCCCTCACTGTCCAATCCCCTGCCTTTCTGGCTCCCCAGACCTGCTGGAGTCAGCACATTTCTGCAGCCTGAAGATGAGAGGACCAAAGTTGGTCACTTATGGCTGTGACACATACATTCAGGCTGAAGCACTTTAAGCAAGTTGGTGATGGAAAGTCCAAACTCAAATCAACCCCCTGGTGTTATACTCCCTCTCTCACCTTCTGCTGGTGGGATATTCACTGGGGTAATCTTAGCAGGGGGCTTCCCAGGTGGCTCTAGTGGTTAAAGAACCATCCTGCCAAATGCAGGAGATGTAAGAGACGTGGGTTTGATCCCTGGGTTGGGAAGATCCCCTGGAGGAGGACATGGCAACTCACTCCAGTATTCCTGCCTAGAAAATCCAATGGACAGGAGAGCCTGGTGGGCTACAGTTCATGGGGTCACAAAGAGTCAGACACAACTGAAGTGACTTAGCACACACACATGCATGCAACCTTAGCAGAGGACAGTTGGTCAGTGTCTATCAAAATTCAAAATGCACATATCCTTTGTCTCAGAAATTTAACTTCTAGGAGTTGCTCATTCTGAAATACTGTATAGAGTACAGAGCTATGTAAGGGTCTTCACAATGGTGTTATTTGTAATAGCAAACTGGAGAAATCTAAATGTCCATCAGTAGGAGATTGGTTACTTAAATTATGGGACAGCCATATCATTGAATACTGAGCAGCCATTAAAATGATTGAATTTGGCCTCTGGGTTTTGACGTGGGAGAATATTCTTGATGTGTTTTTGAATAAAGGAAGTAGTGTGCTGAAAAATGTGAACAGCGTGATAATGATTCTAATAGTCTTGGTTTGTACATAGATAAGTATCTGGCTGGGTGTATATCTGTGGGAGACTCTCAGGAAAATTCCACATGCATTGTGGCCTGTGCATTACATGAACTCTATGTCCCTTATTCGAGGCTATTTGTGCCTGAGATCCCTTCCCATTTTGCCTGCATCATCAAAGTTCCCATCTCTCCTGGATCATTCCAACTAGTGTGCAAACCTGTGCGTGCTCATTCGCTTCAGTCGTGTCCAACTCTTTTCAACCCCATGGACTGTAGCCCGCCAGGCTCCTCTGTCCATGGGGCTTCTCCAGACAAGAACACTGGAGTGAGTTGCCATGCCCTCCTCCAGGGGATCTTCTCGACGCAAGGGGTGAACCTGAGTCTCTTATGTCTCTTGCATTGCCAGGTGGGATCTTTGCCACTAGGGCCACCTATGTACAAACACACCATTCTCTAATCTCCCCCAATACAATCAGTATTAAATCTCTTCTGCTACCTTTGCATCCCTTCACAGTAAAACCAAAGGAGTCACTGTTCTTACTATCTTTGATTTCCCTCTTCTCATTTTCTTCTCACTGCACTCTAACTGGATTTCAGCCCCTCACACTCCACCATAACCACTCTTGACAAACTCACCAATTAGCCATGAATTAATAAATCCAATGGTCAAGTTTCAATGACATTTGAACTATGGGTATTTGGAATAGTTGCTCATGCCTCTCTGAAACCTTTTCTCCTCTCTGCTCTGGGATCCCACCCTCTCTTGATTGCTGCCTCCCTGATTTCTTCTCCTCTGTCTCCTTTGCTGGTTCTTTCTTGGCTCCTCAACCTATTACCCTTGAGTTATTCTAGGGTTCTGCCCCATGTTCTCTTCTCCTTATCCTCCCCCACCCCCTTGGGCACTTCACCAACTTGTGGCTTTATATGCCTTTCATATACTGATGGCTGCCAAATGTACATTTCAGCCTGGACCTTTTCCTGAACCCCAGGCTTGTATATCCAACTGCATGTTCACCCCTCTCGCCCTACCTTCCTGGCTTCTTGCTTCCCTTCTTCCTTTCCTTTCTTCTTCCCTAACTCTTTCTTCTCTCTCTCTCTTTCCTTCTACCCAAAATCACATATTACCTCTGTAATTTGTGCACACAAGCTCATGCGTGTGTGTGAAACAGCCTTACAAAGAAGAGCTGTTCGCAATAGAAAGCAATTCCACACTTTACAGAAAAGGTTTGCCAAAGCCTTCCTTGAAATGCTGCACTCACCAGGGGCCTACAGAAAAAGATTTTGATTTATAAACCCATTTCTTTTATGCTTCAATGCAACCCTTAAAAACATGCTCAATTTCTGTTTCAAGTTCTGTCCAATTCAACCAATATTTTCCCAAGTTCTTACTAAGAGCTGGGTGCTGCACTTGGCACTGTAGGGGAACAGAGATGAATAAGATCTATATTCCAGGGGAAACTGGCACTGCCAACTCTCTCACAGAGAAGGCTTTTAAGAAGAACTTACCTGGGGAGCTGATGCCACAGGAGATTTAGCAAAGCCCTAAACATCATAAGTAGGTTGAATGGCAGCCCAGAATGAAGACATGGCCCTGGTTTCTGACAAAAATCCTTTCCTTGACTGAACTCTAGCCTGGCTCCTCTGGGCCCTCCTCTTACTAGGCCTAACCTTAGCTTATAAAGAATTGAACAAAACACTAACATAGTTTCTAACAGCTCAAGGCCACATCCCTAGGATGTCCACAGGCCCGCTTAAAGAGCCTGCTTGACAAAACTCCAGGCTGCCAAAAGCAGTTATTATTTGTTCTCCTAGCCAACACCAGAAGATATGGCTGCAGTCTCTCAGCCTTCATGGGAGGGCAGGAGCTTAACTCATTGAGTGCCACTGAGAAAACCCAGATGGTTCTTTTTCTTTTCCTTTTTTTTTTTTTTTAACATGGGCCAATCTTCCTTCTCACTTTCTGTACTGTTTCCCTCCCCTGACTCTGCTCAAGCCCCTGCCATCTCCCTTCCTCCTCCATCATTCTCTCTAAAATGCCCAATCAGAAGCAGAAGATATTCAGAAGAATACACAGAAGAACTATACAAAAAAGATCTTCATGACCCAAATAAACACGATGGTGTGATCACTCGCCTAGATCCAGACATCCTGGAGTGTGAAGCCAAGTGGGCCTTAGGAAGCAGCATGATGAGCAAAGCTAGTGGAGATGATGAAATTCCAGCTGAGCTAGTCAAACCTAGCGTCACTAGTTACTGAATAAATTCTGTTTTCACTGGTGTGACTAACGTCCGGCTGTGTTTATCTTCATCGTCTCCCAGACTGGAGGGGTAGCCAGAAGGGCTTTAACTATAGACTGAAGGGTAGCTGAAGAATGGCAGAGTGAGTAGCTGCCAAAGTCACCATGATTTCCTCCTATGTTTCCTTCTACAAATTTTATAGTTTGCATTTTACATTTAGGTCTATGATCAATTTTGAGTTAATTTTTGTGAAGGATAATGTTAATTTTTGTGAAGAATAGGTATTTTTTTTTTTTTTTGCAAATAGCTACACAATTACTCCAGCACCTTTGTTGAAACCACTGTTATTTCTCCATTGACTTGCCATGCCCCTTTGTAAAAATTCAGTTAACTGTATTTATGTGAGTCCATTTTGGGGTTCTCTTTTCTGTTCCATTGGTCCAAGTGTCCAGTGTTCATTATCTTGAAAACTGTAGCTTTATAGTTAGTCTTGAAATTGGATAATGTGAGTCCTCCAACTTTGCTATTTTTTGCAGCATTATGTTGGCTCTTCTGGGTCCTTTGCCTTTCCACAAAAATCAGTTTGCCAATATCCATGAAATAACTTACTGGGGTTTTGATTGGTATTGATTTGAGTCTATATGTCAAGTTGAGAAGAACTGATGTTTTAACATTATTGAATCACAGTTCATGAATATGGACTATATCTTTTACTTAGACCTTTAAAATTTTCTTTTACCAGTGTTTTTGCTATATAGACACTAATTCTATTTTGTTATGCTTATATATAAGTTCTTTGGTTTATTGGTGCTACTGTAAGTGGTATTTAAACAATTCAGATTCCATTTGTTCATTGCTGGTATGCAGGAAAACAACAGACTTTTGTGTATTAACCTTGTGTCATATGGTCTTCATGAGTTCTAGGAGGGTTTACCTTGGCTGAATTTTTTTCTTTTCCTACAGAAAACCATGCCAACTATGAATAAAGACACCTTTATTTCTTCCTTTATGATATACCCACTTTTAATTTCTTTTTCATGTTTCTTTGTCCTAGCTAGAATTTCCAGTATAATGTTGAACCAGAGTGATAAGAAAGAGACATCCTTACATTATTCTTAACCTTTCAACTTTTCAAAGTTGCTCAGTCATGTCTGATTTTTTGTGACCCTATGGATATACAGTCCATGGAATTCTCTAGGCAAGAATACTGGAGTGTAGCCTGTCCCTTCTCCAGGGGCTCTTCCTGACCCAGGAATCAAACTGGGGTCTCCTGCATCACAGGTGGATTCTTTACCAGCTGAGCTACAGGGAAGCCCATTCTTGATCTTAATCTTACTATTACGTATGATATTGGATGTAGGTATTTTGTTGATGTTCTTTATCGTGTTGAAGTTTTCTTCCATTCCTAGTTTGCTGAGAGTTTTCTTTTTTTTTTTTTTTTTTGATGATGATGAATAAGCATTAGATTTTGTCAAATGCTTTTACTGCATCAACTGATACGATTGTATGATTTTTCTTCTTTAGCCTTTTACTGTAGTGGATTATACTGACTGATTTTCAAATGTTCAGCTATCCTTACATTTTCAAATATTGAACTATCCTTGACAATATGAAGTCTTCTAGCCCACGAACATGGAATAAAATACACTTGGTTGACATGTTTGTTATACATTGTTAGATTTGATTTGCTAATATTTTATTAATAATTTTTTGTTTGTAAGAGATGCTGATCTGCAGATATTTTATAATGTCTTTAGTTATTGGCATGCTATTGACTTCATAGGATGAACTAAGATGTGTTCCCTCTGTTTCTCTTTTTTGGAAGAGATTGTAGAGAATTGGTAATATTTCTTCCTTGAATATTTGGTAGAATTCACCAGTGAAACCAACCGGGCCTACTGTTTGTTTTTTTTTTTTTTTTTTACAAGATTTTAAAATGATTATTGATTCAATTTCTCTAATAGTTGAAGGGATATTCAGGTTATCCATTTTTCTTTCTGTGAGTGTTAGTAGTTTGTGTCTTGCAAGGAATGAGTCCATTTCAGCTAAGTTATCAAATTCTATCAAACAGAATTTTTTCCTTATTATTACCTTCAGTTCAGTTCAGTCACTCAGTCATGTCCGACTCTTAGTGACCCCATGAATCGCAGCATGCCAAGCCTCCCTGTCCATCACCAACTCCTGGAGTTCACTCAAACTCACATCCATCGAGTCGGTGATGCCTTCCAGCCACCTCATCCTCTGTCGTCCCCTTCTCCTCCCGCCCCCAATCCCTCCCATCATTAGAGTCTTTTCCAATGAGTTAACTCTTTGCATGAGGTGGCCAAAGTACTGGAGTTTCAGCTTTAGCATCATTCCTTCCAAAGAAATCCCAGGGTTGATCTCCTTCAGAATGGACTGGTTGGATCTCCTTGCAGTCCAAGGGACTCTCAAGAGTCTTCTCCAACACCACAGTTCNAAAGGCTTTGGCATAGTCAATAAAACAGAAATAGATGTTTTTCTGGAACTCTCTTGCTTTTTCCATGATCCAGCAGATGTTGGCAATTTGACCTCTGGTTCCTCTGCCTTTGCTAAAACTAGCTTGAACATCTGGAAGTTCATGGTTCATGTATTGCTGAAGCCTGGCTTAGAGAATTTTGAGCATTACTTTGCTAGCATGTGAGATGAGTGCAATTGTGTGGTAGTTTGAGCATTCTTTGGCATTGCCTTTCTTTGGGATTAGAATGAAAACTGACCTTTTCCAGTCCTCAGGCTACTGCTGAGTTTTCCAAATTTGCTGGCATATTGAGTGCAGCACTTTCACAGCATCATCTTTCAGGATTTGAAATAGCTCCCCTGGAATTCCATCACCTCCACTAGCTTTGTTCGTAGTGATGCTTTCTAAGGCCTGCTTGACCTCACATTCCAGGATGTCTGGCTCTAGATGAGTGATCACACCATCGTGATTATCTGGGTCGTGAAGATCTTTTTTGTACAGTTCTTCTGTGTATTCTTGCCACCTCTTCTTAATATCTTCTGCTTCTGTTAGGTCCATACCATTTCTGTCCTTTATTGTGTCCATCTTTGCATGAAATGTTCCCTTAGTATCTCTAATTTTTTTTGAAGAGATCTTCAGTCTGTCCCATTCTGTTGTTTTCCTCTATTTCTTTGCATTGATTGCTGAGGAAGTCTTTCTTATCTCTTCTTGCTATTCTTTGGAACTTTGCATTCAGCTGCTTATATCTTTCCTTTTCTCCTTTGCTTTTCGCCTCTCTTCTTTTTACAGCTATTTGTAAGGCCTCCCCAGACAGCCATTTTGCTTTTTTGCATTTCTTTTCCATGGGGATGGTCTTGATCCCTGTCTTAGTATTTTTTTAATGTGAACAGGATCAGTAGTGATGACCATTCTTTCATTTCTGATATTCGTAATTCATACATTCTCTCCTTTTTTCTTGTCCAGCCTGGCTAGAGAGGAGAAAAACTCCTTAACTGATAAAACTGTAAACTGCAGGTCAAGTTTTGCTAGTTGTTTTGTAGAATTTTTGTTCTCTGGCACATGAATATAACAGTTGCACATAATAATCAAGAATATAATAATTACATAATGTGATGAGATGTTATATCTCAAAAATGAGAGAATTTTTAAATACTACACTCCCTTGATCTTAAGAAGTTTAGAATTTTAACTTTTGGCATGCCATTTAACAATTAACTGAGTATCCACTATGTGTCCCCATAGTACCCCACTGTAGCCCAAGGTACTGTGTTGAGCCTTGGGGTACAGTGGTGAGCAAATTAGACATGGTCTTTATTTTTCAGGGTAACTGCTCTAACATGAATCAAATAATGTTACAAATAAATGAAAACTTGCCATTGTGGTAAATTATACAGGGAGAAAGGCATAGGGTCTATGACACCAATTCATAGAAGGATTTGAACAAGCTTAGGAAATCAGGGAAGCCTTCTTCAAGGAAGAGACAATGGAGCTAGGTCTGAGATTGAGGAGAAGTTAAGTAGTCAGAAAGCAAAATATGTTTCTGGCAGAAGTGATAGCACATTCAAAGGCCCTGAGATGGGAAGGAATATGTCAATATGAAGCCTAAGAGGCCAGTGTGTCTGAGAAGGACATAAGGTGTAGGACCATGGTGGGAACTGATGGTGGAGAGGGCAAGGCCTGGCCACGCTGGAGTCGGGTGTTTCTTGTAAGAGCTGTGGGAGTTGTTCTTGCTATGGCTAGTCTAAAACGCTAAAGCCACTCTCCAGCTCCTGCCTTTTTTTCTCAGAAGAAAATGAGAGCTGGCAGAGGACCGTATTCATTACCTATTGTCTTCTTCATTTAACCAGCCCTGTGCGGGCATTTCCATGGAGTTATACTTTTAAAATAACTGGTTGTATTGAGGTATAATTTATAAGAAACTCCATCCACTTTAAGAGTATGAATCAGTGAGTTTTAGTAAACTCCAAGAGTTGTTGGGACTTCCCTGGTGGTCCAGTGGTTAAACCTTCACTTTCCAATGCAGAGGGTCCAGGTTCAGTCCCTGGATGGGAAGCTAGGATCTCACTTGCCTCGTGACGAAAACACCAAAACACAAAACAATATTGTAACAAATTCAATAAAGACATTAAAACAGTCCACATAAAAAAAAAATCTTTAAAAAGTTGTGGATAGAGTGGACATCTGACATGTATCTGGAAATTTTGTATCACACGTGACCAAGGAACAATTTAAAAGTGGGTGATGTTGAGAAGGGCAAGATGATTTCTCAGGAGTGTACCCAGTGCCACATTGTGGAAAAGGGACAAGTGCTAGGCTGGACCAAGCCCCCATGCTCTGTTTGGGTGAAATGCAGTTCAGGCCCCTAGACTCTCTTACGCAGGTGCTCACAAGAACAAAGGCACCACCGGGAAGAAGAGACATGGACCAGTATTCAGAGACTCATAAGTAGTACATCCTTGGAACAAAAATAAACTTCACCGGCATTAAGAAGGTGGAAAGAGCAGACTTGATTTCTGTTGTTGATCAGTCATTAAGTTGTGTCCAACTCTTTGCAACCCCATGGACTGCAGCAGGCTAGGCTTTTCTGTCCTTTGCCATCTCCCAGAGTTTGTTCAAACTCATGTCCATGGAGTTGGTGGTGCCAACCATCTCATCCTCTGCCACTGCCTTCTCCTCCTGCCTTCAGTGTTTCCCAGCATCAGGGTCTTTTCCAATGACTCGACTCTTCACATCAGGTGGCCAAAGTATTGGAACTTCAGCTTTAGCATCAGTACTTCCAATGAATATTCAGTGTTGGTTTCCTTTAGGATTGACTGGTCTGATCTCCTTGTTGTCCAACGGATTCACACGAGTCTTCTCACAAGATCTTGTGGATCTCACAAGCATCAATTCTTCAGTGCTCAGTCTTATTTATGGTTCAACTCTCACATCCTACTGGAAAAACCATAGCTTTGATTATATGGATCTTTGTAAGCAAAGTAATATCTCTGCTTTATAATATGCTGTTTCAGTTCAGCCAGTTCAGTCACTCAGTCGTGTCCAACTCTTTGCGACCCTATGAACCACAGCACGCCAGGACTCCCTGTCTATCACCAACTCCCTGAGTCCACCCAAACCCATGTCCATTGTGTCACTGATGCCATCCAGCCATCTCATCCTCTGTGGTCCCCTTCTCCTCCTGCCTTCAATCATTCCCAGCATCAGGGTCTTTTCAAATGAGTCAGCTCTTAGCATCAGTTGGCCAAAGTATTGGAGTTTCAGCTTCAACATCAGGCCCTCAAATGAACACCCAGGACTGATCTCTTTTAGGATGGACTGGTTGGATCTCCTTGCAGTCCAAGGGACTCTCAAGAGTCTTCTCCAACACCACAGTTCAAAAGCATCAATTTGTCTGTGCCCAGCTTTCTTTATAGTCCAACTCTCACATCCATACATGACTACTGGAAAAACCATAGCTTTGACTAATTTGTTGGCAAATTAACGTCTCTGCTTTTTAATATGCTGTCTAGGTTGGTCTAGGTTTGTCATATTTTTCCTTCCACAGAGCAAGTGTCTTCGAATATTGTGGCTGTTGTCACCGTCCGCAGTGATTTTGGAGCCCAAGAAAATAAAATCTGCCACTGTTTCCATTTTTATGCCATCTATTTGCCATGAAGTAATGAGACTGGATGGCATGATCTTATTTTTCTGAACATTGAGCTTTAAGCTAGCTTTTTCACTCTTCTCTTTCTTCCTCATCAAGAGGGTCTTTAGTTCCTCATCAATTTCTGCCATTAGAGTGCTATCATCTGCACACCTGAGGTTGATGATATTTCTCTCAGAAATCTTGATTCCAGCTTGTGATTCATCCAGCCTGGCATTTCATATGATGTACTCTGCATATAAGTTAAATAAGCAGAGTGACAATATACAGTTCCATGTCCAGTTCTAACTGTTGCTTCTTAACCTGCATACAGGTTTCTCAGACTTGATAGCTTATGTCAAGACAGCTACTTATTTATTACAAAATAGAAATGTCTATGACCTTTTTATATGTACAGCATCTAAACTGATTGCATATACAAGAATTCAGATCATAAAAGGCTGATAGAATATTTCTGTTGGAAAGTCCTGATTTAAGTAAGATTGGCTTGTGGCTAAATCATGATCAGCTTTTTGAATTTTGATAGTAATTTTGATTCAGCAAGCGGCCAAAAAACTAAAAAAGAAAACAATATTTTAACACTGTTTTCCCTTTGTAAACATATGACTAAATTTGACTGGTAATGTTCAACCTTTTACAGAGATAGTGAATGCCATCTCAAAACCTTTAGGAGACTGGTCTATATAACAGGTTATATTAATATATTTAGGTACCAAGGATATCCATTTACTGCTTCATAGAACACAGAAAGACTCATTTGTGTATTTCAAGTTGTTTTGATTAGCCTGCTTAAGGCAAGGGCTGACGATAAGCTGGCAGTGTCTAATTTATCTTTTTGATCTTAACTATGTTTACTTAATTAAAATTTGCTGTATCTAAAATGTTCTCTTTTATTTAATAAAAGGCATTATAGTGTAGTTTATGTACAATAGCAAAGAATATTTCACACACACGAGTTGTGTAACCATCACTGAAATCCAGTTATTGAACTTTTCTATCACAGTGAGCTTCCTTGTGTTTGTTAGCAGTTAATCCTTGTTTCTCCCCTCCCCTACAAAGACACGTAATGTCCTAGGCATTCAAGGTCTGATTTCTGTCACTGTAAGTTTGCCTTTTGTGGCCTTTCCATATAAAGGGACTGTTACTGTATATAGTCTTTTGTAGCTGGCTTATTTGCATAATAGATCTGAGGTTCATTCATGAGTAGGATAGGTCAGTTGTTCTTCCCTTCTATTGCTGAGTGATATTCCGCTGGATGGATACTCACATTTATGTATCCACTCAAAGCTGATAGACATTTGGGTTATTCTGCATTTTGGCTGTCATGAATAGCGCTGCTATAAACATCTGTGTATGAACCTCTTTTGTGAACATAGTTTTTTTTTTTTTGTCTCTCTTAGGGAGATTCCTGAGAATGGAATTGCTGGGTGTTATGATATGCTTGTGTTTAGCTTTTTAAGAAACTGCCATATTGTTTCACCAAAGCAACTGTACATTTTACATTCCTACCTGCAATATAAGAAGGCTTCTGTTTCTCCACTTCTTTAACAATATTTGATACTGTCCTTTAAAAAAGGAGATTCATTCAAGTGGGTGTGAACTGGTTTCTCACTGTTGGTTTTAGTTTGCATTTACCTCCTGACTAATCTCATGAGCTGAATGTGTTAATCACGTTTTATGAGCTAATTAGCCCTTTGTATATTTTCTTTCATGAATGTCTACCCAAGTCTTTAGCCTATTTTAAAATTGGGTTGTTTGTCTTCTTCTTATTAAATTAGAGAGGTATTCTTGATATACTTTGGGTATAATACCTTAATCAGTATGCTATTTACAAATATTTCCTCCCAGTCTGTGGGCTTGTTTTTAATATTTTTAATGATGTCCTTTGAAATAGTTTTATAAATTTTGACAAAGGAAATTAGCTGATTTTTTTTCTTTTACTGATCTTCTTGGTCTCTTCCAAAAAGGCAAAGAATTCTTTGCCCAACACAAGGTCATAAAGATCTATTTCTTTGTTTTCTTCTGGGAGTTTTATGGTTTTAGCTTTTATATGTAAGTCTTTGATCCATTTAGGGTTAATTTTTGTGTGTGGAATGAGGTGAAGGTTTAAGTTCATGTCAGTAGCCAACTGTCCCAACACCAATTGTTGACAAGATTGAACCAATGGTCAAACGTGCCCTGAGAATTCTACAAGACACTGAATTGTCTTTGTACTTTTGTTAAAAATCAATTCACCACGAATTTCACGGCTTTCTTTATGACTTTCAGTTTCTTTTCTTTGATCTATGTGCCTATCTTGCATCAGTGCCACACTATCTTGATTACTGTGGCTTGATAGTATGTTTCAAAGTCAGGCAGTATTGGTCCTCTAATTTTGTTCTTTTTCAAAATTATTTGCTCTATTCTTCATCCTTAAAATTTCCATATAAATTTCAGAGTCAGTTTGTCAATTTCGGTAAAAAAAATTGCTAAGTTTTTTTTTTTTTTAAATAGGGATTGCATTTAATATGTAGATCAATTTGGGGAAAATTGCCAACTTGACAATATGGAGTCTTTTAGCCCATGGACATGAAATATCTCTCCATTTATTTAGATCTTCTTTAATTGATCTCAGCCATGTTTCATAGTGTTCAGCGTACAAGACTTGCCGTTCATTTGTGAAATTTATTCCTAAGTATTTTCTTATTTATGATGCTATTGTGAATGGCCATATGTTCATGTTTTATTTTCACCACTCTGGCTGTTAATTGTCTCAATTTCTTTTTCCTGGAAATGACCTCATTCTGAGACTAGGCAGAATCAGAAAATCAAGAGGGCTTCACGCTCTGTCCCCCAGCTTGACTTTGGAAGACCCAGGTTTCCCAAGGCCCAGACACCAGCTGGTTGCAACTCAGAGTACAGTTAGCCCTGGAGGCCCCAGATAAGTGACAAGGCTGTCCTTTTGGATGAGAGCATGTAGAAAGGTAGGGGCCACAGAAAGTGGACTGCATGGGTGTGGCACTCACAGGGTTTTCGGGATGCAAGTAGACTGCAAATGTGGAGCCCAGGCTCACAGATGGAACCAGGAGCAGGGCTAGAGGTGGGGATGGTTCCCTGGGTGGGGGGTGAGGGGTGGGGCTGACCACAGAACAGGTCGGTGGGAGGATGCTCTTCCAACAAGACTGATCACCCACGGACACACGTGCTCACCCCCCATGCCTGGCACTGAGCTTGGGGCTGAGCATGGAGCCAATCTGGAGCCTCTCAGACCCTTAGAGTGCCATCAGGCCTGGAGCACAAGTCAAGGCAGATCCCAGGGTAGGGAGATGGCACTTCCCAAGAAAGGACCTGAGAGGGGCTGAGTTGAACAAAGCACACAGTAGGCACTCAAGAGTTGGTCCCCAGCATTGGTTTGACAGGGACTGAGCTCCCCCACAATTGGAGCAATAAACAGGCTCTGAAAGGTGATGTCATTGTCTGCCAGGCACCAGCCTCTCCAGCCTACTCTGCTCCACCCCTTAACACACACCCCATCCTCCAGCCATTCCAGATCACGTGCTCTTCCTTGAACAGGCCAAACGCTTCCCAGTCTCTGAGACTCTGCAGGCTCTTTTCCCTCTGTCTGGTGTGCTCTTCCCACCATGACATCCTAACAACGCCCTCTCTTCCTTCCCAGATCAGTGCCACTCTGTGAAGCTTGCCCAGCCTCCGCAGGCAGGTTTGGACATGCCCTGCTCAGAGCTCCCTAGACTCCAGGCATCCTTGCAGCCAGCGCCTCCCATTGCACCAGACTCGCCTGCTCCTGTGTGTTCCTCACCCACCAGGCTTAAAGCTGGTGTACCAGGGGTACCAGGGCACAGCTTATAAGGCCTCCTGGGCTTTTGAAAGGATGCACAGATGAGGGGTGAGTGAAGGCATTGGACCATAGAGAAGTGAAGAGACGCTTGCCATCATGTCTTATCCTCCTGAAGGGTTAACATCTAAGGTCACCAGCCCCTCAGTGACTCAAACAGGGGTTTTCAGGTGCTGGAGATGGCAGAAGACAGTCTGCCCCTGCCTCTAGGCTGGAAAGTAGTGTCTTTATTATTTCGTGGGTGAATCAGAGAGGTCATCCTCCCTGGCCAGTGTCACAAGGCATCACCCTGCCTTGTTCTTCCCTGATTTTCAACAGCCACAACCAGCGTCTGCTAGTCATCAGAGTGGCCTGGCGGTCACAGGCTCTGTGCGCTCACTACCTGCCCGGCCCTGTCCTGTGGGCATCGTATCACCTCTCTCAACTCTCTCTGCACATCAGTGGGGTGTGTCCTCATGCTCAAGCTCAGCTGCCAATTTGTGTCCAGCTCCTGTGACCCCATGGACTGTAGCCCGCTAGGCTCCTGTGTCCATGGGATATTCCAGGCAAGGATACTGGAATGGGTTGCCATTCCCTTCTCCAGGGGATCTTCCCGACCCAGGGATCAAACCCGCATCCCCTCTTCTGGCAGGCGAATTCTTGACCAGTGTGCCTCCTGGGCTTCCCTGTCTACCCTCACTTTTATTTCTGTTTTGTTGGGCTTAGTTTTCTCCATACAAAAGAAATATCTGCTCATCTCAAATTTTTTAAAAAAACAATAGAGAAAATGAGAATCCTCATCATTCCATGCTGTGATTCCCATTCACAGATGAAGAAACTGAGGCTTGTGGTACCTTCTATACAACATAGCCTTCTTGCCCTGTGGTCAATCAGCTGGGCTCTCTGTCTGCCTGGTGTGAGAGCGGCAGCTTAGTGCCTCACAGCGGAAACCATGGCCCTAGGGTGGGCTCGGGCAGTTGGCAACAACTGGCTCATTGGTAGAGATTTTTCTTCAGGGTTGGTGCTTAGAAATCAATATTTACTTGTGCCATACATCGTGGCGCCTGCCTCCCTGCTCAGGGATGGCAGAGAAGAGCAATAATCTTGACGAAATCTAAATAGCGTTGTTTCAAGAGAACTGGAGAGGCGTCTTTGTACATTAGGTTCCCGGAGAGTCCATAAATCTGAGACTGATGAATTACCTGGGCAGGTGACTCTGCCACTGGCATCCTCGCTGAAGACCAGAAAGTGGGATAATTACTTCTCTGGCACTGGTTGTCGAGACTGAGCTGGTCCATTTTTCTCTTTTATTACTACTGAATTTCAGGAAAGTGTCTGCAGGATCCCCCTCCCTGCCCCCCCTTTCTAAATGTTGGATTTATTTGATGATTCCACCAGGCCTGGTGGGCAGGAGCTGGAGCAAGGGGGCCAGAGCGAGCCCTGCAGGGAGGAGGACTCAGCCCCTAAGCCCCGCCTGCCCGAGGCTTCAGCAGGCGGGTGTGATGGGTGGGTGGCTGGACATCCACCCATTCATAACCGTCATCCCCATCAGTGGTGCCATAAATTTTCCTTCCTTTCCTTCCCCTTGCTCTGTGGGCTGGCTGTGCCCAAGTCAAGGCAGCAGAAGTGGGCTGAGATGAAGGTCTGTGGTCGGAGCAGCCACAGACAAAGCTGAAATTTGAAGTTCAGTTGCTAAAGGAAAATGGGAGAATCGGCTGCCAGGGCTGAGGGGTGGGCACTGGCAGACCTGCCCAACTCAGGTGTGTAGATGATGGTGTTGACTATGTGAGGGGAAAGAGTCCATTCTATCCTCTCCACCTTCTCTCCTGCCCCCAAGACCTGCTTTCCAACTCCATCCTTCTCAACCTTGACATTGACATGTGGGTTTTTTTGTTGACTTAATTTGGATCTCTCCAAGTGTCCTCTGGATCATCTCTTAACTCTGGGATGCCTCATCCTAGGGGGACTCCCTGAACATTTAGATAATTAGGTAACGTTTACACTGACAGAGCCATACGCATCTGCGGTAACCGCTGCTGAAACTCCTTTATTCACTCACTCACTCAGTATTTACTGGCTTCTCACTCTGTGATAGAATCTGTGCTGTGAGGGCAGGGACACCACAGAGAGAAGAATCAGAGGGTTCCCACCCACCTGGAGCTTAGACTGCAGCGACAGCAGACAGTATATAAAGTCAATCGTCTATTGCATGTTTTACAGCTCAAGTAAGGGGTCAGGGAAGACTGTCTTGAGGAAGGAATAAATGGGAGTTTCTCAGATAAGAAGGAAGAAAAAAGGCATTCTAGGCAAAGGGAACAGCATGTGCAAAGGTCCTGGGGTGGGCAGGTTAGCATGACCAGGAGGCAAGTGTGGCTGGAGCAGATAAAGTGAGGAGAGTGGGGTAAAGCTAGCCTGGAACAACATTGGGCCCAGTCTGGGGAGGGCCATATAGGTCATGTTGAGAAGTTCTGTCTCTCCAGTGAGGGCTTCAGGAAGCCTTCAGAGGACATTTGAACAGGGAAGTATGGGTCCTAAAGTCAGGCAGCCTCGCAGGCCCTTCTCCACTTCTAGAGAGAGCTAAGGCCACTACAATTCTTTGCTGTCTTTGACCAACTGTGTTCCCTGGGATCCCACACATCCGGATTTAGGCACGATACAGCCAGATTCACTGCAGCACGTGGGGGAAGAAAGAGTCCAGAGTGAAGCCTTGGCTGCTGTGATGACCCCAATTCACACCCCTGGGGTGAGGCCCAGGCCCCGGACACACCTTGGCTGCTAACGCCCTTTGCTTGGCAGCTGCTCTGACCATGTGCATGGATGGAAATAGTCCCCACTAGCCCTGTTGACCTCACTCTTGACTAATAACCAAGTGTAAAGCCTTCTCTGGATTAAACGTGGCCCTCTGAGCCTTGGCATAAAAGGGAAAGACCCATCCTTGCAGGGCACCAAGAGCCAAACCACTTTCTCTTCTGGGAGACTGCTCATCCTAATTCCAGCAAGGCCTGGCTGGGTGCTCCCAGGAGTGGCAATCACCCTGTCTCCCTTGCCTCTCTCTTTGTGTTCTGTGCTCTCTTGAACAGAAGGATGGGGTGGGCTTGAAGCTGGCTAGGAGTTTGGGTAGAAGTTCAGCCCACCTGACCTGTACTACGACCTGCAGTCTGTGCCCATGGATGATGCTATGCTAATCGTTGGAGTAACGGGCCATCATCCTCTGCCTCCCCCACTTTACTCCTGGCTCTTCAGTAGGAGCCACCACACCACTGGGACTATAGTCCAGAAGCATGTGCTGTCATTTCTCTCTCTCCACCTTCTCTTATTTAAGGGAGAAGCAGCGGCTTGTCTGATGAACAAATTTAATCAGCATTGTCATTCTGTAATCCACACAATTAGATTGGATTCATCTAACTGGACCAGCAATACTGGCCCACTTGTGGACCATGGTGCAGGGAAATAATCCGAGATTATTCTCTGTTTGGTACCAGACAATGTGGGTCCACTTCTGGGCTTTGCCCCTCACTAGCTGAGTCATCTTAGTCAAGTGACTTCACCTCTCTGAGCCTCTCCTGTGAAGGGTGGGTGGGGTTGTCCAGAACAAAATATGCTTGGAGAGCTGTGAAGGGGGATGCAGACCGCAGGGGGCATGGGTGTGAGAGTTCAGAATAACCCTGGTGTCCCCTGGCTCTGTGCCTATTTCACTGATAACGCCTTTTAACAGTCATGTCAGTACTTTGTGTTACTGTGAACTTTGTGTCTATAATGTTGCTCAGGCTCCAAATCAATAAAGCTCCAATCAAAATGGCTTGGATCCTAATGAAATTCATTACTGCACGTGATGAGAATCCAGGTGTGAATGAGGTTACAGATGGGGTTGATTCCACAGCCCAAGGACTATTTTAGGATTTTAGGAGAATTCAGAAAGGGATCCCAGCAAGCTGTCAGCAGGATCCAAGGGAGGGGGAGAGGGGAGAGGGTAATGCCAGGTACTCATTATCGAAACTTGTGTTCCATGACCTTAGGCAAACCTTTCTCCCTCAGTGAACCTCAGTTTCCCCATGCGCACAGTTGGACAATAACATCCCCAGCCCCCACAGGTTGTCAGGGGCTTGATGAGATTATCTGAGTGAACCCTTTAGTGTGGTGTGTGGTGCCAGGCAGGCAGTGAGCATTCGGTAAATAGCTCATTGCCAGTGCTGTTGCTGTGGTTGGTGTGTGGCGGTTGTTGTGTGGGTGACTCTGCTTGCTCTGTGTTGCCCCTGGGTGTGGAGCCCCTGGGAGACAGAATTCAGGAGAAGGGACTTTCTGATCAGGTGAGCTGTCAGGCACAGGTTGGTGGGCAGTGCCCCTCCCCAGAGATGTGGGAGGCACAGCCAGGCCGGGCCTGGAGGGAGACCCTGTGGCAGAGACCCAGGCCTCAGTGGAAGGGCTTCCAGCCTGGGTTAGGGACATTCTGGGGGATGAACCAATGATGGAAGCAAAGAGCACAGTCACAGCTTCTGAGCACACAGGGGGCATGAAAACAGCCTCTCTGGATATAGCTGGACTCCTTGCCCAGCTGGCAGCCGGTGCCTCCTAGCATCAGGGCTCAGCAGAGCCACTGGACCACGGGATCAATTCTCTCTTTGTTGACACAGCCCTTGCTGTCACTCCATGTGCAAGGAGAAGGGGAGAGCCCAGCCCGCCCTGGACAATGCCCTACAGGCCAGCCAGTTCCTGACCCTGCCTCTTCCAATCACTTAACCTGTCTGAGTCTCAGTCTCCCTTTCTGTAAAATGGGAGCTAGATCCACTTCCTATTTCTGTGGGCCTTGAATGAGTTTATATGAAGCAAGTCCATCAACAGGTGTGCTTTGAATGATGACTGTATGCCAGGCACTGTAGCCATGAGTTAGGCTCTATAGTTGAGTTGCTAAGTCGCGTCCAACTCTTTTGTGACCCCAGGACTGTAGCCTGCCAGGCTCTTCTGTCCATGGAAGAAAACTGGAGTGGGTTGCCATTTCCTTCTCCAAGGAATCTTCCCGACCCAGGGATCAAGCCCGCATCTCCTGCAATGGCGGGTGGATTTTTCCCACTGAACCACCTGGGAAGCTCTATAGGGACATAGACAGTGGAGGCCTCGTAGAGTTGCAGTGAGGTTTGGCTGAGTCACTAGATGTGAAGCATTTAGCATGGTGCCTGCCCCTCAGGCCCAGGCCCTTAGGGTTTGGGGCAGTGCTCCTCCCCGGGGAGGTTCTCTTTTAAAAACTTCAGGTTCAGGACCCCAGCGCCGGAGATGCTGTTGCAGCAGCTGTGAGTGGGGCCCAGGGACCTGCGTTTTTAATGAGCTTCCTAGGGGAGGCTGCTGCAGGGGTTCTTTGGCCTGGGGTTTGGGAACCAGCACAGCAGGGATGCAGAGCTGAGTGAAGGAAGGCTGCTGTCCCGATGGAGCACAGGGGCTGGAGAGGAGATGCCCACAGTGAGGAGCTCGAGTGTGAGGCTGAGTGAGGCACCAGCTCTGGAGCTAAGGGGCCTGCGTTTGAGTCCCAGCTCCACTACTCTCCTGCTGGGTGACTTGGTCACATCCTCCAGCCTTGGTTTCCTCTTCTGCGAAATGGGCTCAGTGCAGTTGGCTGTTAGGGCAAGAGGGGCCGCCCTACTCAAAGGATCAGCCCAGGGTGTCTCTTGTAGGACAGTAGGTCTCCGGTCCCTACCTTCTGCTGCCAGTCCCCCTCTGAACGACCCCACAGACTTGCCATGTCCCCACCTTCTCTTCTCAGATCCCCTCTGAACGACGTCATAGACGTGCCAGCGTCTGTCCCACACCTCCTGATCCATACCTCCCTCACCGCTGGGTCCTGAATCTCTGCGGGAGGAAAGCCACCTGCTGGGTGGCAATGTCGGGGTGGGCACTGGGCCCTGGGGCCTCTGGCTGGCCCCGCTCCTGCAGGAACGTGGGGATCCTGAAACTAAGGCCTGTACAGATGGAGCACCTGAGTGCCCCCCGCCCCCCAGCTCCTGTGATGTCACTAAACCCAGCACCTCGTTTCCCCCTGCACAGTCGTGTGGCCTGCCCATGGCCTTTGACTTTCTCACCTGGGAGGGAGTTTGGGGGTGATTGTGGCTGTTGGAGTGGGTGGGGAGGGAGGAGGCCTTGACCTCCCCAGAGTCAATCGGCAAGTCGATGGCAGTGGGGCTCCCGGTTTCTTCCAGGCTCCCCATCAGTGTCAGACCCTCCTTTCTGGGCTTCGTCCTGAGGGGACAAGATAGACAGCGGCCACAGCTACTGTTGGCTTCTTTCCATGAGGTCTCTGTGCTCTCTCATCTCCATCGTCTCAATTAGCATCAGGGCAGCTTTTACCAGGAGATCTCCTTTCAGGAGTGACATACAAGTTTGAAAGGAAGTGCAGTTTCCATTTTCTCCCCCTCTTACCCATCACAACACATTTC
The DNA here is from genome assembly GCA_006410935.1 of Redunca redunca. Lineage (NCBI taxonomy): Eukaryota > Metazoa > Chordata > Mammalia > Artiodactyla > Bovidae > Redunca > Redunca redunca. The sequence goes on from SJYQ01000080.1 coordinate 366,984, forward strand.
CATTTCAATCGAGTCTGTTTTCTTTTTGCGAATCACATTTCAGAAGCCTCAGCATTAAAGACCAGCTGGAAATACCATTTGGAGCAGTCCTTTCCCACCTTCCTGCTTCTCCTCCCCACCTCTCAGTGGGCCGGTCTCTTCCTGACCTTTGCTCCCTTGGAAAGAAGGACTTGAGTCCACTTCTGTCTGCCTTGAAGCCTCTTAACCACTTACTCCGACCGCCTGCAGGCCCCCAGGAGAAGATGGTGGTAAAAAGTGGCCCAGGAGTTGCCAATGAACTGGAATGTATGATTGCTGTAAGTTGAGTTGTGTTTCTCCAAAAAGATGTATGGATGTGAGCATTGGACCATAAAGAAGACTGAGGGCCAAAGAATTGATGCTTTTGAACTGTGGGGCTGAAAAAGGGTCTTAAAGTCCCTTGGACAGCAAGGAGATCAAATTAGTCAATCCGAAAGGAAATTAACCCTGAATCTTCATTGGAAGGACTGAAACTGAAGCTGAAGCTCCAATACTTTGGCCACCAGATGTGAAGAGTCAACTCATTGGCAAAGATCCTGATGCTGGGAAAGACTGAAGGCTAAAGGAGAAGGCGGCAGGAGAGCAGGAGATGGTTGGATGGCATCACTGACTCAATGGACACGAGTTTGAGCAAACTCTGGGAGATAGTGAAGGACAGGGAAGCTTGGCATGCTGCAGTCCATGGGGTCACAAAGAGTCGGACTGAGTGCCTGAACAGCACCACAAAGACACATGTAGGTCATACCCTTAGTGCCTCAGAATGTCACCTTTCTTGAAAATTGGATCTTTCCAGAGGGAAAGTTAAAATGAGATTCTTAGAGTGGGCTCTAGTCCAGTATAACTTGTGCCTTTACATAAAGGGGCAGTTTGGACCCAGATGCAGGAGAAGACGATGTCATGAGACACAGGGAGAAGACGGCGGTAAGCCAAGGCATGCCTGAAGCTTTTGGAAGCCTCAGGAACAAATCTCTCTCTAGAGTCTTCAAGGGAGCATGGCCCTACTGACACCTTGATATGGACGACTGGCTTCTAGAACTGAGACAGTGGATTCCTATTTTAAGCCACCCAGTTGGCTCCATCTTGTTATAGCAGCCCTAGCGAACTAATACAGAGATGATGATAAGGTGGTGAGATGTGTGAGGGGTTGGGGCTGGGAAGGGGCTGCTGGGGGCTGCTTTCCCAGGCCCTCTGCATGCAGGCCGGGGCCACATGACCAGCTCTCACCAGTGGGTTGGGAGAAGTGATGTGAATGTTACTTCTGGTTGAAGTGATTCAGAAGCAGGTGTATCCTCTCCACTCTCTCTTTCCCCTCTGCCAGCTGGAAAAAGCAGTCTGAGGCCTTGGAAGAGGGGCTGAGCCTTGAGATGGAAGGAGCTGGGGCCCTGAATCACCATGTGGAGGAAAGGTGCCTGCTGAAGGCAGTATCAGATCTCTGAGAACATGCGGCAGAGGAGGCGATGATGTGCATGGTCTAGAAAAAGTAAGAAGTGACCGGTGGGAAGGGGCAAAGCACACCAGGCAGAGGAGACAGCATGTGCAGAGGCCCAAGGGACAGTACTGAGCCCTGGGGACCTCCAGAGGTTGTGTGGTTAGGGTGTATCCTGTGACGGGGAGAGAGGTGAAGGGGAGCTGGGTCCTGGGTAGGCTCGATGCCATGTGGGAGAATTTGGGAAGTGTGCTGAGTCCACTGGGTGGCCAGTGAAAGCTTTTGAGCAGAAGGAACATGCAGACTTGTGCATTTGAAAGGACCCTCTGGCTCTCAGTGTGGGGCTGGACTGGAGGAGGAGAGATAAGCAGCAAGACCAGGAGGGAGGCTAGCCCAGTGCACTGGGAGAAAGGCGGGGGGACAGGCTGAGGCGGAGGGGATGGAGGTGGCTTTTAGGAGAATTCAGGTTTTAGAGTCAACAGGTCTTGGTGATTGATTTCAAGGGACGGTGAGGAAAAGGGAGGGATAGAGGATGGTATGTGGGGCTTCCCTGGTAGTTCAGCTGGTAAAGAATCCGCCTGCAATGCAGGAGACCCTGGCTCAATTCCTGGGTCAGGAAGATCCCTTGGAGAAGGGATAGGCTACCCACACCTGTATTCAGAGGCTTCCCTGGTGGCTCAGTTGGTAAAGAATCCGCCTGCAATGTGGAAGGCCTGGGTTGGAAAGATACCCGGAGGAGGGCATGGCAACCCACTCCAGTATTCTTGTCTGGAGAGTCCCATGGACAGAGGAGCCTGGTGAGCTGCAGTCCCTGGGGTTGCAAGGAGTGGGACATGCCTGAGCACAGCGCAGCACAATGGACGATGTGCAGGTTTCAGGATGGAGGATGGTGGGGCCATTGCTGAGATATGGTGACCCAGGGCTCGGACAGTGGCTCTGTTCTGGCCCCGGTCTCAGTTTCCCCAATTGCAGTCTTGTGTCCAGAACTGCAGATATAGGTGATAGATCGATAGCTGGATGGATTAGACTAAGGGAACAGCAAGAGCAAATTCTCAGAGTTGGGAAGTTTATAGTGAGGGACAGTTTTACTTGTGTAACATCTGTCTCTTCCACAGGCAGGGGTGGTCATGCCTGTCTTGCTCACCTCTGCACCCTTAACTCCAACAGACTTAGCCTGGCACATACCAGATACTCAATTAATGGTCATGAAAGAATGAAAAAAAAAAATCAAGAGTGCTGTGATTTGGCTGTAGTTTGGAGAACTGGTCAGGACTCCTGGGGTGGTGGAATGGAGATCTTGAGTGCCAGGGTGGGTTCATTTTTCATTCCTTTGGTGATGGGTTTTGAGTCGAGGCTAGGTCTAAAAAGAAAGGGGCTTTCTGGGTGGCTCAATGATAAAGAATCCACCAGCAATAAAGGAGACATAAGAGACTCAGATTGAGTCCCCAGGTTGGGAAGATCCCCTGGACGAGGAAATGGCCACCCACTCCAGTATTCTTGCTTGGAGAATCCCATGGACAGAGGAGTCTGGTGGGCTACAGTCCATAGGGTTGCAAAGAGTCAGACACGACTGAGCTACTGATTTTGACCCAAGATATGGGTCAAAATCTTGCTTGACCATGGCTCTGAATAAGTTACTTAACATCTCAGCACCTCAGTTTCTTCATTTATAAACTGGAGATGTATCTCATGCCATTGTTATGAGGATAAATGAATTAGTGTGTGTAAGATGCCCTCTTAGAGCAATGCAGGATACACAGAAGGTTCTGAGCACTAGCTCATTCTTGTGATCTGTCACTCCTCCTCCTCCCTCCTCTCCTTCCCCCTTAGACTTGCTATTTAACTGCTCTAAGCCTCGGTTCATTCATCCTGTAGATGGTAACACCAACCCCACACGCTTATTAAATTGATTGAATGTGATACTTCATTAGAAAGACTTGGTGCACAGTGGGTACCTAATAATTGCTGGTTAAGACAATCGGTGCTGGGCTGACATAAGCCAGCTCTGCCTCTAGAAGGGCAGGTAAGATCCTGGGGGAAACCCTTTCCACCAGTTTTGCTCTGGGCAAGAGAAATGAAAAAGTTGCTAATTCTGAAGAGTAAATGTCAGAGGCTTGGGAAGGATTTTGAGGTTCTGAAAATAAACATTGGGAAGGGAAAGAGGAAGGGGGGAGAGAAAGGAGGGCACGGAGATGAAGGTGAGCCAGGATGAGAGGCAGAGAAGAGATGTCCAGACTGCGTGAGAGAGAGAGCGCTCCGTGTTTGCCCCCAGATTCTGGGATGAAGAGCTGAGCAAGCAGGCGGCTGCTGAATCAGCCACTGTCATGATTGGCTGATGGATGTCACTGGATAGAGTGGCTCTGTTCTGCCATCAAGTGAATTGAACAGGGCCAGCTAATCATAGGGTAAAGAATCCGCCTGCAATGCAGAAGACCTGGGTTCGATCCCTAGGCTGGGAAGGGATCCCTTCCATTCCTGGAGGAGGAAATGGCAACCCACTCCAGTATTCTTGTCTGGACAATTCCATGGACTGAGGAGACTGGCAGGCTATAGTCCATGTCGCAAAGAGTTGTACATGACTGAGCAACTAATGCACACAGTTACTTAGAGGTAAAGAACCTGCCTGCCAAGCAGGAGACTCGGGTTCAATCCCTGGGTTGGGTAGATCCCCTGGAGAAGGAGATGGCAAGCTGCTCCAGTATTCTTGCCTGGATAATCCCATGCAGAGCAGAGTCTGTGTCCATGGGGTCCCAAAGAGTCGGATCTGACTCAGCAACTAAACCACCACCACCACCACAGCTAAACCGCGGGGCTTGATTCGGCAGATAGGGGTGGAACAGGTGTAGAGCTGGGCTTTATATACCGGTTCCACACGGTTCACGGGTGAATTTAGAAAATGAGCAAAGAGTGCTCGTCTCTGTGTCACACACAATGGTATTGCAAGAAACGATGAGCTTTTTCTCCTTCTTGTTCTGTATCACATTTTCTTTCCTTTGTCAGAACCCATCAAATTCTACATGAGCCATAGCCAGCTTTCCTCCTTAGATAAATGAAAGTAGTTTGTGATTTTCTGTGAAAGATGCTAGGTTGGTACTTTTATGGGACAATATAGATTTTTGTCTTCTGCCCTTGCTGCTATTAAGTTGGAAGAGTGAAGGCATCTGAAACTCACTTTCTGGGAGTCCTGCTGCCTATGTGCACAGAATTTCCTACTGGGTTTAGCAGGTGCCTATGGAGCTGGTTCCATCAAGGGCACACGGGTTGGGCCTGTCACTGCCTCGCAGGCAGGAGCCTTCTTTCCCTGTACGCTTCTGTAGTTTATGAGCTGATAGCATGGTTTTAGCACGTTTATAAACATTTGGGTATCTTCTTCAGTCATTTATTTTTTCAGTTATTTTTAGGGGAAAATAAATTGTCTTTACACTCCCATAAAATCACTGTGCCGCAGCCTTGGACGTGCCCAGTGGATGTGAGTGAACAAGATCTGGAAGAAGCTCTGTACTGAGAGGCAGCAGTCCCTGGGTTCCAGTTCTGGTGTTACTGAAAGAGTGGGGGAGTCCAGCGGCTTGCCACTCAAAAGCCAATAAATAGGACAGGTTGGTGGATAGGAAAGTTTGCTTTATTTCAGATGTGGCAACTGGGCAGGGGGAGGGCTGACATCTGTCCAAAGGCTGACTCTTCCCCCCTGGACAGTCAGTGGGCAAAAGTTTTTATAGACAGGGGGTGGGGGGGTGGGGGGAGGCTATAGGCAGAAACAGCACAGTCATCTTTGACAGTCATCTCCAGTTGGTCATTGGTGGTCTGACCGATGTCATCTTGATTGTTTTAGCTGCAGTTAATCTTCAGTTCTACGGTCGTTTTTCCCCCCCATTTCTTTGAGGCCAGTTCTTGGAATTTTGACGGCTTATGGTGTGGGTACAGTCTGGTAATCACGTAGTTAACTTCTTCCACCAGGGGTTTCAGTATCTACAAGACAGCTCCCTGGATATGGCTCAGAATATTATCTACAGCCCTTGAGAAGGAACTAAAGGTCCTCGATGATGCTTCCTGACTATATAATGATTATTATTTGGTCTCTTTGGATTGTTTTCCTTTGTTTTTGTATGTTCTCATTTCTCTGATTAAACTTATTCCTAGACTAAAATTTTCCATGGGCAAATGGCAGGCAGAGGACATTGGGGGAGGGGTAAGGACCATAGGGTCTTGCTCCATTTCATTGAATGGGCTGATAGCTTGTTGTACAGCTTTGGGAAAGTCATTTTCCCTCTCTGGGCCTCAGTTTCTCCTTTGTCCATCCTGATATTTATAGTCTGAATGTTCCAGGAGTGTGAGGCTCCAGGCAAAGGAGAGCTCAGAGACTTAATTTATGAAACAAATATGTACTTACTATGTGCTAGGAGGGGCTTCCCTGGTGGCTCAGCAGTAAAGAATCTGCCTACAATGCAGGAGATGAGGGTTTGATTCCTGGGTCAGGAAGATCTCCTGGAGGAGGGCATGGCAACCCACTCCGGTATTCTTGCCTGGGAAATCCCATGGACAGAGGAGCCTGGTGGGCTACAGTCCCTGGGATCACAAAGAGTTGGACATGACTTAGCAGTCAACAGCAACAATGTGCCAGGAACAAGGCTGTGGTCCCGGGGAAGGAGATCCATTTCTTGGCCTCAAGGAATACATCTGGAGAGAGGAAATTCCCTGGTGAAATGTGAAAAAGTCACTGAAACATACAGAATGGAAGCTCCAAGGTGATGGGGAGCTCTGTTCCTTTTCTTCAGGGCTGCTCCCTCCTCTGTGGGTAACACTGGCCTCTACCCTGCATCTCTCCTGGCAAGGGGGCAGGGCACACCAAGTTGAGCATGGTCTTTCCTTCAGGTCCACTCACTCTCCTGGACACTCTGCCTCTCCCCCACACCAGCCGGTGGCTGCTGCTGCTGCTGAAGCTTTATAGGCACCTTTAATCTCATAATCAATGCTCCGGGAGGGCAGGGATGGAATTGATTGTGAATGCAGCTCATGTTACCCTGAAAGGCCCAGCCCAGCCAGTTGATCAATGCACCTGCAGCATTGGTGACTACTGCCTCAAATCAATAACGCTTACAAAGTTAGGTGGGAGGGACGTAATTTCTTTTTCCTTCCCCCGCATCCTTTCTGGAATAACCAACTGTCTCTCTTGCAAATAAATGCTTGCACCCCACATTCCCCTCAGGCCCTGGGAGGCTTTGGAGAGGTCTCCTTTTCAGTGGACCCTGGTGTCTCCAAGCCCTGGAGCAAGAGCTTCATACATGGATTTGACTCTCCCCGCAGCAGCCCCTGGGAGGCAGCATTGCATGGGGCTTGAGTCAATTACATGAGAATGCACCACCAGGAAGCAGCAGGGTCTAAATTTGAACCTGGGACTGAGAGATTAAAAATAATAACACAGAGCATTTATTGAGCCCCTCTAGTGCCTGGGGAAGTGGGCATGGAGAGAAGGGCCTCTCTGAGCTTGGTCCTGGAGAGCCCTGAGCACCGGTTGCCCTGTGGGCATGAAAGCAGAGGGGCTCCAGCTGGGTGAACAGGAGGGGCAAAGGCAGGGGCGGGGAGGGGTCGCCAGGGCTGGAGGCAAAGTTCTGGTTGGGAGAGGACACTGGGGAGGAGATCTGATCCTATGGGACCTTGCATGCCAAGCCAGGAAGCTTGGGCTCAGCAATCAGAGAACCTGTGGATTTCAGAAAGTTCTTCCTGGTGGTAAGCTGAACCCTGGCCTCTTCAGCCTCTTTCTTTTGTTCTAGCTTTTCCCCTGAGACCCAGGGAAGTAGACGTATTTGCGTGTCTCCCGGGGACAACCGGAGACATAGCTGCAAGTGGCCTTGGCTCCACCCTTGGATGCCTCCCTTCCTGGTTTAAAATCCTCCATAGACATGGGAACACGTCCCTTCCCACCCTCACTCCTCATTGCGCCGCTGTAGTCAGCCTCCAGGTCATCAGTAAAAATAGGTTGCATGTAATACCTGCGGTTCTACAAAACTGATGTCCGTGTGCTCAGGCTGTGAGCCAGCCCCTCTTCTCACACCGTGCACGCGCCCGCTCTCGTCACCCTCACAGCACTCCCATCTCCACGGGTGACGTCATCCCCATGTCCCAGGTCTCTGCGTTAACAGCTATGTTCTGTCCCCAGGTGCTTCTCTTTTATGGCACTACTCATTTTTCTCTGAGCTTTTACACATGTCAAACCAGTCTATTTATATATATATAAAACCAACTATTTAAGTGGCTGGATTATTACAACCTCGGTCCTGGACTCCCTGAGCCTAGAGGATGATATCTATTCATCTCTGACTCCTGTGTACTCGATGCTGCCCTGTGCTCCCCCTACACTAAGCCCTCTGCAAATTCTTCCTCTAGTCCTCCTAGCCACCCCACCCCCAAGAGACCAGTTATCTTCATTATCCAGTCGAGAACAATGTAACTCAGAGATGCAGAGGGACTTGTCCAAGGTCACACAGCTAGGCAGTGCCAGCATTAACAACTGATGCTAGAGCCCTGTTCTGAACTCCTGAGCAGGCAGAGTTCCCTGAGTTTGACTTTCATAAGGGGGAACAGAGGGGGAGAACAGACTTGTCTTGGGTTCTGATAGCCAGAAACCAAGAGCCCAAAGCCCTCTGTCACCTTCAGGCTGTTTGGAGGGCAGATGGGCTGAGCCCAAGAGATAGCTGCAGCCTGGGTCATGGTTCTGCCCTGGATTATGGCCCCTGTGGATAAAGGGCTCTGGCTTTGACTTGCCAAGCTTTGTGTCACTTTGGGCTATCTCTCCCAGAACTCTGACAGCCTCCACAGTGGGGCAGGGTCTTAATCATCACTGTCCCCTCCTCTGAAAGGCTAGACCAATGCCTCCAGTCACTGCTGCCCCCATCCCTGGCCCTCCTGGAGCAGCATCAGAGAGGGAGCTTGTGAGCATAATTCAGCAGAGAGTCATGGAGGACACCTGGTTTGAGGCCTTGCCTGAGTGAGCGCTGTATCAGTCAGCATAGGTGAGGCTCTGCTCAGTAACAAACAGTTCCCAGTGGCTTAAATACATATGTGTGTGTGTGTGTGTATTTATTTATTTATTTATGTCACTGACATTTTATTTGTTTGTTTCTCTATCTACTAATTCAACTTATTTTTAATTGAAGTGTATTTCCTTTATAATATTATATTAGTTTCAGGTATACAACACAGCAATTCAATATTTTTATAGATTATACTCTATTAAAGTTATCACAGAATAATGGCTGTATTTCCCTATGCTGTTGCTGACTTACTTTTTATAAAAAGTTTTAATCCCATACCTCTACCTCTCCTCTCCCTTCTCCCACTGGTAACCACTAGTTTGTTCTCCATATTTGTGAATCTGTTTCTGTTTTGTTATGTACGTTTGTTATATACATTTTGTTGTTTTATTTTTTAGATTCCACGTATAAAACCCCAAATGTTTATTTCTTGCTAATCCTACCTGCCCGCTGTGTGTTGGGTGGGGGTGGATCTGCTCATCGGGGCCCTTCATGGACCCCAGGTAACAGAGTAGCTAGCAAGCCAGAGGTGGAGAGAGCTCTGGCGGGTTTTGCACCAGCCATGAAATGCTCCACAGGTGAGTGACACTCATTACTTCTGTTCACACAACTCACTGGCCAGAACAAGTCATACAGTCCCACTGAACCACGGGGGACAGGAAGTTCAGTCCCATCATGGACCTGGAAGAGGTGAGGTGTGAAAATGTTTGGCAGAATGCATGACTACCCCAGGCACCACGAGGATGTGAAAGGCAGTGACTCTGGGCCCACCCCCACCCCCTTCACACACCCCTACCCTGCACACCCCCAGGGGCTTACAGATTCTGCAGGGTGGCCATGCAGATTTCCCCCTCATTCTCTCTCAGTGGCCTATAGACATAATTATCCCAAGAGTCTATGATTCAGCAGGTAAATAAATTGAGAGTGATCACAATGTCTGGAAGTGGCTGGGCTGGGATTGGAATCCAGGTTTGTTTGACTCAAAGACCATTCTTCTTCTCCCTGAACTTGGTGCCCCCTAAAACAATCAGAAAACATGGCAAAGCAGTGGAGAGGCTGGGATGAGATGCTAGAGTGCAGATAATCAGTGCCACAGGCCACCAAGAGCCCAGAAACCCAGGAGGGCTTGAAAGTTTTGCATCCAGGCGGGCAAGGAAAATGCAAGGTACAGTGTGTGGTGTGAGGAAGATTACTTAGTAAGAGGCATCAGTGATGGTCTCTGGATCGTGAGCTGTGCCACTGTGCCATGCCCCCTGCCAATCACTTTGCACCAATTCAGTCACTGAATTCTCAGAACAACTTCTTAATGAAGTACCATTGGATGGTGCCAATGGATAAGGTGCTCAGTTTACAGATGAGGAAAATGGGGGCCAGAGAAGTTGGCACTGAGGCCACTCAGCTGGTCAGTAGCTGAGCTCTTTCTTGCCGCCCACAGTCTTGCTTTTCCTTATGAACCCCAGAGCCTGACATGCAAGTTCTGGGTTAAAAGAGCCCCCCCAACTCTGCCAGACCCCAAGATTGCCCATCTCCCCATAGAGGGACCCACTTCACTATGAAAGGCCCCTTTCCACAAAGACAACACAGAAGCCGATGAAATTCACTCGAATTCAGCATCACTTTGGAAATCGATGTGCTATGATTGCGAATCCAGTGTCTGTCAGCAGCTGCCTAATTTTAGCTGGATCTTTGCAGGCTTCTCACCAGGCTCATCCACCCCCGTGGACTGACAGAGCAGTTCCGAGAGTATCATTGATCTTTTGACTAAAGTGTCCTAATGAAATACAAACCTGCTGTTACTCAGAGAGCTGTCTGCCGTGGAGGCACAGAAGACATGCTACCAGGACAACAATCACCATAATTTCATTGTAAAACCTGCCCTCTTGTACCATGTTTCTCCCACCTCTTCCCTGTTTTGATCTTGGGTTCACAGGTCCAACATGGAAAATCGATGTCTTTCACTGTTTCAACTCTGTCACAGAGATGTAGAGGGGAGAAAACCATCAATAGAGTGTTAAAGATATTTCCGGTTATGAGCAAGTGCCCTGTGATGGGGGTCCTTGGCAACTTGCAGTGAGTTAGCACCTATTTCTTTGCAGGAGGGGAGTTGCTGGGAGGCTGATTACAGTGCTCCTGTTCCAGGCATTCCACCCAGCTAATCGGCTAAAGAAGCAGCAGAGGTGGAGGGTTGCCAACAAACATTTTGTTGTTTTATTTTTTAGATTCCACATATAAAAACCCAAATATTTATTTCTTGCTAATCCTACCTGCCCACTGTGTGTTGGATAGGGGTGGATCTGCTCATCAGGGCCCTTCATGGACCCCAGGTGACAGAGTAGCTAGCAAGCCAGAGGTGGAGAGAGCTCTGGTGGGTTTTGCACCAGCCATGAAATGCTCCGCAGGTGAGTGACACTCATTACTTCTGTTCACACAACTCACTGGCTAGAACACTTCAGAATCCCTGAAAATCAGAAACCATCGTCACTGAGGGCAGAAGTGGACAGAATTAAAAACAGATATCTTCTCTTGCAAACTGTTGCCTAGTCAGTGGGGGTTCTGGGGAAGGAAGCAGGGAGAAAGACACCTACCACTTTGGAGACAAGAATTATCTTGCAGGGTAGGGTCATCAAACCTGATTTAGGGAAGATTCTGAAGGTCCAATGGCCTCATCTTAGAGATGGGCCTCCTGAGACCAGCGGAGGGTAAGACATCTTGGTTCACAGCATGCCTACAATTCAGTGGCAGAAAGAGAAATACTGACGTCTCCAGGTAGATTTTATGGATTGTGGGGGAAAGAGTACAGTTTCCTCCAGCTGGTTCTGATGGTGCCCAGTGGTCTAGACCAGGGATCAGCAAACCACAGCCTATGGGCCATGGCTGGCCCCATGGTCTATTTTTGCAAATAAAGTTTTATTGGAACTCGGCCCCACTCATCAGATCCTGTACTGCCTAAGGCTGTGTTCATGTTCCACCTGTGTGGTGGAGGAGCTGTATCAGAGACTGTACGATCCACAGGCCTGAAGTCTGGCCCTCCAGAAAAGGTTTGCTGACCCTTTTTCTAGACACTTGCCTGAGGGGCTCTTACACATAATTTATGCAGCGTTTTTATGTATATTATGATATTATGAAAAGTCAAACACTTGTTTTCAATGGGACATTGACATGGATTCCTCCAGATCTAAAACTGATAGCAGCAAGGCTTCTCAGACTGCAGTGGGGAGGGGGCTGGGCCTGCCCTCTCCTGGCCTCCCCTCCTCCTGCTCCACCCCAAGCAGGGTTGTCTGATAGAATACAGGACACCCAGCTACACATGAATTTCAGATAAACAACAGATTTCTTTTCTTTATAACAATTACATCCCAGGTAGAATTAGGGTCTTCTCCAGTGACTCTGCCTGCCAGTGACTCTGCCTCCAAAGAATCTGCCTGCTAATGCAGGAGATGCAGGAGACATGGGTTCAATCCCTGGGTCGAAAAGATTCCCTGGAGTAGAAAGTGGTTACCCAGTCCAGTATTATTGCTGGGATAATCCCATGGACAGAGGAGCCTGGCAGGTTACAGTCCATGGGGTTGTGAAGAGTTGGACATAACTGAAGCAACTGAGCACAAGCATGCAAGTAGAATTAATTGAAGCATTCATTACGGGTAGGAAAAAGTTGGCTTAAAACTCAACATTCAAAAAACTAAGATCATGGCATCTGGTCCCATCACTTCATGGCAAATAGATGGGGAAAAAGTGGAAGCAATGACAAACTTTATTTTCCTGGGCTCCAAAATCACTGCTGGTGGTAACTGCAACCATGATATTAAGAGACTCTTGCCCCCTTGGAAGGAAAGCTCTGACAAGCCTGGACAGTGTATTAAAAAGCAAAGACATCACTTTACCAACAAGGGTCCGAATTGTCAAAGCTATGGTTTTTCAAGTAGTCCTGTATGGATGTGAGAGTTGGAACATAAAGAAAGTTGACTGTTGAAGAAGTGATGCCTTCAAATTGTGCTGGAGAAGACTCTTGAGAGTCCCTTGGACTGCAAGGAGATCAAACCAGTTGATCCTAAAGGAAATCAACTCTGAATATTCATTGGAAGGACTGAAGCTGAAGCTCCAATACTTTGGCTACCAGATGTGAAAAGCCAGCTAATTGGAAAAGACCCTGAAGCTGGGAAAGACTGAAGGCAAAAGGAGAAGGGGGCAGAGGGTGAGACGGTTGGATGGCATCACTGACTCTAGGGACCTGCATCTGAGCAAACTCTGGGAGACAGTGAAGGACAGGAAAGTCTGGCATTCTGCTGTCCATGGGGCCACAAAGAGTCAGACATAACTTTGTGACTGAAGGACAACAACATGTAGGAAAACAGAGACTTATTAAGAACAGGAGCTTTGAAGCCCTAAATTGACTTGACCTTGATTCCCAGCTGCAATTTCAATAAATGTATTTATTTAGTAGAAACAATCAAAAAGAATAAGTATATCCCAAATACTGAATGGGTCATACTCATACCAAAAAAAAAAAAAAAAAAAAATCACCATTTAACTGATACTCAGGTGTAACGAAGAGTCCATCTTACATTTTTATTTGCTAAATATCGCAGCTCAACCATTGAGCAATCTCAGAGGAAGCTGGTCACAAAAGTCTTTTGTCTCTGGAATAGATTTCAAAGTCCTTAGCCTGGCATGTCAAGTCTGTCCTTGGGCAAAGCCTGAAGCCTCATTGCTTGCCCCTACTTTTCCATCCCCCCATCGTCTATCACTGTCTACCTTGAGCTCTTTCTTGCTTCCTTCCAAACTTCTCTGTGCCTTTGCCTGAACTATTGCCCTTGTCTAGGCTGCCTCCGGACTCCTGCCCGTGCTCATGTTTGCCTCTTGGCTGGTTCTGCTGAGTCACCTCTCACAAACTGTCCAGCCACAAAGATGGCACGTACAGGCAGGTAGACAGGATCTAGGAAACAGCAGGTGGGATCTCCAGGCTTACATTCCTTGTGGACGGTGGTTTCATGGAGAGGAGTATTGGCCAAGTCATCCCAGGCCAAGGCTGGAGGGGCTTCTGTCTTCTCCCTAGGGTTCCTCCCATTTCTTTCCCAGAAGATTGGAGCCTTTCGCAGGCAACTGCTTCACACAAGGTGAATGTAGGTATGGAGCTTCTGGAAGGCAGGCCAAAGCCCCAGTGGATGCCTAAATCCTGCTGGTGTTAAGAACTCTCAGGCTGCCTTTGGGGAGGCGGTAAATGGGAGCAGGAGGGCAGGAGCCTGGAGGCAGAAAGCGAATGAGTGTGGGTGCCAAGTGGGTCTGTTTGCTCCTGTTTGCTCAAGGTTACACTTAAATGGGATAAAATTATCCCCTAATCCCTTTTATTTCCACTTAGCACTTCTAGAAAAGACCCACTTGACATTTTAGGAGAAGGGAAAAAAGGAAGCAAGAGACATAATTTTCAGTTGAAACTGCAGGATGGAGAAGTCTCAGTGAACTCAGCATTTGGTGTATCTTAACGTCTCCAGTAATGAGACCAGGTGAGCAAGATGATAGAAAGCGTGCCAGGGTCTCCCCAACCTGTCCCTGTCTTGGGAGGGGTGTTGTGGGAGGGATTGGCTTGGTCCTCCTCATGTAGGTGTCCCCCAGTGATGGGCAATGAGGCTCACAGCTCCTCTCTCCTCTTGGGCAGACTTGAAGTCCATGTAAAGTGGGCACACCAGAGAGGGTCCCCTGGACCATGATCATTTCCTTGAGAGAAGTATCCAGGAGTGAATTTGTCAAACCAAACGTTTTTGATGCTCGTTGCCAGGCTGCCTTAGGCCAAACCTTAGCTCTACCATCTGTTCTTTATGTGACTATAGACAAGATGCTTCCTCCCTCTGTGCCTCCATCTCATCTGAAAAATGGGGATGATACCAGTACCCATCCATCCTAGTTTTGTTGTGAAAAATTAAGGCATTGGCTACACTGTTCAACAGACAGAAAACACTCAAGAGATTTTGACTGCTACTTTTATCGTTTTATTATTATTTTTAGAGTGCATCCAGAAATGTTGTGCCGACTTCAGTGACTGCCAGCACCTCCTGAATGTTTTAGACATGCAAAGGACAAGATGGAGAGGCCTGGCTTCTTGTCCTGGGTCTTCTGACACACCCGTGATCTTGCTGAGCCCCTGTCCCTCTTTCTGAGTGTCAGTTTTTTTCATTTGTTAAATTAGCTATGGTCTTATATGAGCACTGAAATTCTCTTTAGGTGACGAATTCATGAGTAGAAATAGCTGGAAAACAAAGAACTTTCAAAAATAGAACAGACATGTCTTTTACAACCTTTCAAATGACTTAGGAAAACTTGTTGATGAAAAAGAGACAAACTCCTGCCTGGATCTTAATATATTCAGAGTTATTTGGGTCTGCTCTACTTCCTACATCCATTTGTTAATTTAATAAGGATTTATTGGAAAGTGCCACAGGCAAGGTTAGGCTTTTGGAAAATTTTTTGTTGTTGTTCAGTCATTAAGTCGTGTCTGACTCTTTGAGACCCCATGGACTGTGCAGCACACCAGGTTTGCCTGACCTTCACTATCTCCCAGAGTTTGCTCAAACTCATGTCAGTTGAGTCAGTGATATTATCCAACCATCTCATCTTCTGTTGCCCTCTTCTCCTCCTGCCCTTAATCTTTCCCAGAATTAAGGTCTTTTCCAATGAGTCTTCCCATCATGTGGCCAACGTACTGGAGCTTCAACGTCAGCATCAGTCCTTCCAATGAATATTCAGGGTTGATTTCCTTTAGGATTGACTGGTTGGATCTTCTTGAAGTCCAAGAGACTCTCAAGAGTCTTCTCCAGCACAACAATTTGAAAGCATCAGTTCTTTGGCATTCAGCATTCTTTATGGTCCAACTTTCACATCCATACATGACTACTGGAAAAATCATAGTTTTGACTATATGGACTTTGGTCAGCAAAGTGATGTCTCTGCTTTTTTTTTTTAATTTTTATTTTTACTTTATTTTACTTTACAATACTGTATTGGTTTTGCCATACATTGACATGAGTCCACCGCGGGTGTACTTGCGTTCCCAAACATAAACCCCCCTCCCACCTCTCTCCCCATAACATCTCTCTGGGTCATCCCCGTGCACCAGCCCCAAGCATCCTGTATCCTGCATCGGACATAGACTGGCAATTCGTTTCTTACATGATAGTATACATGTTTCAATGCCATTCTCCCAAATCATCCCATCCTCTCCCTCTCCCTCAGAGGCTTTTTAATACACTGTCTAGGTAATGGAAACCCTTCAATCACTCATTCATCCATTCACCGAACACAGTTATGGAGTCCCAGCTCTGTGCCAATCACTATTCTGGGCACTTGGAATACAGCCATGAAAAAGACAGATAAGGGCTCCACCCTGCAAGAGCTCAAGTTCTGGAGGGGAGACAGGTACTTAACAAGCACATAAACAAGTAGATTGACTTCAGACCAAGATGAAGGTGATGACAGTGAGAACTGAGGGTGATATGCTAATGCAGGGGATGCTGTGGGACAGGAGGATGGAAATGCATGATAGGATGATCAGGGAGGGCTTCTTGAAGGAGGTGCTATTTGGATTCATGACTGAACAGTGAGAAGGATCCAGTCATGTGGAGATCAGGGGGCAGAGAGCTCCAAGCAGAGGGAACACCACGTGTTAAAGGCTGAGGGTGCACATTAGCTGGGTTCATCCTATGCACCGAGGAAAGGCCAGTGTGGCCGGAGCAGAGTGAGGGAGGCAGGAGCAGTAGGAGATGAGGTCAGAGAAACAGAAACAGAATTGCCCGGATTAAAAGTGCTTAGCCCAGGTGTTAGCATACAGCAGGTCCTTTATAAGCATTACCTATTTCTGAGAGCTCATCTGGGTATGGATTACATGAGCAGGATGAAAGAGGAGTCCAGTGAGAGGATCTTGAGGTCCTTATCAGACCCAAGCATTTGTGAATAAGAGGCTGGAAGACAATTTGCTAATTTTAGTAGGGCAAATGCTCTCTCACTTCCAGTCCTCTTTATAATATCAACTGGTTTAGCAAAATATTTTTTCCCTCCTTAGAATTATGCCCAGTTTGCGTTGTTGATCCTTTATTGTATTTTCAAAGACAAGTTTAAATTTCCCTATTAAAATGCAAAGGCTAATTCAAGATTCAAAACTCCTTTTTTTTTTTTTTTTTGAGTTTTGGAAATATCTGACAGTATTCTTTCACTGAATTTCTTTCTTGCACTTGGAAACTTTTCTTATCTTGGCCTGTTGCTCTATGCTGTCCAGAAGGCAGTCTCCCAAGGCCCTCCTGAATGTGCAGGGACCCCAGGTTGGCCCTATGTTTCCCTGTTTCCCAAGGCTGTTCCTTTTTAGTGACTCACAGGACTAGAACCAGAGCTAAAGGCCAAGGAGTTCAGCCCCTAACTTCACAGATGGGAAAACCAAGGTCAGAGAGAAGAGACCTCTCCAGGATGTCTTTTGGGAATATACTCTGGGACAAGGATATCTCTCCCAAGCACCTTAACCCACAGCACATGGAGAGCAGTTGTCCCTCCACGTATGCAAAAGACCAGTTCTGCCTATAACTGCAATTCATTAACTGATTCATTTCAAAGACATCCACTGATGATTACCATGTGCCTGGTGATGTGCAAGGCTCAAGGTAAATAGAGGAGAATAAATCTCTGTTCTCAAGTCAGATAGGAGTGTGAACAGAGGTAGGCCAAGGAGAAGAGATCACCTCTCCCTCCTCCTACTCCTTACCACCTTCATCATCATCTTTGTGGTCATTGTCATTATGAGCATCGTTACAGTTTTATAGGGTGTGGTGGGAATGGAGCACAGTATTTTAAGAGGCAGGACTGAAGGTTTAGCAGAGAAGGTAACATCTAAAACTTAAACAAGTGACGGTGTTGGCTGTTCAGCTGGTAGAAGGGAAGCCATCAGAGGCAGAGGGAACGCACGGGCAAGGCATGGAGGTAAGGTGACAGAATGTGGCATGCTGCTATTCAATCACTCAGTCCTGTCCAACTCTTTGTGACTGTAGCTCACCAGGCTTCCCTGTCCTTCACCATCTCCCAGAGCTTGGTCAAACTCATGTCCATAGAGTCGGTGATGCCATCCAACCATCTCATCCTCTATTGTCCCCTTCTCTTCCTGCCTTCAATCTTTCCCAGCATCAGGGTCTTTTCCAATGACTTGGCTCTTCACATCAGGTGGCTGAAGTATTGGAACTTCAGCTTCAGCATCAGTCCTCCCAATAAATATTCAGGATTGATTTCCTTTAGGATTGACTGGTTGGATTTCCTTGCAGTCCAAGGGATTCTCAAGAGTCTTCTCCAACACCACAGTTCAAAAGCATCAATTCTTCAGTGCTCAGCCTTCTTTATGGTCCAACTCTCACATCTGTACATTACTACTGGAAAAACCATAGTTTAGATTATATGGACATTTGTGGGCAGAGTGATGTCTCTACTTTTTAATATGCTGTCTAGATTTGTCATAGCTTTTCTTCCTAGCAGTAAGTGTCTTTCAATAGCATGGTTGCAATCACTGTCCACAGTGATTTTGGAGTCCCCTTCCCCTCACCCTCCAAAAAACTGCCACTGTTTCCATCATTTCTCCTTCTATTTGTCATGAAGTGATGGGACTGGATGCCATGATCTTTGTTTTTTGAATGTTGAGTGTTAAGCCAACTTTTTCACTCTCCTCTTTCACCTTCATCAAGAGGTTCTTTAATTCTTTGCTTTCTGCCATAAGGGTGGTGTCATCTGCATATCTGAGGTTATTGATACTTCTCCTGGCAATCTTGATTCCAGCTTGTAACTCATCCAGCCTGGCATTTTGCATGATGTACTCTGTATGTAAGTTAAATAAGCAGGGTGACAGTTATACAGCCTTGACATACTCCTTTCCCAATTTGGAACCAGGCCATTGTTTCATTCCATGTCCAGTTCTAACTGTTGCTTCTTGACCTGCATACACATTTTTCAGGAGGCAGGTCAGGTGGTCTGGTATTCCCATCTCTTTCAGAATTTTCCACATTTTGTTGTGATCCATGCAGTCAAAGGCTTTGGCATAGTCAATAAAGCAGAAATAGATGTTTTTCTGGAACTCTTTTGCTTTTTCAGTAATCCAATGGATGTTGGCAATTTGATCTTGGTTCCTCTGCCTTTTCTAAATCCAGCTTGAACATCTGGAAGTTCACAGTTCACATACTATTGAAGCCTGGCTTGGAGAATTTTGAGCATTACTTTAATAGCGTGTGAGATGAGTGCAATTGTGCAGTAGTTTGAGCATTCTTTGGCATTGCCTTTCTTTGGGATTGGAATGAAAACTGACCTTTTCCAGTCCTGTGGCCACTGCTGAGTTTTCCAACTTTGCTGACATATTGAGTGCAGCACTTTCACAGCCTCATCATTTAGGATTTGAAATAGCTCGGCTGGAATTCCATCACCTCCACTAGCTTTGTTCATAATAATGCTTCGTAATGCCCACTTGATTTCACACTCCATGAGTGTGGCAGGAAGACCCTGCAAATATCCAGATGAATACAGAGTGCAGGAGGGATGTATCTGGAAGGGGCTGGACAGGAAGCCTGGGCCAGATCCTTAAAGGATTTGAATACCCAGTCAAATGCCCAGCAACCCCCGCTCCTCTCGCCATTCTTCTGCCGACAACCATTCGTTTCCTGCCTGTTTGCCCTTCCCCACTCTTCCGTGGTTCTGTGACTGGTGGTCGATCAGCCACCTTTCTCCCCAGATAGGAGTGAGCATGTGATCTGGAGGGAGAAGGGAATGGCAGCCCACTCCAGTAATCTTGCCTGGAGAATTCCATGGCCAGAGGAGCCTGGAGAGCTACAGTCCATGGGGTTGCAAAGAGTTGGACCCAACTGAATGACTCACGCACACACACACACAGTGATTTAGAAGTGACCAATCATAGGTGGGAGGAGAAGGGGACGACAGGATGAGATGGTTGGATGGCATCACCGACTCGATGGACGTGAGTTTGGGTAAACTCTGGGAGCTGGTGATGGGAAGCCTGGCGTGCTGCAGTCCATGGGGTCACAAAGAGTCAGACATGACTGAGCGACTGAACTGAACTGACTGAATCACAGTACTTCAACCAATTGCCTGCTATGATTGGTGCAGGGATAAACACATGGCTCAAGTCAGGCCAATCAGCTCTTCCCTGGACTTGTATGACTGGATGTTGGATGGGGAAGGAACTCTCTTTCCTTTGGACTGCTGTAAGATGGTGTCTCCCACCTTGTCATCTCCAAATGCACCTGGTCATTTGGAACAAAGGATGGGCTGGGCTTCTGACCCTGTGTTGTACCCACTTATGGGTCTTTTATCCCAGATCTGAGTGTGGAGTCCATGCTCATAATTACTAACTACCTGGTTGCATCCGTACCTGAAGCAGCACTGCCCCTGCCTATCCTGGCACCTCCAGCCTCTCTGCACCTGAGCCCTCCTGCCTTTCCTGCCTCATCTTTAGGTCAAGCCTTTTCCTCACCTCCACTGGAGCACTCAGAAGCTCTCCTTTTCTGGGGGAACTGGGACAGACGCCTTCATCGCTCAACATCGGTCTCGGGAAGCCGAGGCACCTCTGCATTATTTATTAGGCAGACTTTCTCCATCAAAGGGCCTGAAGTTCTGGAAAACTTTTCCCTCTGTTGCCTGCTGGGACAGTCACAGGGTCTGACCAATTTAGTGAGCCTGGGAGAGAACAGCAGTCTGTTGCTCCCCCAGGGAAGCCAGGCTGGGTTGGTCTAAAATAGAAGAGGAGGGAGGCTGACCTGGTTCAGGGCTGGTTATTTGGGGCTGATCTTCCCAGGCTGCTCCAGAGGGGGCTGGAGTGATGAGCATTGAGAGGCCTGGGTGCTGCTGGCACTTCTGGGCAGCAATGTTGAGTGGAGAGGCTGTTAGGAGGAGGGTGGTAGCCCCTGCCCTTGGCTATCCATCTGTATGAGGTCCCCATGTGAGGGAGCCTTGGTTACTGAGGCCCTGGTCTCTGTGAACCCCAGACACTCAAGGCTATTTGAGTACAAGTCTATTAACATTCAGTGTTCATTCAACTAAAGTCAACAGCCTTTGCTGCTCTGGCTCACGGAGATTTAGAGCTGGAAGGGGCCATAGAAAAGCCACAGAGCGTGTCCTCTTCAGAAGTGTGACTCACTCGCTGATAAACATGTCTGGAGAGTCCCTTGTCTCAGGATAGCATCTCATCTCTTCAGCATGATTTCAGGTCTGTCTCATACAGCCCCCAGGACACTTGCAGCCCACTTCTGGCTGCAGTAAGCATTTCTCCAACCTATTGTGAACCTGCACTGCTCTGGGCCTTTGCTCCTGTCTCCTTGTCTGGATTCTCTTCCTCCCTCCCACCTGGTGCCATTCCAAGCATCCATCATGATTAGGTGAGGGGTGTCTGTTCCTCCCTAGAGCCTTCCCCTCCGCGCTCCAGGCAGAACTAACCACTCTATCTTCCTTCCTTGGTTCAGCTCAGATTCCCTGTCTCAGAAAGGCCTTCCCTGACCAGCCCATTTCATGGGCACTGCCCCTCCTCCGCCCCGAGCCAGCCGGCATATCGTCGTCACCCTGTCCACCTTCTTCCGGCACCTCTCCCACCCGGGATACGCCTGTGGGTGGTGGTGTGCCTGCTCCTTCCTGCCTCCCCCCTCCAGCTCCTGGGGGCAGGGACCTTGTCTGTTTGCTGCTGCACCTCGGCCCCTGTGCAGGCAGGCACACAGTAGGGCCTCAACAAGCCTGGTGGCAGGAGAGGACCTGATGCTGGGCCTTTATCCGCATCCCAGGTCCTCTCCTTGAGGGCTGACCGTGTCCTAAAGTGTCCGCAGCTCCTCCCCTCCGGTTCTCCCGTGCAGAACGAGGGGCTCAGGGCCCGGGGCTGACTTCACCAGCCCCGCTGCGTCATGTTTCATGGCTCCTCTCTGGGCTGCTAATTACGGCCACACTTTGAGGGTTTGGAGTTAAGGCCAGTCAAGTGGATAAGTCACATCTTTTCAAATGGGCCAAATGTGGGTTTACACAATAGTCTGTGACAAACGCACGTTCAGGGGAAGATCTGGCAGGAGGCATCCCTTTTTCCAAAGGGCGCCTCGGCCCTGGGAGAAATAATGAGGCTTTTTTAGGATTCTAATTATTCCCGGTGCTGACAGGCTGCAGAGCTGGAGCTGCTGCAGCCCGCCCAGTGCTCATCCGGGAACCTAGAATGTTTATTCCTGGGTCTCCAGGTGAGCGCCTGGCTCCCAGGGGTGCCTGGGGCCCCAGGGTCCATCTCCATGGTTGCTGTTCCCTTCTGCCAATAGACACACAACCTCAGTGGAAAGGGGGCCTCCCTATGAGCCCAGGACCCAGATACACAGGGGGTGTCCCTACTTAGTGGGAGGTCTCTTTCCCAGCCTGCAGGTGTAGGGGCTCAGCAGGGAGGTTTCAGGGTCTCCTGATGCCTCTCGACAGGCTCCAGTGGCTGGGGGGTGCAGGGGTTAATGCTTGGGCTGTGAGGTTCTTGCTCAGGAAAGAAATAAGGGGCCCCACACTATCCTAGCCGAAAAGGACCTTGGTGACCATCCACCCAGTGCCTTGACCTTCCAAATGGGGGGTGAGAGAGATGTGGGGATGTTAAAGTCAGAGAGACTCAGGGCTGCCTTCTAGGAGCATCTTCAGTGCCAAGGTCTCTGCGGTGGGGATGGGGCTCACCCACGTGGAGCCTCTGCTGAGGGCCAAGCATAGCACCTGGGTCACTTCCCTTGTGGCTCACACCAGCCCTGTGATACAAGTGTTAGCCCATTTCCCAGATGAGGTATGTAAGGCTTACGGAGATTAAATGACTTGCCTAGTGCCCCACAGCTAATCCCTCTGAAACACAAAACTGTCCAATTGGGAAAAGAATCTCAAATTTCCTGGCTTTTACACCAGCCAGGGATCCTCTAACCTTCCATTTCCTGTCCTCCAGGGGTGGAACCTAGAGGGAAAGATGCAGGGCAGGGGCAGGGACCTTTGTTGGAGTCTGAGATGCATCTCGGTTCTGCTTGTTAAGAGATGATGGAGGATCAGTTGCATCACTTCCCTGCCCTATGCTGTCTCCCCTTCCCCAGATTGAAACAATTAGATGGAGAGAAAAGAGGAGGCTTATGGCTCCCAGTTTAGTGCCTTAATGCTCCCTTGTCCGGAGCTGCAGACGTGTATGGGCTTCCTGATGTCCCAACTCAAGGCAGCTTTTCCCCAGGGCCCAGAGCAGCTTCTGGCTCCCATTGGTACCCCTACACCTGTCCTTCCTTCTTAAATCCTAGAGTGCTGTCCCCAGGGGCCCCTCCCACACCGAGCTCCTCTGAGCCTGCCCCAGACTCAGCAGGGGTCCTTGGCTCCCCTTCACTGGGGAGGTCAGGGCTCTAGACAAGGCGTGTGGGAGCCGTGGGCCCTGTAGATGTTGCAGCTGTCCAGTCTGGTCTGGATTCTGCCTCTGATGTGTCTACCTAGGACCAACTTCATTAGACCTGCCTGGACCCTAATGTGTCCCCCATCCACCCCTGCCTCCTCTTCTCGTGCATTTCCACAGCAGCCAGGGGGGAATCTTTCTAAAATGTGAGTCAAAATAAGTCCCTTCCCCGACTAGTGGCTTCTCCATTTGACTTCACATAAAATCTGAACTCATTATGGAGAATCAAGTATAGTCTTTGCAGGGAGCAAGTGACCAGTAGGGAAGGGTAGCTGAAGAGAGGTTGAAAGAGGAATGATTCTCCAAGGTATAGACAGGATACAAGAAATGAACCAGGGATGGTGGGGCCCCTGGGGGTGAGCAAGAGTTGGGAGCTGTGTCCATCTCAGTCCTGATGAGACCAAAGGTGGGGCAGTTATCAGAATGCAGAGAGAGCCTGGAAGAGGGGCTGCCTGTTGGAGCTGGGACGGCAGGAGAGAGATGTAGCCACTGACAGACGTGGCCGGCAGCATAAGCCATGAGTGAATGCCAGACCTTCTTCCTCCTGACCCTGGGCTCCCCTGCTGCCTCCAGGACCCAGCAGAAGCCAAAGGCCAGGAGGGCACAGGGCCCTTGTCGGTGCCATCCCTGCAGACCAGTTTCCCAGGCACAGAGCAGGGGAGATGGTGAGGGGGAGTCTGGAGGGTGCACAGAGGTCAGCAGCACATATGGCCCTCGAGGCCCAACCAGATCTTCCCTGCCTGCCCCTCAGACCCTATCTTCTGCCCTCTGCTCCTCACCATATTTCCACCACACTGACATTTTTTTTTTTTTTCAGTTTTTCAAATGCATGCAACTCGCTCCTGCCTCAGGGCCATTGCACTTGCTGTTTCCTTTCCCTGGGAGGCTCTCTTCCTCCTCATCCCCTCATAGCACTGAGGTCTTAGGACAAATGTCACCTCCAGGGACTATCCAATCACCTACCCAACTTTGTCCCCATCCCTTACCCAGCCATTCCTTCTATTGCATTGCCCTTCTTTATTTGCATCATAGCCTGTTTCACTAATATTTGCTGCCCTATTTCTTTGTCCAGGTAGAGTATCCATGCCAAGAGACCAAGACCAGGTCTCTCTTGTCCCCTGCCATATCCTTAGCACCGAGGGCAGTGTCTGCATGCACTAGGTGATTAATGAATGCTTGTTGAATGACTGTCTAATAACAAGGCAGGCGATGATAGTGGTAAGAGCACAAGCTTTGCAGTGACATGATCTGTGTTTGAAGTCCAGCATCATCACTTGCTTAGCTTTGTGACCTTGGTCAAGCTGCTCAGCCTCTCTGCCTCAGTTTTCTCATCTGTTAAATGGAAACAATAGGCTATCGCAGCTCATTGATATGTTGTCAGGTTAAGTGAGCACAGGTACACCAACCTGGCCTTTAGTAGTACTTGGCACAGGATTTGCTCCTATCCTATTATTCAGGATTTCAGCATTTGAGCTGCTGCTTTGCTCCCTCTCCTGAGACCCCAGACCTTCCAAGGCTGAGACCCAGCCCCTCCTCCCACCCCATTGATACCCTCAAGCTGTGCAGGATTCCCAAAAAGGACCTAAGCCTCCACCCCAGACTCTGGCTACTCTCCCAGCCTCACAGAAAGCCCTCTTGTTTCCCTTTCCGAGTGCCTACCTGCAGCTCCTCAGACAGGCCCTGCCCCTCCCACCTCAGGAGAGGAGTCCATGCTGCCCCTCTGCCTGCCACACCTTTGCCCACTACTTACCTCATTGCATCTCTCATTCTCCCATCAAATGTCACCTCCTGTAAGAAGGCTCCCCCGACCTCACCTGGGACCAGATCAAGCCCTTGAACTGTAACCCAGCTCAGGCACTTGCCCTTCTCATTGGCAGCACTCTTGCCGGTGGAAATTAGCTTTGTTATTAGCTAGTAAATGTTTTACACCCTCTAGACCCTGCCAGGATATATATACCCTGAACTCAGGCTCTTCCATGTCAGGGTTGATGGGTCTTTGGGCAGCTGCTACCTGGCCTGGGCCCGGCTCTGCCTGGTCTGACCTGGCATCTGACCCTAGATCATCTTGTCCCTTTTACCCAGGGCTCATTTATTTGCCCCCTCCACCTTCCCTCACTTTCTCTCCCTCTATTTCTCCCTTCATTCCTCCTTCTCAGCCTCCAAGGCAGTTATTAACCTAATTGTTCATTCTTGACCTTATGTTGGGCCCTGGGGTTGGCAGATGCTGCTCCTGACCTCAGGGTTCCCAGCCTACTGGAGGGATGTGTTCACCCCCTGAGTGGATGGGTGGTCAGGGAAGTCTTGTGTCCCTGAGCTGAATGTTGAAAGATCTTATCAGGGGAAATTGAAGAAAGAGCACCCCAAGCTGAGGGAACAGCCTGTGTGGAAATCTGGAGCAGCAGACAGGTGGGGAGGGAGGTGGCAACAGGTGAAGCTGGGGACAAGGCATGACAGATCACAGCGTGCTCACACTCCTCAAGTCCCCCCTTCCCGCCCCCTCCCCAGTGTCTGCCCTGTGCTATGCAGTGTTTCTGCTCCTCTGGCCAGGAGGTTGAATCTGGCTCTCCACCTTGAATCTGGGCCTGGCCCAGTGACCTGCTCAAAATGACATGAATAATATAACACCAGCAGGGATCTGGAAAATGCTGTGCATGGGGCCAGCCCTTTCCTGCTGCTGGGAGACCTGTGACTGCCACCCCTGGGCAAGCTCAGGTTGGCTTTCTGGGGATGAGAGACAATGTGGGCAGATGACCCGGCCTTCTCAGCTGTTGCTTTGGAGGCCCATACAGCTGGCTGAGGCCATCTGAAGCTATCCAGTCCCATTCAGGCCAGCTTGGCCTGCAAGAGCTGCCTTGCTGACAGGCAGAACTATTAGAAATGTACATGCTTGTGTTAAGATGGTTTGTTACGCAACAGATGCTAACTGATGCACATGAGAAGGAGACAAACTGGGGAGAGGAGTTGCCTCGGTGATAGGCTCGGGGGGTCGTGGTCTGGACTTCATTACAGTGACTCTCCCACAGGTTCTGGGACCTGGCGGTCTGGGTTCAGATCCCACTCTGCCACTTCCCAGCTGTGGGACCTCGGGCAGGTTTTCACCTCTCTGTGTCTCAGCTTTCTCATCTCCTAAACAGGGATAAACAGTGACCGGAATATAGCAAGTGCTTGGGGAACACTGGTCGCTAGTTTGCTGAGCTCACATTGTGGTTACCAGTTGCTATATCTGCAGACTCTGGGGCTCTGCCCTGTGTCAACTGACTCAGACCTGCAGAACATGAGGTGCTGGGTGTGACCCTGAAATATTTGATGTGTGGGATTGCCAGGCCTTTCTGTGGTTCTCATGCAATGCCTGCTCCTGACGCCCAGCCCATTCATGCCCATCCAGATATTCTATGGGGCCAGTGTCTCCGCCTTGTCTCATAGCTAAGACCCACCTGGGTTTTCAAATAAATGCATGTAGCACTCACTGGGCTTCAGAGAGAGCATAATTCCATGTGCACATGAGACAGGAGCCATACTGTTGTGTAGTTTCTCTAAATACCTGGAGGCCTTTGGGCAATGGCTGCATTTAAATGAAGAAGCAGAGAAATTAGAGATGACATTCTTGTTCCTATGACAGACTGGCTTTATGAGGAGTTAGTAAAGTGTCAAGCCAATGCCAGTACTGTGGTTACCTAGTCTGCTCTGAGACAGGGGCATGGACACCCATTGTCTCTGCTCTCCCCAGCCTTGAGCACAGGGGTCCCAAGGATGATGACACTAAGATAGGGGGTTTGAAGGCCAGTGAAACAAAAAGGGGTGGAGGTGAGTGATGTAGGAATCAGGCAGTTATGATTGTTGCATTTCATTCTTATAATCTGACTATGAGGAAAGTCTTATTATTCCCCCACTTTATAAAATTGAGATAACTTACCCAAGGTCTAGTAGGTGACGACTGCAGTTGTTCTGACCAGAGCAAACTGTTCCAGGCACTGTGCCGTCCCATCCATGATCCAGTTCAACCTTCCTCATAGCCCTGCAAGCTTTCCAGGAGGTGCTAGGGGTAACGAAACTGCCTGCTAATGCAGGTAGATGTACGAGATGTGGGTTTGATCCCTGGGTTGGGAAGATCCCTTGGAGGAGGGCATGGTAACCCACTCCAGTATTCTTGCCTGGAGAATCCCATGGGCAGAGGAGCCTGGCGGCCTGCAGTCCATAGGGTCACACAGAGTTGGACACAACTGAAGTGACTTACCATGCATGCATAGCTCTGTAAGGTGGCTATTAAACTCCCTGTTTGTTTGTTTAATTTTCATCATTTACATTTTTTTTTTGAGTTTACTTGCTTTCCAACGTTGTGTTAGTTTCAGGTGTACAGCAAAGTGAATCAGTTACACATATAAATATACATATATCCACTCTTAGTTATTTTAGGTTCTTTCCCCATATAAGTCATCACAGAGTATTGAGTAAAGTTCCCTGTGCTCTACGACAGGTTCTTATCAGCAACTCCCTTTTATTAATGAAGAAACTGAAGCTCAGGGTCACAGAGCTCATAAGGACTCAGGATCCTTATGGTCCTCAGGGTCCTTGAGCATGTGTGTCTCTGACCCCAAAGTCGAGTCCATGTTGTGAATGTTCCCCACACATCTTTGTGTGTGTGTGTGTGTGTGTGTGTGTGTGTGTTAGTTCCTCACTTGTGTCCAGTTCTTTGTGACCCCAGGGACTGTAGCCTACTGGGCTCCTCCATCCGTGGAATTCTCCAGGCAAGATTACTGGAGTGGACTGCCATTTCCTTCTCCAGGGGATCTTCCTGACCCAGGGATTGAACCCAAGTCTCCTGCACTGCAGGCAGACTCTTTACCAATTGAGCTGCCAGGGAAGCCCATGTGTTTACGCTTCAGTTCAGTTCAGTCGCTCAGTCGTGTCCGACTCTTTGCGACCCCGTGAATCGCAGCACGCCAGGCCTCCCTGTCCATCACCAACTCCCGGAGTTCACTCAGACTCACATCCATCGAGTCCGTGATGCCATCCAGCCATTTCATCCTGGGTCATCCCCCTCTCCTCCTGCCCCCAATCCCTCCCAGCATCAAAGTCTTTTCCAATGAGTCAACTCTTTGCATGAAGTGGCCAAAGTACTGGAGTTTCAGCTTTAGCATCATTCCTTCCAAAGAAATCCCAAGATTGATCTCCTTCAGAATGGACTAGTTTGATCTCCTTGCAGTCCAAGGGACTCTCAAGAGTCTTCTCCCAACACCACAGTTCAAAAGCATCAATTCTTTGGTGCTCAGCTTTCTTCACAGTCCAACTCTCACATCCATACATAACCACAGGAAAAACCAAAGCCTTTAATAAGTCTTAAAAGCCAGACTTGAGATATGTGTGTCCATGTTACTTATCTGTGTCCCAGGACAAAGTTTAAGAGGATCTATAAGAATACAAAAACGTTAAGAACCCTGAAAGACAAAATTGATAATGACTAGTATTCAGTCAAGAATTTCCAGGCAATCAAAGAAAATATGACCTGTGGTGAGTATAAAAAAATCAAAGCTTAGAACTGAAGCAAATGATATGATTAGCAGACAGGAATGGCAAAACCAATGATTTTAACATTACTTCATACACTCTGAAATAGAGGGGACAGACTAAAGACTGGAAGTGATAGGTAGGGCCAAGGAAGACATGCGAAAAACAAAATTGAATGTCTAGAGGTGAAAATAACCATGTGTGAGATGAAAACGATGCTAGACAGTTGTAATGGCAAATTCAACATTGCAGAAAAAAGGACTGGCTAACTTGATGACAGAAATACAAATTATTCAAAAGGAAACACACAGAGAAAAAAGAATAATGTGAAAAAGATAAACAGATTATCAGTGATCTGTGGGACAACTTCAGATTGCCTGTTACATGTGTAATTGGAGTCTCTAAAATTAAAAGGATGTGTTCAGAAATACATTTGAAGAAATAATGGTGAGATTTCCGCCCCCCTCCTCCTTTTTTGGTCACTACTTTAAACCCGTAGATTCAAGAATCTCAGAAAACTTCAAGCACAAGAAACATGGAAAAAATTATACCAAGACATATCACAATGAAAGTCTTCAAAACCAGTGATAAGGAGAAAATCTTAAAAGCATTCAGAGGAAAAAGCACATTACTTACAGAGGGAGGAAAAAACGAGGACAACAGATTTCTCATCAGAAGCAATGTAAATCAGATGACAGTGGAGCAAATCTTTAAAATTCTGAAAAGGAAAAAAAAGTACAAAGCAATCATCATTCTAGAATTATATAGACAATGAAAATATTTTTCAAAAGTAAAGGTAAATTAAAGATGCTTTCGGGTACATAGATGTTGAAAGGCTTCACTTCTAGATGATATGCACTGCAAGACATATTAAAGGCAGTCAGAAGGAAAATGACAACACGTAGAAACATTTAAGGATAAAGACTCTGAAAATGAGAACGATGTGAGTAAATATAAAATACATTTTTTCCTCTCACTATTTAAATATATTTAAAATATAATTGGCTGTTTACCATTTGTTAAGTAGAAGTAAATGTACGACCACTTTAACACACAGACTCGGAGAGGCTGTTGTAAAGTTCTGACACTAAACGTGAAGTGGTATAATATCACTTGAGAGCAGGCAGCGATAAGTTAAAAATGTATACTGTAAGTCCTAAGGCAAGGACCAAAATAACAAAACAAGGAGGTATAACTAAAAAGCCAACAAAGGAGATTAAATGGAATCATAAAAACTACCTAATTAGTCCAAAGGAAGGCAGAGCAAGAGGGAAAAGAGAACAAAGAACAGATGGAAGAAATAGCAAATAAATAGCAAGATGGTACATCTAAAACTCAACCATATCACATTAAATATATTCAGCTAAAAGGCATAGACCATCATATTGGATGCAAAGGCAAGACACAGCCATAAGCAGCCTACGAGAAACACATTTTAAATATCAAAAGACAGAAATAGGTGAAACGAAGGGATGGAAAATTATATATCATGTAACACCAATCAAAAGAAAGCTGGAGTGGTGATATCAGTAACAAAGCTGGAGTGATGACATGCAAACAGTGTCGCCTGGGATAAGAGGGTCATTTCATAAAGACAAAAGTGCAGTTCATTGGGAGGATGTATCAGTTATCAGTGTTCACAAACACAATAACAGATGTTCAAAACACATGAAGGAAAATTTATGACCTTAAGGAGAAATAAACAAGCTTCAGTTGGCTAGAGATCGCAAAATACTCTGCTTTCAAAAACTGAGAGAACAAATAGAAAATTAGTAAGGATATAGAAGACTTGAACAACGCCATCAACAGACTTAACCTACTTGGCATTTATAGAAAATTCTACACAGCCCCAGCACGGTGCATCTTCTTTTCAAGAGCACACAGAGCAGTTACTGAGAGACACACGATTTGGGGCTATGTGCAACAAATCTCAAAAATTTTAAAAGTGTTCAAACCATGCAACATATGTTCTCCAACCACAATGGAATTAAATTAGAAATCAATGATAGCATAGTCTCTGGAAAATACCCCCCAAATTGGAAACTAAGTAAACACACTTTAAAATAACCCATAGCTCAAAGAAGAAATACAAGGGAAAATTATGAAGTATCTTGAAATGAATGAAAATTAAAACTCAACGCAGACACATTTGTGAGATGCTGCTAAGACAGAAATTAGAGGGAAATGGTACACAAATGTTTCAGTGCAGTTTTGTCTGTAATAGTTCCAAATATGAGACAGCCTAAAAACTCATCAACAGGGTCATTAAATGGGTAAAAAAGGTCTATCCTTGCCAAGGAAAACCACTCAAAAATAAAAAAGAATGAACTCTTGATACAGAAGAATTGATATACTATTGCAACAGCATGAATAAATCTGAAAATAATTATGCTGAGTGAAAGAAGCCAGACAAAACGGTTACATATGGTATGGTTCCATTTATAAAAAATTCTGAGACCTGCAAACCAGTCTGTAGTGATAAAAGGCAGATGGGTGGCTGTCTGAGGACAGAGGGTGAGCATGGGTTGTAGGTCAGTATTACAAAGAGCGCAAATGAAAGTTTGGGGTGATGAATGTCTTCATCATTTTGACTGAGGTAATGGTTTCACAGAGGCACACATATGTCAAAACTTAAGCTGTACACTTAAATATGCACAGTTTACCATAAGCCAATTATCCCCCAATAAGCCTGATAAAAATAAACCTTAGCTATGGTTCATACCAGTCAATCCTAAAGGAAATAAGTCTGGAATATTCATTGGAAGGACTGATGCTGAAGCTGAAGCTCCAATGCTTTGGCCACCCGATGTGAAGAATGGACTCACTGGAAAAGACCCTGATGCTGGGAAAGATTGAAGGCAGGAGGAGAAGGGGGCGACAGAGGATGAGATGGTTGGATGGCATCACCGACTCAATGGACATGAGTTTGAGCAAGCTCCGGGAGATGGTGAAGGACAGGGAAGCCTGGTGTGCTGCAGTCCATGGGGTCCAAAGAGTTGGACACAAGTGAGGGACTGAATAACAACAAAATGGTTAATATTTTCTCTCTGGCTTAGTAATTTTATACCTTTGGGGTTTTGTTTCTTTAAATATAATGTGGGGGAGTTTCCAGTATAATCCCCATTTCATGAGTAGACACACTTTCACATGGCAAAGAGACCAGCGTCGCTTCACTTGGTATGCAGGTAACAGCTGGCATCCTATCCCAAGTCAATTTTACCCAGAGACAAGGCAGCTGAGATCTGGGATGCAGATTCCAAATCCTTTCCTGGTTACTATTATTGACCCAAATCACAGCGGCATTCACACGGAGCCTTGGGGAGTAAGGAGATTTCCTGAGAAATTGGTGGGGGCGAGAGCAGAGACTGGGTGTTCTCGGAGGTGATGATTAAGACTCCGAGTCATTCCTCTGAATGGAAGGGGAACAAACATCTGTTGCCACGTGCCACGTGCCAGTCACTCCCGGGTGGCGGTTTATTGCTGTTTCCCGGGGAGGTGAAGGTCACAGGGGATCACAGAGCAGGTGCTTGATGGATCCAGGACTCATTCCAAGTGCAGCGTCTCCAAGTCTGTCCTTCCGCACCCCTCCATCGCCCAGCTTCACATTGCTGTGTGACCCTGCCTGCAGGGGCAGACACTCCCCTGAGCCTCCTTGCCAAGCCTGAGCTTTTCTGAGCCCCAGAATTCAGCGATGAGGTGGCGAGGTGCTTCTCAGAAGGGCCGAGGGGCTGGGTACTTCCAGCCAGAGGGGCAGATGCTTGAAGAAGCAGCGACCAGAGTCGGATAAGGAGCTGCCCCCAGCTCTGCTCCGTGACCTGGACATTGAGACCTTCAGCAGACTCATGAATTTCCTTGCGTCTTGGGTCCCTTCTCTGTAAAATGGGGGCAAACTACAGCAATCTCTGGTGATTCTTATGAGGCTCTGAGCTCCAGACAAATTACACTCCAGTCCCCCCAACATCCTTTGTTCCTCAGCGAGGCAGCGCCTTCTCTTCAGAGACAAAACGTTTGGAGGCCTCCTTCCTCTTCCCCTCGCTCTCCCCACACTCTGCCAAAACTTTCTTTAAGAACTACAGAAGATAACTTGTTTATCCCAGGGCTTTGGTGCTGGGAACACAGGCAGATGGCCCCGGAATTAGCAGCTCAGCAGACACAGAAGGTTCCAAACACAATCAGCTCAAAACAGCCAGAACTTTCCCCCCTCCCAACCAACTGTGGGGAGCAGCACTCTGAGCCCTTTCCTGGGACGTTGATCTGGACTCCACACCCTCCTGACCCAGGCATCAGTGCCAGCCGAGGCTCAGAGAGAGGTCTCAGGGCCCAGGGGTCTCAGGAAGAAGAGAAAAATGACAGGACTCATCAGTTGCCACTGCAGAGGGGCAGAGATGGCTGTTGACCATCTCTGAAGATAGCTGCTCACTCTCTCCTTTCACAGTGCAAGGCTGGTGCTGGGGGCGGCTGTCCAGCCTGGGGTGACATTTCCCAGCCCCCATGCATCCAAGTGGGGCAGGAGGCACATTCATTCTAGCCGGTGATGTGTGGGTAGAAATGATGTGACCCCTCTGGGCTGAGCTGGTTAATTACCTGGTGATGTTCGCCTCACTCACTCCCCTTCCCTGGTGATCCCAGAGGCCATGTGTGGAGATGACATCATCACAGATGGAAGGAGCCTGCATCCCTGCATCACTCTTCAGAGAAGGTGCCTCCCTGCAGGAGATCCTCAGACCAGCAGCCTTCGTGTGGAATTCATGAGGAGAGAAACCAGCTCTTCTTGGGTGATGTCACTGGGGCTACTTGTTACGGTACCTCACCTATACTGACTGATACAACCCAGTCCCACCTCTCATCCAACCCTTCATCCAGCAGGTACTTATCAGGCTCCTGGGTGCCAGTCTCTGTGAACAGGATAGCCAGGTCTCTTCCCTCAAGGTCTTGGGCAGTTTGGGACACAGCTGAACAAAATGAGTAAATGAACCAAAACAAAACATTGCTGCTGCTGCTAAGTCACTTCAGTCGTGTCTGACTCTGTGTGACCCCATAGACGGCAGCCCACCAGGCTCCGGCGTCCCTGGGATTCTCCAGGCAAGAACACTGGAGTGGGCTGCCATCTCCCTCTCCAATGCATGAAAGTGAAAAGTGAGAGTGAAGTCGCTCAGTCGTGTCCGACTCTTAGAGAACCCATGGACTGCAGCCCACCAGGCTCCTCCATCCATGGGATTTTATTACGTAGTATGAAAAGTGCTGTGAAGGAAAAAAAAAGTATAATAAAAAACAAATGCCAGATTTGGGGAGGCTGTTGAAGGACTTCGGGTGGGGGATTGAGAAGTAGGTAAGGGGAGGAGGGTAAGGTAGGGCTTCCCTGGTGGGTCAGAGGATAAAGAGTCTGCCTGCAATGCAGGAGACCGAGGTTCAATCCCTGGGTCGGGAAGATCCCCTGGAGAAGGGAATGGCAACCCACTCCAGCATTCTTGCCTAGAAAATTCCATAGACAGAGGAGCCTGGTGGGCTATAGTCCATGGGGTTGCCAAAGTCAGACAGAGCTGAGAGGCTAACACTTTCAGTTTCAAGGGAGAGGGTAGAGGCTTGGTAGGAGGAGCTTACTCCTGAGAGGATGGGTTGCTGGCCACGTACCCCAGCTTTATGAAAATTACTTCACTCTATCCTCATTATAACCTCAAGGGGCTGGAAACTGTTAGGGTTAGGGTTAGGGAGAGGGACTGTGACTCCAGGGAGGTGGAGCGAAGGGACCAAGTCACATGGCTAGGAAGGTCCCATCAGTGATCAACCCACCCTCGTGAGGCAGGGAGGGGTCACGCCTGGGGAGGAAGATGAGCTTGGTGGCCTAGCGTGGCTGAATGCCAAGGTTCTGTGGAATGGCCTAAGAGGCCCCTCAACCCCGGGATTGTTATCTTAAGGACTGCAGAAGGTGCCTTTGGGGGCAGAAATGCAACCCAGGATCCTGGGAAGAGCATGGGGCCAGGATCTGACCTAGACCCTCCGGGGCTAGCTGTGTGCCCTTGGGCAAAGCACGTGACCTCTCTGAGCCTTGGTTTCCTCATGTCTGTGTGGGGGCAGCACCTACCCAAGGGGTTGGGGCAAGGAGTGAGGGAGAGGGGTTGAGTCAGTGCCCCAGAATCCGTGGAGTTCCCACCATCTCTCTGCTGTTGACCTTCACCGCACAGTCCCTGAGCTCCTGCAGCCCACGGGGCCAGTGTCCTGGGCCCCAAGTCCATCACCCTGACCCTCCCAAGCTTGGGACACAGGAGATCATCCACCAGATGGGAACTCGTCTGCATTCACACGGCTGGTGAGGAGAGACCAGAGCTCAGACCTCCTGCTCTTTCCTGGGCGCTGGTGCTAGGATTGCTCACTGGCTCCTGGATTCTGGGACTTGTCTAGCTCAGCATGACAAGTAAGAGATGTGAGAAATGTTTTGCACCAGGAGCTCTCAGATCTACCAGGGTGCAGCGTAATTTGTTCCTGAGAAAGCCAGATGTCATAGGTCACCACCGGACCATTGTTTCATGTTGCAGCCTTTCTGATTTCCTCACTCTCACAACCTACTAATTTCCAATTCTACTCTGGATCTATGAAGTGAAGCCCCTCGGTACCCCCGTCTTTCTTCTGTGCTGCATTTGTGAGCTTTGGCTATGAGTTCCTCACTGTTCCAGGCTCAGGGAGGCATCTTGGAGCTTCCCGTGTGGAGGGAAGATACAGAAGGAGATGAAAGACGTGAGCCCACCTGCCCTCCAGAGTCTGGCTCCTGTGAGACCCTGGGGTGGCAGTGGGGCCACCCAGCAGTCAGCACTGACCATGCAGTGACCGCTGCCTCTCTGCCGGGTCTGAGTGGTCATCAAGCCTCCTTTAGGCATCCATGATTGATGGTCCAGCTAGGACCTCTGCCTGGGAGAGGATGCGGGTAGCTCTTGGGGAGAACCGAGAGGACCAAGAAAGGGGAAATGGTCAAGTTCATTCACTTTTGTTCCCTGCACGGTTTCTCCAGGTGTGTGGGGCTGAGCAGCTACAAGGCACCCTCGGGACTCACTGGGTCACTATCAAACCCAACTGGAAGTGGTTTAGATAGAAAAGAAAAACTCATTACTCAGGGAAGCATGGGGGCTTCTGCCTACAGGCCTGCCTTGATATGGGGGTTCCGGGAGTTCCAGTTGCTTTGTGCCAGGTGGTGCCCAGTGCTGAGAAATAGCAGGAGCAATGCAGGAAGAAGGTCCCGCCTGCCTTCCCCGGGCTTGGAGTCAGTGTGATCACGCGCCCGCATGCGCATGTCAGCACATGCGCTCTTTGTCTCTGTCTAGCTCTTTGTCCTTCCTTTCCATCTTTCGGAGCTGCGTTTGTCGGCGTTGGCTTCACTCTCAGGCAGGCCTTTCTCAAGATGACCACCAACCACTGTGCTTCATACTAGCCAGTTTACATTCGTTAATTTTCAGAAAAATTAAAAATACAGGGTCTAATTCGGACTGAATCACTAGGGTCATGTCCCAAATCTGAGCCAGTCAGTGTGGCTGGGGGATGAAAATTACTGATTGGTAAGGCCTGCATCACATGTTCACCCTTGGAGTATGGTGTGGGCTCAGCACCAGTTGAACTGCTGAGATAAACAGGGGAGAAGGGTGGGGTGAGGGGGAAGGAGGATGATATACAGAGCATTGATAAATCTGATCTTGTCTCTTGCTTAGTCACTGGGGTGAGATGACCAAACTCTACTGGGCTATCGTTGATCACCTTGAGGAAGCTCCACAATCAGGTGACAGTGCTCCTGCAATCTAGCACTTTCTCGGGATTCTGACCACCTGGGTCAGGTGACCCCACCTACCTTTGGTCCACCCCAGCCGGTTTAGCCTCCTTGGGCCACCCATGAAGGGGCATGGGTGGCCAGAGAGCACACGCTGACTCAAACTGCCTCCCTGGCTGTGTGACTGTGAGTGAGTTCCCCAACCTCTCTGAGCCCGTATCCTTATCTCTAAATAGAGGGGACAGTTGATGTGGGGCCAGTGAATCAGCAGGCCACGGCACCAGCACACAGCAGGCACTAAATGAGCAGGTTGTATGCGGGAGGAGCTCTTGGATCGGCTCCCATTGCCTTGTCCTCTAGTCTGGGGCTTTGTCCTCTAGATGGTGTGTGTTGCTGGCAGGTCGGCTTGCCCCAGCTGACCATGACCTCAACCGCGGAATACACGCGAGCTTTCTCTCTGTGACCAGAGCCCTGTGCATGGCCGGGGACTCTCTGGTGACATCTGCTGAGTCACTGGAAACTGACATCCTGAAGGAGGGAAGAAGAGGAGGGCACACTTCATGCTGTTTGTCCAAAAGCCGCCGGGCCTTGAACTTCGCTCACTCATCTTTCACAGCTGCACACATCTCTCTGGGACACAGAATACAGTTCTTGGCAGCTGAGGGGTTGTTTAAAGTCCCCTTTAGAATAACTGGATCTTGGTGAAAACAGAGCGGTCAGGCCCAAGAGGTACCTGGGAAGGACAGGGATGCACGGGCAGGATCTATTCCAGGCTTTTCAGAGATGCCTGCGTTGTGCCACGCTCAGGATGTGAAGACACTGTCTGACCTTGGTGGTGTGATGGGGCAGCCTCGTGTTCATGGCGGGTAGGCCTTTGCGAATGCTGCTGTGACTGGGGACGTGGGGAGTCTTGCTCACTTTCTCCTCTAATCTCATCGTTTCTTAGAAGTTTGCTGAGAGCTGATAGCTAGGCTGTACATGGCAGATATGAGAGGAGGTGCCCTTTCAGCAGCATCAAAAATAGACCTCACTGATGGCTGCTGGACGAATCAGTCCAACCAGCACAGACACCCACTGTGTGCCGGGCCCTGGGCTAAGTCTCTTTATAAAGAGTGCTGAGAAGGAGGTTCGTGCGTAACACACATGAGCTGTTATTATTATTGTTGCTATTTACCCACCCCTCCTCCTGGTTCCTACCACCTTTTTTTTCTGTCATCAAAGGCCAGGCCCCCTCCTTCTTGATCCATTCCCTCCCTGCCCCCAGACTCTTACATCAAGAAGGGCTTTCATTCCTTTTACTGACTCAGTTAATCCTACACCCTATGTATTGGAAGAGGGATCAAATTGTTATGTCCTGACACATCATCTTACTTTAGTGATTAGAATTTAATCACTCTAGGGACAAAAGTGTCCCTCTGTTCTGTCAGTGGTGACTAGCATGAAGGTAAATCTTATGGGTTCTGATTACGGTTCATGGTTAAGTTGATGTTTTCTCCTTTCTTACCTCCCAGGTAGACACCGTCGTCCATCCACCCTGTGTCATCTGTTACGAAATACCTGGGCAAGTCCTCCAGCACAGAATCAGAGACTCCTGGGCTCCGAGAGTGGAGAGGGACAAGGTAGCTCATCCAGTTAAACCCCGTCATGGTCCAGTCGGGAAACTGAAGCCCAGGGTGGGGACGTGATCTGTTCAAGGTCATGATTGAGTCCGTGGCAGAACAGGGACCAGGACTCGCTCTTCTGACCCATGATCGGCGTCTCTCAGCGCTGCCTTGTTTCACTTGAATCCCAAACCTGGGGCTGGATCAGATTCCTGAGCCAGGAACAGATGAGAGCAGGGCAGAAGAGGAGGTGTGGACTTGGGTAGAGGGGATGAAACTGAGCCCATGGAGGAGAGTGTCCACTCGGGGACCCTTTGGGCTCTGGAGGGAACGCCGAATGAGGGTTTCCTGGTCCTCATCCCAGCCAGTGCGCATACTTGAACCTGATGTCATGGCAGCCCAGGATGAAGTTGTAACAGGCTCTTCATAAAATGAGAACAAAAGGTCAGTGTAGTCTGCTGGTGCAAAGTTGTCAACTGTTAACATCTCCCAAACCAGTGTCTTTTGAACCCAGTATGGAAAATGCTTTTAAAAATCGGTGTGATTCAGTCATGAGCTTTGTAGAACTGGCTGGGCTTTCTGGAGCGTCAGTGCATGGTGCTAGGAGGTGCTGGCATGGGTCTTCTTTCTCCCTCTCCCATTTGGATCAGAAATTATCCTGCAGAAGCTCCACGGAGTTGGAGCACCCCCACCCCACTAATCCAGACAGAACAGTGAAATCCCTGCAGGACATTCCAACGCCAGCAGGAAGGCCACGTCCCCCCAAATCCTGCCTCATCAATTTGCCTTGTTGTTGTTCTCTAGTTCATTAAGGGTGTTTCCCACACATATATGACATTACAGTTCCAGGGGTGGATGCTAGTGGCATAAGGAAGAGGAGTCTCACTGCTGTGCCTCCACTGTCGGGGTGGGGGGCAATGGGGCCATTCCTCTTGGCTTTGGGTCTGGATTTAGTGGCAAGTTAAGTGGCCATGTCCCTGCTGGGAGGTCTGGACTGCCCCCTCTTTGTTTTCCACAAGAATCGCCCCCCAGTTCCAGGACTGGGGTCATCTAGTCTTTGGACGTCTCCCTAGAGTGGCTGTCCAGTATTCAGGATGAAGAACGGGACCTTGATGAGGGCCTTTTAGGCCACGTGACACCCCCGTTGGTCCCCCCTCTGCAGTCACTCAGGTCTCCGTTCACTTCCTCCAGCTCCTCTTAGCATCATGCTCCTCCTCTTTCCACACGAACCTCCCTCTTTTTCTCCATCCTCATTTCTTATCTCCCCATGAAGACATAAACTGTCAGGAGCAAGAAACTTGTCTGTTCCCCTCTCCACCATGTGCCCCATATAAACGCAATACTGGGGCAGAGTAAGCGCTAAATACAACAATGATCATTGAATTGTGAGGTTTTCCAAACGAACCTTTTTAAATGTTAAAATGTTTATCCCTAATCTGGTAAATCAGTGATGTAGTAATAGTTAAAAAATCCATCCTATAAAAGTGCTTGAATGTGAGAGACCCTTGATTAGGAATTTAAGAGATGCAGAAGGGAATTATTTCTAATGGTTGGAGACTCACACACTCAGGACCAAAATCAATCACTATTCATCGACAGGAAATGAAATGATCTTGAGATCATGGAGTCATAGTCTGACATGGAGAACCATGACAAGGGCTGAAGACACAAATGAAAATGGCTAATGCAGTCATCCCAGGGTCTGTAGGTTTATAGAACACACTGGCCTCGGATTCCTAGAGGCCAAGTCACTTGAGAATAATATGAATGACGATTATTATTATCACTCTTTAACATTATTGAGCCACATACAATGTGCCAGGCACAGTGCCAGGTCATTCATAGACATTTATACAGTTTGATCCAACACAACAACCCTAGGAGGTAAGTACCATGAATATCCCCATTTTATAGATGAGGAAATAGGTGCTTGGTCCCACAGGAGTGAGTGGTGCTGACCCAGGTCCTTTGGGCCCCAGAACCCATGCTTCCAGCACCTGGGCTGCACCACCCTCAGAACCTCAGTTCCCTCATCTGTACCTGGAGGGCTGGGGGACGAGAAGCGAGCATCCTGCCCTGCCAGCTCTTGGACATGAGAAGGGATGGAGTGCAGAGGGCTTTGGGAGTGCTGACCCAACATCCCTAGTTCTTTGCCTCTGTGACCAACTGTTTCCCTGACTTTGGACCTTCCAAGGTGAGGACTCCACTATACCATAGCTTCTGCTGAGAACAGTCAACACTTGAGCATCAGCTGAGCATCTTTTCCTGCCATGCTCTGATTGAGGCACTTCTGATTTAGGGTTAGGAGATGGGATTGGAGTTGGCAAAATGGAAGGCTGGGGCCATGTTCTAGGTGAGCAAGCAAGGCAGCCTGAACCCCAGCCCACAGATGGAGACCCCTTGAGAGCATTTGCAGGATGATGACACTCAGGGGTCCATGAGGCTGGTGCTTCCTTTACAGAAGTTCCCCTGTTCCAGGCTCACCTTGACTGGACCACAGAACCCTGGCTTCATTTAAGCTTGCTCTTCACTCTTGCCAGTTCATTTCATTTGGTCATCCATTAGTACGGGTTTGCTAAGCCACAAGAATTAGGCAGTTATTAGTAAGTTTTAAAATGAAGAAGTAAAAAGAATTTAAATGATACCTGCCAGGATAGTGTGTCAATATGGTTCTTAGTGGGAATCCTTCAAATTTCTCACCACTAAGTATGATGTTTGCTGTGGGTTTTTTTTGTAGATGTGTTTATCAGCTTGAGAACTTCCCCCTCTATTTCCAGTTTACTGAGAGTTTTTGTTATGAAAGAGAGTTTTGTCAAAGGCTTTTTTCTGCATCTATTGATTCAGCCATGTGACTTTTCTTTTCTAGTCTGTTGATGTGATGGATTATATTAATTGATCTTTGAGTGATGAGCCAGTCTTGCCTACCTGGGGTAAATCCCACTTGATCTTGGTGGAATTATTATTATGATTTTTATTTGGCTGCATCAGGTTTTCGTTGTAGCACACGGGATTTTCATTGTGGGAGTGGGCTTTGCTCTTGTTGTCATGTGTGGGTTCCAGAGCACGTGGACTTAGCTTCCCCACAGCACGTGGGACCTTAGTTCTCAGACCGGGGATCCAACCGGGTTGGAAGTTGGATTCTTAACCACTGGACTACCAGGGAAGTCACAGTGAAATTATTTTTATGTTTTTTGAATTTGGTTTGCTGATATTTCGTTGAGGATTTTTACATCAAGCATTATGAAAGATACTGCTGTGTTTGGTTGTCTTGTAATGTCTTTTTCTAGCTCAGGTATCAAGGTGATGCTTGCCTCCTAGGATGAGTTAGAACTCCTTCTGCGTCTATCCTCTGAAAGAGATTGTACAGAGTTGTATAGCTTTGAACATTTTTTTAGGACTGACCTGTCAACCCTTCTGGGCCTGATGCTTTCAATTTTGTGAGGTTGTTAATTATTTATTCAATTTCTTTAATAAATATTGGTCTATTCAGATCATCTATTTCTTCTTGAGTTTTGGCGGATTGTGTCTTTCAAAGAATTGGTCCATGTCATCTAGGTTATCAAATTTGTGAGCATAGAGTTGTTCATGATATCCCTCTGTTATCCTTTTAATTTCCATGAGATCTGTAGTGATGGCCCCACTTTCATTTTTGATATTAGTAATTTGTGACTCTCTCTACTTTTCTTAGCCTGATAGAGGCTCATTGATTTTACTGATCTTTCCAAAGAACCAACTATGGTTTCATTAATTTTCTCAACGGATTTGTCTGTTTTTTTTTTTAAATTAATCACATAGTACCTCAATGTATCTCTTTAAAAATTTTATTTGTTTAGCTTTCATTTATATAATTTTTATTGTCCTAGTACTGCATGCTGTAAAGTGTTCTAAGTGCTTGGGATTCAGCAGTGAAGAAAGTGGACAGAATTCCCACCCACATGGAGTTTATGTTTTAGAATTAGAGAAAGTAGGTTGGGAGTGACAATAACCACAAATTTCAAAAATTTATTTTAGCCTTCAATATCTTATGAAGGCTTGCTCTGAAAACCATAACAAAGCCATAGAATTCTGTTATTTTCCTCCCCCATTCCTCTCTTAAGTGTATCTCTTTTAAATCCCAAGTAATATTCCTATAATCAGTTCACATTTAATGAACTTGACTAAATGGTTTGGTTTGTGACAAAAAGGAGGTGTGTCTCCTGGACTCCTGGCTGCAGGGAGGAGTGACTGACATTCCTGGGGGAGTCGGGTGAGAGGAACTTAACAGCCTCTAAACAGGAATGGCTTCTCCATTAATTACACAAAGTGATCTTGGCAGTCTGGAGTGGGGTCAGAGTTCCCAGACTGCTACTGGAGCCC
Organism: Redunca redunca; assembly: GCA_006410935.1. Taxonomy (NCBI): domain Eukaryota; kingdom Metazoa; phylum Chordata; class Mammalia; order Artiodactyla; family Bovidae; genus Redunca; species Redunca redunca. Next base: position 409,105 of record SJYQ01000080.1, read on the forward strand.
TTGGCCACAAGAAAGTAGTTATACCAACATCACTGGGTTGGTCTTTCTTCTCAGAATATCAGTCTTACAACAGGAGCCTAACTTGGGGACTGTTGGACAAGCCAGAGGCAGGGTGGTCCAGGGAGCAGGCGCAACACAAGCAAAGGCCTAGAGACCTTGACTGTGTTTTATTGTCACGTGGTTAGAATCTTGAGCCTCAGAATAGAAGGGTGAGAGCCAGATCCCAGGGTGCCCGTGCTGAAACGTGGCCAATTCTTGGGCACCCAGCCAGGAGGGGGGTTGGAATAATTTGAATGCAGTGTTTTAAGTTCCTTGATTTTGGAGCCAACTGTCTGATTGCAAATTCTGCTTTTACTGTTTTGTGTTTGTTTTACCGATGTGATATTGAGCAAGTTACTTAATCTCTCTGTGGCTCAGTTTTCTCATCTGTGAAGTGGGGAGAGTGACAGTCCCCGCCCCAACTGGGCTGGGGTGGAGATTCAACTGTGCAAAGTGCTTCAAGCTGTGCCTGGCCTCCAGCGGGCTTTAGGAGAGTATCTGCTGGCTTTGATGCTCCATTGCTAATTCTTAGAGCCAGCAGATGGGGTGGAGCAGTTGAGTCCCTGGGTCCCCTTGAAGAAACTGAATCACAAGGGGCTTGGGGAGATCACTTGACTGAATTGTGAGCTCTGCCCCATCTGTGTAACTTCAGAGTCTGCCTGGGGACCCAGGGCAGCGTCTGACCCGTGGTGGGGCTGCTCTACCCCTCTCATCCCGCTGAGCACCAAGAGATGAGAGCACCCTCTCATCTCTTCAAGCACCAACCCTGGGTGAGCCCAGACCCAGAGGTTCACATGGAGACCCCCAGATGCTCGCATAAAACAGCCCCATCCGTGCACACAGCCCAGACCCGCTGAGGCTGCCCTCCCTCCTGCCTCCTCCCACCTTGGCCCGAAGCCTCAGCACACAAAGACCCCTCTCAGTCCATTCCTGGGGAGACAGGAGCCCTCTTCAGATAGTGCCAGAGGCCCAGTTACCAGCCCTTCCTTGTAATTAATATAAGGAAAGCATTTCTGTTGAAATCCCTGCCTGGATTAACCACTGGCTGGAGGATTTAACTCATGTACACACAGAAAATCTCCACAGACTTGTCTCCTAATATTTATCCTTACGACTGGAACATGCAGATAAGGTGAGTGGCTGATGCTGGAGCTGCAGAATAAATTTACATTCTCTAAGCCACAAAGTGCTGCAGATGTATCCACGTTATGGGCCTGGCTGGGGCTCGGGAAGGGGAACAGCAAGCTTCTGACCAATGGAAGGTTCTGACTGCTGCTTCTCCAGCAGCAAAGGCTCATGTGTGAGGATGCCAACACCCTAGAACCAAATAGTCCTTGACTTCCAGAATCGTAAATTCCCAGGTCATAGAATCTTCACTTAATGGAATCTTGCAACTATAAAATATTGAGTCCGATCACGAGGTTTTAGGATTCCGGGAATCTTAACCGTAATCTTGCCCAGACACTCAGCCATCACTCCTGTCCCTTCCCTGATGTAGTTCTGAGCAGTGCGAGAGCATTTCCAGGCTTCTGACTGCACTCCAGCATTGCCTCCTTCTGGAAGCCCTCCCTGACTCCGCTGGCTGGTTCAGAGCCCCCACCACAAGCCCTCTTGGCTCCATCTCCTTTGTCCTGTGAGATCCACCAAAGGTGTTATTTTAAACTTGATCCTCACCCTCACTGTAAACCGTGAGGTACTGGGGAGAATCTGCTTTTGTTCATTCATGAATCCCCAGTACAGGGTCTGGCACATAGTCGATGCTAAATGAATATATCTTGAACAGCTACCCTTCATCTCCAGCCACAAAGGATGTGCTCTGGAAGCACGATGAGTAGCAACCTCGCCTCTGGGTGGTGGGTCTGGCTGAGCCTGCGTGGGGCAGGGTGGGCAGATGACAGCTCTCGGGTGACACCATCCCCCACCCAGTATCTGTTTCCTTCCACCGAGAAGCTTTGGGCTGAAACACCTGCTGGGGGAGCGAACAGGACCAGGATCTGTCTGGGTGCTCAGAGAAGCCATGTGACACTGCGAGTCAAGCCCTAGCTTTGGAGCCAGATGCCCGCATTTGAACCCTGGTTCTGCAAAGAGTCGGACACAACTGAACGACTGAACTGAACTGACCTGAATTTCCACTCTCTAGTTGAGTAGAATTGGAAAGTTATTTGACCTGTTCTGTGCCTCAGTTTCCCCACCTGTAAAAGCGGTATGATGAGAGTTCTTATTACTGAATAAGCAAAGATATAAAGCCTGTAGCTCAGTACCTGGTACTTAGCAAATGTTCAATAAGTGTTCAAGTCTTTGTATCACGTGCTCTTCCTCTAAAGAAGATGCATTAAAGGACCAAGTAAACAAAATGACCCAACAGTTGACACCAGCCATAGGCCATCCCATGTTGGCCTATGGAGATGGGGGCCCTAATTGGGCACAATGGCCTAGGTTCCACCTACCAAGTGGGCCTAGCTACTGCTCCTTCTGGAAACCAACCGGCCAGTTGCACAGGCCCTTTGCTGAGCCCCTGAGATGGCATCATTCCTCCATGAGACCAGCTGGTAAGTTGGCCACATTGGGCTCCTCGCACGTGGAGCCCTGCACGTGTCTCGACCCAAAGCTCCTCAGTGGGTGGAAACAGACGCTGAGTGGGGTGGTGTCACCTGAGAGCTGTCATCTGCACACCCTCCCCCAGGCAGGGCTGTCCTTCCTTCCAGCCCTGCTTCCTTCCCTTCTTTTCTAAGTTGTTGATGCCTAATAAGCATTTCATCCCCAAGTGCATCTCGGTTGCTTCTGGTTCTTCAGGATTCTTTCTGTAACCAAGGGCAACCAGTGAGTTTGCATCAGTCACCCCCAAGCTGGAGTCCAGTGTCCATTACTGAATTAGCTAAATGGTAACTGGATGGAAGATGACTTGTCTCTCTGTACCTCAGTTTTCTTATCTATAAAATGGGGCTGATAACCTCCCTGGCCTTGCAGGGATGTGAAGAATGATAGGAAAATGCTTTGTCAAGGAAAATGCACACACGTGTACACAGATAATTACAAATCTCTCTGCTTACATCTCTGCCTGTGGTACATACTGAGTGTTACAAGAAGGGTGGCCCTGGCTGGATCTGAAATCCTGCTGGGAAAGAGGTCTGGGCAGCCTGAGTCCAGTGGCCAACATACCAGCGTGTCCCCACTATATGGCTGCTGTTCTAAGTCCCCACAGAAGGGAGGGCTGGACCGTCGAGGTGATGACGGGGCCAGATAGGGTGAGCTGGGTAGGGGGGGATCTATTCTCTTCTCTCTTCCAACTTCCAGGAAGCCTCACTCCCTGCTCAGGCTGATGCAACACATTTCTGGTCAGAACATCTAGATCCATCCATAGGAGAGGTGGGTGGGATGGCCATGCAGTCAGGGTAGGGGAGGTTAAAGTCTGGTGGGGGTGGCTTATGAGATTCCCCTCCACATGTGAGTGAGCAGACGGACCAAGACAAGCCATGGATTGTCCAAAAGCCCCTGGCTAGGTGGGGAGAGATGCGGGCAGCCCAGGCATGGCAGGGACACCAGAAACTGATGCAGTAAAGAAAACAGTTATCAACAAATCAGGGGGGAAACCATCACCCCTCCCTACTTGAGGAGCCCTTGAGTGATAGTTCCGGGATCCTCCTGCCCTGGTGTTCGCCTTTCACTGATGGTGATGGATGTGAGAGCAGCGCTAATGAGGGGAGGCCTGGGCCCTTAGACCTTCACAAGGTCCTGCATCTCCACACATCTCCCAGCTGTCAGCATGGCCCATCGGGGAAACACCCTGAGTAACTCGGAAGAACTGGGGGTGGAAGGGCAGGCAGAGATGGCCAAATAGAAAACAGCGGCCTGGACCAACTTGAGACATGGTCAAGATAGGCTCTGGGCCTCAGTTTATCAGGGCGGTCAGCAGAGCCTCCATGGTCTTCTGACACAGCACGTGGACTCTCCAGGAGCCTGGGGCAATGGGCAGCGGTCCAAGACAGTGCCTGGCCCTCTCAGCTCCAGCAGTACCCAGTAACGGCAGGCGTCTTCCAGACCAGAGTTCATATCACAGCTCAGACTCTCAGCTTTATGACACTGGACATGGCACTTAACCCCTCTGTGCTTCATTTTCTACCACTTATGTCCATTTGGGGGTTAAAGTCTTTAGCACAGTACCTGGCATAGAGAGAGTACTCGAAAGCTTTTCTTTGTATTGTTATTATGAGTATTGTTAACTACCCCTTTCTATAAGCATGTATTGTAGATTTGAATATATCAATAGAATATAGTTTATGTTTTTGAGATCTTACTACATACTCAGCCTTCTTTCTTATTTACCATGGTGTCATGAGTGCTTTCTCCCATTATTGAAAAGTTCCTCAAAAGCAAGATGTTAACAGCTTCGTAGCAGTCCCTCATCCAGAAGTGCCATCATTTACTTTGTCATCCTTTGTGGCTGGATAAACAGGGCATCACGGTTTTTCGCTCTTATACTTGGGCTGTAATAAACATCTCAAGGCATAATCCTTGCTCAAATCCCTGAACGCTTCCTAAGGACCGATTCCTGGAGGTGCTGTCCCTGGATCAGGGCGCTGACATTTTGAAGGTTCAAGATCTTTATTACTTAATTGCCTTCCAAAGAGACTTCCAGCAGTGCCCAAGAGTGCCTGGCTCACCACACATTTACCAGCATCGATTTCTTCTCTTTTTATTTAGTCTTTATTAATTTCATGGGCCTGAAATTATATTTCATTGTCTTTTGGAGACACAGAGCCCTGGCCTGTGGCCCCTGTTTCCCAGCAGGGTGAGAATCAAATTAGATGCGGGCGCTTCCAGCAAACCTCCGATGAAAGGCAGCCTGTGACCGGGTAGACGGGAGCTGGAGGAGCTGGGTTCTCATCCAACTCTGTGTTTACTCGCTGTGTGACCTGGGTCTCTTACATGGTCCTCCCTGGGCCTCTGTTTATCAGTCACTTATCAGTTTATTATTGCCTCCCAGCTGCCTCCACTTAATCTAGTGCCTTGAGCAGTACCTGATGCATAACTCATGCCCAACAAATACTTGTTGAAGGCTGAACTGCAGAAGTGGCCTTTATAAAGGGAAGATCGTGCCCCCTCATTATGCTGCTTCCAACCTTTGCTCAGGCTTCCTAACATTCTGTTTACTTCTTCGGTCGGCTCATGGATTTCTGCTTCTACTTCAGATATGAAAGGACACAAGACAGAATATGAAAAGAAAAAAAAAGCTTGATAGACTACTAAATCACAACTTTTCTTGAGAGCCCATCAGGGAGCCCAGGGCTGCAAGGCACCCCATGAGCCCAAATGCACAGATTGACAAGACCCACCAAGGAGAGACAGAAACACACAAAACCCATGCACCTTTGGCAGAACTCTGGAGAAAGAGGCGGCTGCCACGAAAGCAGGAATGAAATATAAACAGCTAACATTTAAAAAAAATTCATTTTTGACTGATTGATGATTGGTTTACAAGATTGGTTTGGTTTCTGTCATACATCAACATGAATTAACCACAGGTGCACATACGTCCCCTCCCTCGTGAATCTCCCTCCTACCCTCCTGCCCATTCCCACCCCTCTAGGTTATTACAGAGTCCCAGTTTGAGTTCCCTGAGTCATGCAGCAAATTCCCGTTGGCTGCCTATTTACATGTGTTAGTGTATATGCCAGAGAAGGCGATGGCACCCCACTCCAGTACTCTTGCCTGGAGAATCCCGTGGACGGAGGAGCCTGGTGCGCTGCAGTCTATGGGGCCGCTGAGGGTCAGACATGACTGAGCGACTTCACTTTCACTTTACACTTTCATGCATTGGAGAAGGAAATGGCACCCCACGCCAGTGTTCTTGCCTGGAGAATCCCAGGGACGGGGAAGCCTGGTGGGCTGCCGTCTATGGGGTCGCACAGAGTCGGACATGACTGAAGCGACTCAGCAGCAGCAGCAGCAGCAGCAGCAGTGTATATGCACCCATGCTGCTCTCTCGATTTACCTCACCCTCTCTCTCTTCTCCCCTACCCTTGTCCACAAGTCTGTTCTCTATGTCTGCATCTCCACTGTAAACAGCTAACATTTTAACAAACTCCGAGGCTGAATGTGGACTGGCATGCCAGCTAAGCATTCCTGGGAGCCCCAGACACAAGGGGAGTGCACACTCATTCATGGCAGTTTCCCATGGTGCTCAGGCATGCACAACTCACGACAGTTTCTCATGGAGCTCGGGAGAAAGATGCTCAGGACTGGACTTGCATCTGAAAGAGCTGCTTCACTACGGCATACTGATCTGAACCTCCTCCCAATTCCCAGACCCCTATCTCCTGTGAAGCATAAGCCCAGAAGGACTTCAGGGGGACAGGAACACCTCTTACCCCCCCCCCACCCCCCAGGGCCCAGGAAAAGACCTACAGTCCTGGGGGAGGTGGGCAGGGCAGAAACAAAAGCCACTTCTTGCTGGGGAAGGGGGATGAAGCCTTCCAGCCCTGGTCCCAGGCAAAGATAAGCGGCTGCTGGGGATAGAAGGCACGGCTGCCTGTGCCTGGAAAGGGATGGGCCCAGGAACCTGAGCTGGTGCAAGGCAGGACATGCATGCCCACAGGGGGCTGGATACACAGGTCCAGTCCATGTTGTCAAGCTCTGGTCTTTCTGGCTTCATCTCTAGGCTCTGCTTTCTTCTGTGCTCTTCTTCTCACAGAGGCCCTGAAACTTCCAGACCAATCTTCCTATAGTCCCCAGTTCACAGGAAAGAGGTAGCTTCTCTTCCCAGTCCTTATGACAAACATGCTGGGAATTAAATTTACTGACACAGTGACTTCTGAACCCAGAGGTTCATGTCCTGGTAACAGATTCAGAAAACCCCTTGCTTGTCCCTCCCTCACACCATAAGGGGGTCCCCTGGGCCCTCAGTAAAGCCGGCTTCCAGGCCGGCTGCAGGATCTCAGGGACTCCACACTCCCCAGGCCGATAGATCCTCCCTGCATGCCGCTGGGAGCAGTCTTCTCTGAGCATCTCTGAGCCACCTGGGGCTGGCAAAGCCGGCCAGGAGGACACAGTGCCCCTTCAACGCTGACACTCACCTCCACAGACCTCTATAAATGGGACATTTCTAGGGCATTCTCTGAGCAAGGAGAGAAAGTCTGCAGCCTGGCTATGGGGGTGCCAGCCTGCAATCTGGAGGTTTCAGGCAGTCCCAGAGGTGTGGTAGGTGCAAAGAGCGGCAGGCGGGGGCCTCGGGCTCCTCGTCTCTAAAGTGGGTCAGTAGCCGGGTTCCTCCGGACGCTGTAGAGAATCCTAGAGGCAATGCCCAGGGTGGGGCCTGGCCCAGGGCCTGGCATGCAGTGGCTGGTCAGGTTCTGAGCACCATGATCAGATGTCCTCAGGGCTGTTGGGTTCCTGGCAGTCCTCCTCCTCCAAGTCTTCCCAGAGTCACCGCCTGTCCACACTCAGGACCGGGGGCAGCCTCAGAGAGGAAATGGATTTGACTGGAGCCGTACCCCCTCGGCTGTGTCTACGCTCCCCTCCCCTCCCACCCCCCCCACCAGCTTTTTGCTGCTGCCAAGGCTTCCAGAACATGCTCCTGGTCTCTGACCACAGTCCGGTTACGTCATCCTGGTCCAGGGAGGCCCCGTGGACTGGGACCAGAGGATGGGTGCGTAGAGTCCCGTCTGCCTGAGGATGGAGGTTCACGGGACGGGAAGTCCTCCTCTCAGGGTCCCCGTCCCAGTCCTTGGGGGTTCACTAGCTTCCTCCTCTTTCTGGGCCCCCTGGTCAGGGCTGGTGCAGGACCCTGTCCCCAAAGGGGCCTAGAAGACACCAGGGGCCTCTTGAGAGGGTGTCAAATACATCCTTACAGACTCGCAGGAGGCCTGTGGGGTATCCCAGAGCACAGAGGAGGCTGGGAAAGGGGAGAAGGAGCAGGTCAGTAGGGGACCGGAGAGGCAGTGGTCAGTGGGAGGAAGCACAAGGGCTTCAGGGGGCACAGCTTGCTTGGGGGCAGGGCCAGCCCATGGCTGCAAATTAACTACAGTATTTTAGAGACTGAAAATGGGGTCACAGGCTCCAGTCAGGTGACCGTGGGCTGGGAGGACCCAGGCTCACTGTGAAGCTGATGTGGCTGCTCGGAGCTGGGAACCGGGGGCTTCCCTCTGCAGAGAAGCACCCCCAGCTCCCCCCACCAGGGGGGCTCCTGTGCCTTTGTCCCCTCTGCCCGGGGCCTCCTCTCCCCTGTCTGCTGCAGGCACTGAGCACAGCCTTCAGCACAGCTGTGCTTTGTCACCTTCGTCACCTGTTCCTGGTTAGACCGTGACCCGGAGGTAACAGGGCAGGGATGCGACTGGCTTGCTCACAGCTGTGTCCCCAGTGCAGGTGGGCACATCGTGGCTCTTGGTAAATTTGGTGAATGAATGGGGACAGGAGTGACTTAACTGAACTTTGGAGGAGTGATGAAGGAGAGGAGGTTTCAGACAGCTTTTCTGGGATAGGATACCCTGAGGAGGGGAAAATTCAGGGGGCAAAAACAGTGAGCTCTGGGGCCCCTGGGCCAGGCAGGCAGGAGCAAATCCTCTCTCTGCACCTTGAGAGCTTCTGGCCATGGCTTCTCACCAGAGAGTTCCATGGCTGCCTCTCCAACACTCATTTTCTAGCCATAGTTTGAGAAGTTCTTGTTTTCCCAGCATCTGGAGGCTGCTATAGAAGCAGACAAATCCTCCAGGGATGGAAAGGAAAGGTGAGGAAAGGAACTAATTTTATGTATCTGGATCTAGAGGTAGACATTTTTTATAATTGAAGCATGCGAGAGCATCATGATGCGCTTGGGCCTGGAACAGCTTCCAGAGCAGCTGGCTTGGCTCTTCCCTGGCTTCTTATCTGTGAGCATCATCCTCTTCTCATTCTCCTTTATGGTTATAATTCTGTCACCCAGTTTTGGGCCACAGCCCTAGACATGGGGCCGGGCAGCTGGGCAGGGTGGTGGGTGTGCCAGCTGCTGGAGGTGGAGGCGATGCAGCCTTGGGCTGGGCTGCACTCAGGAAGGAGGAAGGCAGGGAGGGGAACACGGAGGACTAAGAAACACAGAGGGAAAACCTCCATCACCAGCCCTCACTCCACGCTGCTGCAGAGGTGTGCTGCGGGCAACTCCTACTGCCTCTTCACTCTCTGAGGACTGTCCCCATAGGAAATCATCTTGGGTTTCTCAGGAGAATCCCATACGTGAGGGATGCAGATTCCAGACCCTCCAACCCTCTATGTGACGTTGGACAAGTACTATAAGTCCCAGCCTCAGTTTCTCCATATTAACAAAGAGATGATGGGTGTAGCTCAGTGGTTCTCAAACCCAGGTGTACAGATTTCCTCTTTCAGGCAAGATGGAGTGACCTTCCCACCTTAAGTGACGGAAAACCACAACATTTATGAAACAGAGGCTTACAAGATGCAGGGTGCCAGGCAGTGAAAAAGAGATGAGAAACAGATGAAGTGAGCCCTAAATTGCCCTGGTTTCCAGCCCTGAGAGTTTCCTGGCTATGGGCAAGGAGGAGGAACCGAGGTGGAGCCCAGGGAGGTCCCAGCATTGAAGAGGTGGAGCTGAGATTCCAGAAGACCAAGGTGGCTGGAATTCACAGGACACAGTGCCTGAGAAGAGAGAAGAAAGGGACAGAGAGAAGATTCTGGAGAGGACGTGGAAGGGTCTTGCCTCAGGTGTGGGAACCTTTAGTCATAGATTGAGAGCTACTGTGGTCCCACCTAAGCCATCCTAAAGAAGATTCTGAAGAACCACACTGTCTCCAAGTAACTTAACATTACATTACAGAATAAAGCTCAACAATATTTATAACAAAACAAAAATATCCAGCACCCAATAAGGTAAAATCCACAGTGACTGGCAAAGAAAGTTGGAGTGGCTATAGTAACATCAGACAAAGTGGGTTGCAGAGAAAACAATATTACCAGAGATAAAGGTGATGATATTGTGAGTTCATCAAGAGGACCTAACAATGTTTATGTACCTAATAACAATGCTTCAAAATACATAAAACAGAAAAATGATACAACTGCAAGAAGAAATAGACAGAACCACAATGATAGTCAGAAATTTCAACATCCCTTACTCAATAATTGATAGAGCAAGCAGACAGAAAGTCATAAAGGATATAGAGAATTTGATCAACACTATCAACCAACTTGTTCTAAGTGACATTTATAGGACACTCCGCCCTGCGACAGCAGAACACACATTCTTTTCACGAGTATATCTAAATATGCCGAGATAGACCATATTCTGAGTCATAAAACAAGTCTCAGTACATTTGAAGGGTTCAAGTTCTACAGAGCATGTTCTCTGACCACAACAGAAATAAATGAGAAATCAGTAATTTAAGAGGAAGTGCTCTTTGAGTAACAGAAAGATCTCTGAAAAATCTCCAGATATTTTGAGACTAAAAAATAGCACACTTCTAAATAACCCATGTGTAAAAGAATCAACCAAAAGAGGAACTAGACAGCATTTTTCACAGAAAGAAAATGAAAACACAACATATCAAAATTTGCAGGATGCTGCTGAAGCAGTTCTTAGGGGAAATTTATAGTACTAAATGCCTATTAGGAGAGAAGAAATGTTGCAAATCAGTGACCTCAGCTTCCACTTGAAGAAACTAGAAATAGAAGAACAAATTAAATTCAGTGTAACAGAGAGGAAATAATTATGAGCAGAAATCAGCAGAGAAAAGCAATAGAGAACATCAGTGAAACCAAAGCTGATTCTCTGAGAATACCAATAAAATTGATAAACCTCTAGTCGCACTGATCAGAAAGCACAAAAGGGAAGACACGAGGTACCAGCATCAGGAATGAGTCAGGTGACATCACAGATTCAATACATAAATTATTTAAAATTCTTCTGCGTGTGAGATTTTTTTTTCATGTGTATATATGTGTATGTATTCGTTCATTCATATCAGTGTGAACTCGTGCATATTTATTTTTTATCTTGTGGGTTATAATCCAATCTTACTCTATGTGTTCTGCTCAGGTTATTCCAGCTTTGGCCATTGAAGGTTCTTTGAGCTGGCTCTTGTGTCCCTTTGAATGTCACCTGTCTTTATGAGTTTTTCTTTTGTTTGGTTGTTACTGGCACTTTCTTACTTTCTGGTATGAAACAACGTGCCATGATCATCTTATATATTTCCTGCCCTAGATCTAGAATCAGCTTTTTCTTCAAGGAGCCTTGGCTCCTTTTATTGGAGAACGGTACAAGAAACTAAAGATGTGGGTATCAGATTTGCTTGTTGTGACTGGGATGTCATTGCCTCTAGGCTCTGTCAGCTCTCAGAGTGAGGAAATAAAGTTCTGTAGCACTAACCCATGGATAGGACTTAGGTATAAATATTTCTATATGTAAATCTCCATGTCTATATTCAGCTAAACATGAATTCATACTGATGTCTCCAATTCTAATCCATTACCACATGGCGCATCCTAGCTTTCTCCTCTTCTTTGTCTGGAACCTCCCACCCCAGCAGTGAGAAAACGTGGCTCCTGACATCTGCCGTCCGCAGGAACACTTGTTCCCAGTGTAGGTGTACAGTCGTCTCAGAATTGTTAACCCATATGCCATAGCAAACACCTTTGTCCCCTAGAAAGCGGTGCTTGCATGCAGTTCCTGGTTTAGTCTTCCAGTCTCCACCCATTTTCCGCACCTTTATTTTCACCTGCCTCAGTGAGGGAATTGCACACATTTGTGAGAAAGTTAGATTCTTTTGTCACTGCATCCCACCCTGGAATCCCGGACCTCCTAAAGGATTTTTCAAAATCTGCATACATTCACCCTTTCTACTGTAAGTTCTATGGATTTGGACCAATGCATGGTATCATTAATTAGTCCACCATTTTATTGCAATAGTATTACACATAATAACTTTATTGTCCTGAAAAAAATCTTCCATACTTCACTTCTTCAATCTTTCCTGTCCCCCAAACTGCTTGTAATCACTGATTTGTTTACTGTCTCTGTAATTTTGCCTTTTCGGGAATGTCACCTAAATGTAGTATTTTCAAATGATACTTTCCCCTTTAGCAATGGGCATTTAAGATTCATCCACGTCTCTGTGTAGCCTGTTGCTCATCCGTTTTTATCACTGAGTCATATTCCATTGTTTGGATGTACCATAGGGTCTTTATCCATTTACCTACAGAAGGACATCTGGGTTGCTTTCAGCTCTTGGCAATTATGAATAAAACTGCTATAAGCAATCACACGCAGGTTTTGTGTGTTCACAAATTTTCAGATCAGTTGAGTGAATACCTGAGAGTGTGATTGTTGTTGGATCATATGGTAAGACTATGTTTAGCTTTGTTAGAAACTGCCAAACTGTCTTCCAAAAGGGCTGTACCATTTCATATTCACACCAGCAATGGGTGAGAGTTCCTGCTGCTTTGTATCCTCTCCAGCAATGAGGACTGTCAGCAGTGGGATTTTTTTTAAAATCTAGATACATGGGCCCCATTCCCAGAAATCCTGACTCCATCAGCCTATGGTGGTGCCTAGGCCTTAGCATTGCTGAGAAGCGCTCAGGAGATTCTGTTGTGGATTCAGGCTTGGAACCAGGGAGTTCCATCAACCACCTCATCGTACAGATGGAGAAACCGAGGCCGTGAGGGCAGTGGCGCTGCAGTGGGGCTGATCTTTACTATTCTCCTGGCTGGCAGTCTGGGAGGGGCTGTGTGATTCCTGGTAAGAGCCGGGGCTCTGGAGTCCCACAGTCCTGGGCTGGAATCCCGGGTCTGCCTCTGTCCAGCTGTGTGACTTTGGGTGGAGGCCTGCACCTCTCTGAGCCCCTCCTGGGTAGGACGAGGACAGTCCCAGGACCTGCACACAGGCTGTGTGAGGCCGTGTTGGGTCAGTGAGGCCAAAGTGCTCATCAGAGCTGGGCTTACAGTGGGGCCGGGACACTGCTAGCCACTGTCCCTGGGACTCCGTCACGTGACTCCGTTCTCTGTGCAGAGGTCCCATCCAGGGAGGTCTGTTCTCTCTATTCCTGGACCCCTGGGCTCCCCTGCCCCATCCTCCCATTCATTGTTCTTTCGACTTTGTCTCCAGCACTCGGGGCTGTGGCTCCATCCCTTGCCCCTCTCCTTCCACCCCTCCTTTTTCTTCTCCCAGTTAACAGAAAAGCTTCACTTAAAAAGCCATCTGGGAGGATGGATGGTACAAAGGCACATTTTGTAGAGTAAGTTTTCAGGGACAAGAGCCAAGAAATTAAAGGCACAGCACTTAGGATTCCAGTCTTATTAGGCCCCATGCTCTGACTGCTGGGGAGCTGTGTTCTGTATCACAGTCCATCCCCCACCGCAGCGCCCAGTGCTCTGGGCTCATCTTCACTTGTCTTTGAGAGCTTCTGCTGCCAAAGTCTAGGCTGATTCCCTCCCTCAGGATGAACCCCGCTCCTCTCTATCACAGGGAGGGGCTGCAGCTGGGGCTCCTTTAACCCGAGACCCCCGCTCCTTTGTGAGCGCTGTCCCACCTCGGGCAGCTGCTCCCCATCCCTACAGGAGTCCCAGGTGAGGGTTATCTTCTCCTGTGGGGTCTCCCAGGGCAGATTTAAGAACAACAGGAGAGACGTGTCCATTGCCAGGATGGATGGGCAGCCCTGGGGAGGGGTAATGAGCTCCCCGTCACTGGAGGTGTGCACAGAGGAGGGGTGCGTTTGGAGAAGCAGAGAGGCTTCGGAGGCCAAGAGATCTGGGCTGAGTCCCGGTCACATTGCTTGCAAGGAGTCTGACCTTCAGCAGTGACTTGTACTCACTGAGGCTCGGTTTCTTCATCTAGAAAATCAGGCAAAATAAGTTCCCATGTCCCAGGGTTGTCATGGAGACAAAAGGACATAATGTGTGCAAAGCACCAGAGCAGGGAGTGCAGAGTATCGTTGCGGGGAGGGAGGAGGCTGGGTTATGACACCCCGAGCCATCTAGATTCCAAACTGCTGTAGTCGTAGACCTTGAGGTCCAATAATTCAATTATCTTAAGATTATAAGATTTCCTAAGATTCTAAGACTTTAAAATTTATGATTCTGTTATTCTTCTCATCTAAGTCTCCTCAGGAACGTAGGCTGTGTAATTCGAATTCTAAACCCGGCCCTTCATTGGTGCCGCGGCTCAGACGTGGGCTGTCTGCTCCACGGGGAGTGTTTATCTCTGTTCTCTTTCCACTTCAGATCTTCCATTTTTATCCCCCACTGGCCCATTGCTACTTCTCCAGGGACACGTTTTCTAACTCCAGCCTTATCCACTGCACCTTTTGTTCAAAGCACACCGGGACCCTGCGGTGCTGCTGAATTGTGCCCTGTACCCCGCCCCCAGCACACTCTCCTGCCCTCCCCACCAAACCTCATCTTTGCCTATTGAAATCTTCCCTTACTTTCAAGGCTGAAGTCAAAGGCGGGCCTTCTATGTAGTTTTCTTCACCTCCCAGTTGGAATGAATATCCGTTGCCTCTGTGTTCTGCACAGATTTTGCTCTCATCACGATTACAGCAGTTGTCAGCAACTAACGCCTGATTTTTGGAGGCAGCAATATCTGCCCTTCACCGCATGGTGACCCACCTCTGGGAGACCACTCCGTGCTCCTCTGGGATGGAGGATGTGCGGATCTGATTGGTCAGCGGCGGAACACTGCTTGGGCCATGCTCACTAGTGGGCGGGGTCAGCGCCTGGAAGGTCCCGGCGCTGGACCGCTCTCTCCTTCCGCGCCTCGCCCACCTGCCCCTGCCTGCAGCCAGGAGGCAGTCAGCTCTGCAGGCCCAGCCAGGATGGAGCCGGGGCGGGTATTTCTGCTTCCCCGCATCACCCTCCTCTCTTCTCTCTCCCTGATTGAGCTCAGCTAATCTGTGGGCCCATCCCCAGTGCACGTGCTAACAGCCTAATGTCTATCAGCTACCATCAGCCCTCCCTCCAGTCATGATTCAAATCAAGAGTCTTTGATGTACCGGACCTGTCAATAGCCTGGCCATGTAGAGCTGAGTTGGAGAGGCCACCCCTGCCTCCTAGATCTTTCCCTCTGGATGTCCTGCCGCCTCCTGCCCCTCGAGAAGTTTAAATCCAAACCCTTCATCTTCCCCTCAAACCTGGTCCTCTCCACCATTCCCGTCTTAGTGTTGCCCCCGGAGCTCCTACTCACCCGAATCAGAAGCAAGGGGGCATCCCTGACCCTCTTGACACCTCAGGGACCATTGAGTCCTGACAAGTTTAACTCCTTAACTTCTCTGGTCCCCTGTACTCCACACCCACTGTTTCATCTCGGGCCCTGGGCATCTCTGACCAGACATCCCCCCACCACACCACATCCGCCTGGTCCCTCAGCCCTCCACTGCCCCTTCACTCCATCCTGTGACCCTGAGGCATGAGTAGGGGGCTCTTCCTGGGGGTCCCATTCTTTTGGGGGAGGGGACCTGTTCTTCCCTCCTCCAGCTGTGCCTCTCCCCTCAGGGACAGGGAGACAAAGGGCAAGCTCTGGTCCCCCAACCCCGGAGCTCCCTTCTGGACTGACCTAAACCTACTTCCAGGACCTGTGTGGCCTCAGCCCAGGTCTTCTCTGAGGGTGACCCGTGTGGCCAGCACACACCCCCTAAACCCCAGTGGGTAGCCGTCAGTGGTGAGGTGAGGACAGGGCCTGCAGAGATGTGGGGGGCGGCCTGCACTGCCACCCCTGCTGCCAGGAAGTGATTGTCCCAAAGACAGGACAGTCTCCTTTACCTCTGCCTCGCACCCCCATGGCTCCTACCTGCCTTGGGATGACGTCGCATGGCGAGCCTGGCTCACGGGACTCTTGGTGTTGCAACCCTCCCTGCCTCTCCATCATCGTCTCCCATCTGGGCACCCAAAACACCCTCTGAGAAAAACCCAGGCTCTGCACAAAATGCTGCCTGTTCTCCACTGCCCAAAACTGGCTCTCAGTTGGTGGTGGCAGGATCAGGGCTCACGGGCCTCGCTGCAGATGGGGGTGGGGGTGGGGGCAGGAGCTGTCCCAGCACCAGGTTGAGGGTGGTTTGGGGCTTATGTGTCCTGTGGTCAGTTGAGTCTTGGCTGTCACTTTAGGAGGCCAGCAGGCCCTGGATCCACATCGACATGGCCAGGCCAGAACCTGCCTGCCTGGGAGGAAGGTGGAGACAGCAGAGACCCTGAAAGGCTTTGAGGACTTTGCCGGTCAGGGAGAAGCTTCCTCAGGAAGTCTGGGCTGATGCCGGGGGACTGTGAGTGTCCTGCACCCCAGGGCCCCAGCTCTCCCGTCCAGAAAAGGAGCAGGCTGAGCCGAAGGCCCCAGGAGGTCTTAGTTGTTGTCGTTCAGTCGCTCAGTCGTGTCTGACTTTTTGTGGCCCCATGGACTGCAACACAGCGGGCCTCTCTGTCCTTCACCATTTCCCGGAGCTTGCTCAACCTCATGTTCACGAGTCAGTGATGCCATCCAACCATCGCATCCTCTGTCATCCCCTTTTCCTCCTGCCCTCAATCTTTCCCAGCATGAGGGTCTTTTCCAATGAGTCGGCTCTTTGTGTCAGGTGGCCAAAGTATTGGAGCTTCAGCTTCAGCATCAGTCCTTCCAATGAATCTTCAGGGTTGATTTCCTTGGTCTTAACAAGCCCAAAGTCCTGCGAGTTCCTTCTTCCCCACCCACCCCAGCACCCTCAGTGTCCAGCCGTGGTCTCTAACCCCCTAGGCTCAAGTTCAGCCTTTGCTCCTCTTACCTCTGCTGGCAGGACCTGGGGGCAGATGCAGCTGGCCCGGGAGCCCGGGTGGCCTGAAGTGGGGATGGAGTGCAGTGGGAACGATGATGGAACCCAAAGCCGAGTCCCTTGGTTTAGTCTCTCCCCAATGGACTGGGCTCTGGAGGCAGGAGCCTGGCTGAGGGCCTCTACTTCAGGGCCTGCCTTCCCCAGCCACCTGTTTCCATGGCAGCCAGAGCCCTCTGGCTGGAGCTGAGTTTCTTCCCTAGCCCCCGCCCCCCCCCCGNGGGTGAGGGAACCTGCCCTTGTCACAGGTGAACAGGTGAGCGGAGGAGATTATTACAGCCAGGCCTGGCTGTGAAATCCACAACCAGGTGCCATATCAGGTTGATTACAAATCCAGGTGTCCTCTGCTCCTGCTTGTTTCTGATAACAAATCAGGGAGGTTTTAGGACAGGAAAATGGATCCTTGTGTATTTCCCAGCCTGTGAGGCTGCTCCACCTGGCTCTCCCTTCCCGCTTAGTCCCCATCTGGTTGATTATCTCTGGGCTCTGCTTTGAGAGCCCGAGTGAGCACACCCCCTCCCTCACTTCAGTCTGAACTCCTCTCTTCCCTCACCAACGCTGGGAACTTGGGCATTTCCCCCTGATCCCCCAGCCCATGTTCCCGCGCCCCTATAGTGCTTTGGACACTGTGACTTGCTCCTCCTCCCTCACATCTGGCTGTCTCCCTGGCTGCTGGTCCACTCTGCACTGGCTCATCCCCGCCCCACTCCTGAGGGACCTCCCTACTTTTCCTACCCTGAGCAAGAAGCATTCACTCATTCATTCACTCGGTAGACATGTAGAGAGCCCTGCTGTGTCAGTAGCTGGGGCTCTGCTGGAGAATGACAGCAGCAGCAACAGCCGCAAGACTCTGGGCTCCGGAAGCTTCTCTTCTAACGGGGAGGACGTCCTGTAACCATCTCGATTAAATGGATCTTGTGTATAGTCTGGTGACAAGTGCAAAGGAGACGAATCCAGAACAATGGGAGCATGGGACCGTCAGGGCTTGCAATTGAAGAAAAATTCGCTGAAAAGCTGACGTTTTCCCAAAGACTTGGAGAAGGTGAAGGAGAGAGCCACATGGATGTCTGAGGAAGAGCATTTCCAGCAGAGGAGATGAGGAGAGCAAAGTTCCTCAGTCGCCACTTAAGTATCAGCTCCCAAGACCCCCATCTGAATTAGTCCCCCTTATTATTCTCCCACATTGCCTCCTAAGGAGGCTTTGCTTGGCCCCGTCCCAGGGATTGATTGAATATCAGCTGGGACTGTTCCTTGAAGGCCTGTCCCTTCCTGACTGTGAGATTCAGGGGAGCACGTACCTGGTCTGATGCAGCTGGTTCACACCTAGCACATAGTAGGTGCACTGAAAATGACTTGGGTGAAAAGTACAACCATATGAATGGGAAAGGAATAAGAAATAAAAAAGCTCATGATCTTTAAAGCAGAAGTAATCCGGAGTGTTGTTCATTGCTTTTACTTGTGGGATGGGAAGGATGGTTTCATTTCTATGCTATGCTGTTCTATTTCATTTTATTTTTATTCCTAGTCATAGTCCTAACCCTAGTCCTAGTTCTTTTCTATTCTATTAAAAAAAAAAAAAGCACTGCATAATCGGAACTAGTAATTACAGCTCCCATCCCTGGTTTGTGCCTCCCATGACTCTGGCCCTGAACAAAAGATCATTTCATATTTAATCAGTATTAGTTCTGGGATGCTCACAGGGGACATGCTCCCTTCAGGGCTGTGGAGTTTAATTCTCAGTGAGGCTAATTAGATCAAGAAAAGAGCCTGGCCTCAGGGCAGGACTGCTGTGGGGTCGCCCACTATCAAGAAGAGAGGCAGAACCCCACCTGGCACCCTCCTGCCTGCATCTCTTCCACCCTGCCCATTCCAGCCCCCACCCCAGGAGAAGGGCAGAACCACATGTCCCTCCTTTGCCTGCGACGACTGACGAATCTCCTCTGATAGGAAGGACAACAGCTGATGTCCAGAGAGGCAGTGGGCCCCCCACCCCTTAAGTCACCCTCAGAAGCTTTGTGGAGCCTCTCTGGCTTGGCAGGTGGTGAGGAGCAGGTAGGCATCCATAATCAGCCCATCCTTCCCTAGTGGGGACAGAGTCTTCCCTTAATCAACTCTCTTCTCCCTGTTCAGTTCAGTTCAGTTCAGTTCAGTTGCTCAGTCATGTCTGACTCTTCGTGACCCTGTTAATTCTGCTTGATTCAGCCTCTGTTATCACTTACATCATCATCTTCTTCATCGTCGTCACCACCTTAACTACTAGGTCATGGATGTGGATGTTACCAGGTCCCAGGCAATTGAAACATAATATTGCAAGACTTGTTTGAAAACCTATGAGTGTATCACTATCATTATCCCTCAGATGAGGAAATCGAGGCTTAGAAGGTAAACTCGCTGCCCCCTAGCCCCGGTCAGTGGAGGAGTGAGAACTGGAGGGGAGGGCAGCGAGGCCTAAGTCCTGGCTTCAGAGGTCACCAGTGAGGCAAGCTGAGGGCACATTCCTTAAACCTCAGCATCCGTTTCCTCTTCTCTCTTAGCTCCTTTGAATCCCACAACACCGCCACCATGTCCGTCTGCATTGTGAAGCTTCAGAAAACGAGGCTCATGGGAGGGAAGAATTTTGTCTGTGTTTGCACAGATCAGACTTGGTGATGCTGGGGTCCAGCATGGGTCTGGCTGGTGCTGTTCTTCCCCTCTGCCCACACCATACCAGCTCAGTTCAGTGGAGCAATTTGCCCCTGCCACTCCCCACCCCCACTCCCTTTTGCTCAGGGAGAAGGCATGCTTCCTGACAGACACAGAGGGTCAGGTCATCCACACAATTGAATACATATTATGTGCTGTCGTGGGTGCCACCTGGATCCCCTCCAGGCATGGAGGGGGTGGAACTCCTCCCCAGGCCCTCCCACCCCCTCCCGCATTCTCCCTCTGCTCAAGGCACACAATAGGTGTAGTTCATGGGCTCTAGGACCAAACCGCCTGGGATGGAATCGTGGCTCTGCCGTGTATCCCACATGTGCTATTTGTCTGGTCTTTTCACCTCTCTGAGCCTCAGTTGGCCATCTGTAAGGGGAGACAGAGCAAGCTCCAGGAGTTCGTGATGGACTGGGAAGCCTGGAGTGCTGTAGTCCATGGAGTCCCAAAGAGTCAGACACAACTGAGCAACTGAGCTGAACTGAAGGGGAGACAGACAATAATGGTATCTGCTCCACGGAAGCTTAGAGAGGATGAAACAAATGATGACATATAAAGTGCTCAGACCAGAGTTTCATGAATAGCAACCGTGCAGTTGTTCAGTTGCTAAGTTGTGTCCAACTCTCTGCTCAAACTGGAGTTTGCTTAAATTCATGTCCATTGAGTTGGTGATGCCATCTAACCATCTCATCCTCTGCCACCCCATTCTCCTTTTGCCTTCAATCTTTCCTAGCATCAGGGTCTTTTCCAAGGAGTCAGCTCTTCACATCAGGTGGCCCAAGTTATTGGAGCTTCAGCTTCAGCATCTGTCCTTCCAATGCATGTTCAGGGTGGGTTTCTTTTAGGATTGACTGGTTTGATCTCCCTGCTATCCAAGGGACTCTCAGGAATCTTCTCAAGCACCACAATTCAAAAAGCATCAATTCTTCAGTGCTCAGCCTTCTTTATGGTCCAACTCTCACATCCATACATGACTACTGGAAAAACCATAGCTTTGACTATGTGCACCCTTGTCAGCAAAGCGATGGCTCTGCTTTTTAATATTCTGTCTAGGTTTGTGATAGCTTTCCTTCCAAGGAACAAGTGTCTTTTAATTTCATGGCTATAGTCACTGTCCACAGTGATTTTGGAGTCCAAGAAAATAAAATCTGTCACTGCTTCCACTTTTCCCCTTTCTATTCGCCATGAAGTGATGGGCCAGGTGCCATGATCTTCATTTTTATCATGTTTCAAGTTTCAAGCCAGCTTTTTCACTCTCTCATTTCACCCCCATCAAGAGGCTCTTTAGTTACTCTTCACTTTATGAGAAAGGGAAAGATATACCCAACTGAATGCAGAGTTCCAGAGAATATCAAGGAGAGATAAGAAGGCCTACTTAAATGAACAATGGAAAGAAATAGAGGAAAACAGTAGAATGAGAAAGACTAGAGGGCGATGGCACCCCACTCCAGTACTCTTGCCTGGAAACTCTCATGGACAGAGGAGCCTGGTAGGCTGCAGTCCATGGGGTCTTGAAGAGTCAGACACGACTGAGCGACTTCACTTTCACTTTTCACTTTCATGCACTGGAGAAGGAAATGGCAACCCACTCCAGTGTTCTCGCCTGGAGGATCCCAGGGACGGGGGAGCCTGGTGGGCTGCCGTCTGTGGGGTCGCACAGAGTCAGACACGACTGAAGCGACTTAGCAGCAGCAGCAGGAGCTGCTGAGCTCTCTTCAAGAAAACTGGAGATAACAAAGGAACGTTTCATGCAAGGATGAGCACAATAAAGGACAGAAATAGTAAGGACTTAACAGAAGCAGACGGGATTAAGAAGAGATGGCAAGAATAAACAGAAAAACTATACAAAAATGGTTTTAATGACCTGGATAACCACAATGGTGTGGTCACTCACCTAGAGCCAGACATCCTGGAGTATGAAGTCAAGTGGGCCTTAGGAAGCATCACTACAAACGAAGCTCATAAAGGTGACAGAATTCCAGCTCAGCTATTTAAAATCCTAAAAGATGATGCCGTTAAACTGCTGCACTCACTATGTCAGCAGATTTGGAAAACTCAGCAGTGACCACAGGACCTAAAAGGTCAGTTTTCATCGCAATGCCAAAGAAGGGTAATGCCAAAGAATGTTCAAACTACCATCCAATTGTACTCATTTTACATAATAGCTAGGTGATGCTCAAAATCCTTTAAGCTAGGGTTCAGCAGTCCATGAACCGTGAACTTCCAGATGTACAAGCTGGATTTTAAAAAGGCAGAGGAACCAGAGATCAAATTGCCAATATTCATTGATTCATTGGGGAGCTTGATGTGCTATAGTCCATGGGGTTGCAAGAGTAAGTCATGACTTAGTGACTATACAACAGCAACAGCAAAATAACATCTGCATGTCTGAGGTCATTGACATTTCTCCCAGCAACCTTGATTCCAGCTTGTGATTCATCCAACCTGGTATTTCACATGATGTACTCAGCATATATTAAATAAACAGGGTGACAACATACAGCCTTGTCATAGTACTTTACCACTTTTGAACCAGCCAGTTTTTCCATGTCTGGTTCTAACTCTTGCTTCTTGTCCAGCATACAAGTTTCTCAGGAGACAGGTAAGGTGGTTTGGTAGTCCCATCTCTTTGAGAATTTTCTACAGTTTGTTGTGGTCCACACAGACAAAGGCTTTAGTGTACTCAATGAAGCCGAAGTAGATGTTTTTCTGGAATTCTCTTGCTTTCCCCCTGATCCAGTGAATATTGGCAATTTGATCTCTGATTCCTCTGCCTCTTCAAAATCCAGCTTGTACATCTGGAAGTTCTCAGTTCATGGACTGTCAAAGCGTAGTTTGAAGGATTTTAAGCCTAGCCTTGTTGGCATGTGAAATGAGTGCAATTGTACGGTAGTCTGTACATTCTTTGGCAATGACTTTCTTTGGCATTGGGATGAAAACTGACTTTTTCCAGTCCTGTGACCACTGCTGAGTTTTCCAAATTTGCTGGCATATTAAGTGCAGCACTTTAATGATATCATCTTTTAGGATTTTAAACAGCTCAGCTGGAATTCTGTCACCTCCATTAGCTTTGTTCGTAGTAGCTCTTCCCTAAGGCCCACTTGACTTCATACTGCATGATGTCCGGCTTCCAACAGCTATTTCTTACTTTGGTTTGGTCCACTTTGAAGGGTAATGAGCCCCCAAATGCTGACACCAGTGCACACAGGAAACTGCTCCTGGAGTCAGGTGGTCCCAAGTCCTTACCCTGGCTCAACCATCACTCAGTGTGACCTTAGGTTCAACCCTCTCTGGCCCTGATATTCTATCTTTCCATGAAAAAGTTTGCATAGAGAGCTCATCTCCAGGTTCCTTTCTACCTCCAAGACCCCAGCATACTGAGGTCAGTCTGAGCCTTCACCCACAGAGGCCCCAGGCCCTGGGAAGAGGAAGATGGCACAAAAGTCCACCCACAAGCCCACAGGTTGCTTGTTTCACCGTGGCTGCAGCTCTTCGTCATTGTGGCGCACTTCTTTCACACGGTGCCATGCTAAGCACGATGCAGGCGTTGCCTCTTTTGGAACAATACCACAAAGCAGACACAATTAATGTCCCCACTTTGAGGCCTCCTGCCCAAGGTCATTTCATCCAGGAAATGACAGTGATTCCAGAGCCTGGGTTGTTGAAGACTTTACCATGGGCATTGTTCTGAGTCAGAACTCTCTGTGAGTAAGCATGGGTGGGTGTTCTGGGTCCCATTTTACAGCTGAGAAAAGTGAGGCCCAGGGAGAGTAAGCAAGGTCACCCAGCTTGCCAGCCTTGTAAACCAGACTCCAGCCACGTTGCCTTGACACCTAACCCCACATCCTTTCCACCAGGTTCCTCTGCTTTACTTGATTTAAACCAACTGATCACATTAGGGCTGGGCTGGGGTGGGGTGTCCCATGAGCTGCTCCAGCACCATTTTACTTCTCCCTCATCTCCTCTTCTGCCCAACCCTGCAAACTGTCCCAGACTGTTACTGCTATCCTCAGGTCACCCACCTGGCAGGTGACAATAGAAACGACAGTCTTCTTCACTCTCGGCATGAGTTTCATCTCCTCTGGTCCAGTCCTCAACCCGGTTATCACCAGGCTCTCTGCTTCCCTCTCGCCTCCCACCCCCAACTCTCAGCCCCACCCACAGGCCTTCCGCAGCTGCTCTCACGCGGGTTACAGGGGATCTCTCGGTGGTGACATCCAAGGGGCACTTCTCAGTGCTGCCCTGGCTGGACCACCACCCGCTGGTGACCACTGTGGACCGCACAAGTCACCATTCACTTTCGCCAGCCAGCACTGAGCACTGACCATCACTCACCACGAATGCCCAGGCTGATTATCGCTGCTGACCACTGGTCACTGCTGGCCACCATCATTGCTACTGACCACTGTCTACCACCTGATTCTATTTTTAATTGGGTGGGTTAACAATTTGTATTGGGATACATGTTAATTTTAGGTGTACAGTGAAGTGATTCAGTTACATATATATATATATATATATATATATATATATATATGCTCTTTTTAAGATTCTTACCCCATATGGGTTGTTACAGAGTACTGAGTAGAATTCCCCATGCTGTACAGTAGGTCCTCTTTGATTATCTGTCTTATATGTAGTAGTGTGCATATGTTAATCCAGCACTCCTAATTTATCTGCTCCCTCCTTCCCCTTTGGTAACCATAATTTGTTTTCTATGTCCGTGGTACCCACTTCTTGATTCTCTATTCCACTCCCCTCTCTTTGCATCACTTTCTTTCTTAGCTCTCCTCCCTGATGGATTATTCTCAAACCACTTTGCTGGTCTCTCAACCCATCTTCATAGCACACTCATGTTTATCGTTGAGCTCCTCTACAATGAGGTGTCCTACTTCACATTCTCTTGGGACAGTCTAACCCACACCATCAGCAGGTAGCATCCATCAGCTATGCTCTCCAAGGCCAAGGATCCCAAATCTCCATCTCCAGGGCAGTGCATAGAGGGTTGGGGCTGGCTCATTCACTTACACTCTGTTCAAGACTTGACCTTAGACAAGGCAAGCCATTCCCCTGGTTGTAAACTTCTTCCTTTGTAAAAGGTCAAACATGATAACCTCCTCCCTCAGAGGACTGCTGTGATGTTCAGATAAGGTCACAGTGGTGGCTCTGACCATCAGTCATGGAACACAGCAGGTGCTCAGCACACACTCATCTTTTTTCCTCTCATGAGATTCCCCTGAGCTGTGAGTCTTCACTGAACCTTAGCCAGTCCCTCTGAGAGTCCCCCAGAGGAAGGAAGGGGCTCTTTAAGTGGGGTGGTCAGGAAGGGTCTGGTGGGCTTGTGGACATGAGCGGGTGGGGGATGGGGAGACGCGGCAGTAGAGTGTGTCACTCCCTGGGGCTCAGCAGGTATCCTGATGTGACCATAATGTGACCTTGGGACTTCCTAAACTAGGTCTAACCAGCCAAGCTGCTGCTGGCATGTCCATCTCCCAGCAGAGGGCCTGGGAGACTGTCCAGAGTGGTCCCATCTGCTGCCCACACTCTCCCCTCCACACCATCCTGACTGCTGGGAGAGGGGTGTCATCAGTGTGGGCCCCACCCCCAGGCTTCTGCTCAAGATGTGATGTGTAGAGACCAGCACAAGGGTGACAAGTCAGTGATGCTCACCCACAGCTGGCTCACAATAGGATCTCAGGAACATTGCGTACTGGTAATATCTCCATAGAGAAGGAAACGCTTGGTCTCCTTCTTTCTTTCTCGGGAAAGAAATGCCTGCTCTCCAGGGTGGTAGACAGTGAGGGGGAGGGGTCTGAGTCCACCCTCATGTCCTGAACTCACAGAATCCAGACATGCATGTCTGCCGCTTCCTGCAGGCTTGCTCTACTTTGCCTGCTTACCTCTTTCTTTTTTAAATTAATTTATTATGTATTTATTTGGCTATGTAGGCCTTAGTTGCATCATGCAAGAGCCTTCACTGCAGCACACAGGCTCAATTGCTCCATGGTAAATAGGATCTTAGTTCCCAGGTCAGGGATGGAACCTGAGTCCTCTGCAATGGAAGGCAGATTCTCAACGACGGGACCGCCAGGAAAGTCCCTGCCTGCTTACTTTCCCCTAACAAGCTTACTGATCCTTCTGTGCCTGACTATGAGCTGAGCATGCGGCATCTGGAAATTACAAGCTGTGACCCTTGCCCAGTGGGGACAACGGCACACAGATGACTGCCTTATCACCACGTGGTACTGTGTAGGATCTGGTTCTGCCTGGGTGAGGAGGGTGCTGGGAGGGGAGCATTTCTCCATCAGCCGTGCCGTTCAACTCTACCCACAGTGCCAGGGCTGCAGAACCCCAAGGGTCTATGAAAATGTTTAAGGCCCGAAGAGAGTCAGGGGATTTAAATACAAACAGAAAGCTGCAACAGAAATGCAGCAGAAAGCTGATACATGCTTAATCAAATGTCTACAAAATGTTACATGGTCCAAGAGTCACTTTCTGCTCCACTTGGCTCTTCCACAGTTACATATACATGGATTTAATGTGGGATCTGATTGCAATACCTATGAACTGATGGAGGAAGGAGCTTCTCAGAGAAAGAAGATCTGGGACTGAAAAGGTCTTTAGAGAACAATGGTTGGAGTAGGTGGGTGTGGAGGAGTGGGGGCGGGGGAGAGTTGAGACTTCACCGAGGAGGGGGCGTGTGGCGGGCAGGGTGACAGGGGTTTAGCCAGGAGGGAGGAGGGCGTTCCTGGGCAGCGGGAAGGGTACGTGCAGAGAAGCAGGCCTGGCAGAATGTGACGGCTCTGAGACACAGGGACCACTCATTGCACCTGCTGCAAGGAGTGGAGTGGGGGCAGGGAGGAGACGGGGTTGGGGGGCTCAGGCACAGGAGTTCTTTTCCTTCTTGAGCCTCTGCATCCTTGCCTCATCTCCATCATTCAGTTCCAGAAAGGAAGAAAAGGGCAGTAGGTTGGGGGGAGGATTGCAGACAAATTGCACCACCTCCACCAGGGCTGTCTGGGAGAAGAGGCTGAGCTCTGATTCCTGTGTCTGTGATGGCCTTGAGGAGGGGGTCTCCAGCACCAGAGGAGAGTGCTGAAACAAAAGAAGCCTGCTGTACTAGGGGACAGCAGGCTTGAGAGGCATCACAGGAAGCAGTACTATGCAGCAGGAGAAAGGTTCCTTCCTACGAGAGTGCTTATTTCTAGCCTAGATGGCTTCCTACACAGAAGCTGGGTAGCAGAGGGATGAGAGGCTGGTTAACCTATATCACAAGGGAAATAGATTAGTTGTGAGAGTATTTAACAGCTTACAGAGTACCCATGCTTTTCACCCGTGCTGGTCATGCTTGTGGCTCTGCTCACAGCCAACTCGTTGAACCCTCTTAGCAACCACGTTAGGTACAAACTATTATTATGCCTTTTATTTTAAAACAAAAAGGAAACTGAAGCCCAGAGAGATGAAGTCAATGCCAAAGACATCGGCTGGTGAAAGATGGAGCTAGGAGATGACCTTCAAGTTTCCTGCAACTCCAAACTCTTAAAATTCTAGGCTTCTAAGATTTTTAAAATCTTGTGTTCTAATTCTAAAAATCTATAATTTAAGGTGAATCTAAGGTGCTCTATTTCTAACATTCCATGATTCTAAGAGCCTTAGAGTCTATAACTTGATGCTAAGTCTGAGGATCTAAGATCCTATTGCTCTAAGATTCTCTGTGTCTAATATTTTATAGGTGTCACAAGGGGTTATTCAAAACCAAACATCATGTGGTAGGGAATTTCTTTTCCTTGCTGCTGCTGCTGCTGCTAAGTCACTTCAGTCGTGTCCAACTCTGTGCGACCCCATAGATGGCAGCCCATCAGGCTCCCCCGTCCCTGGGATTCTCCAAGCAAGAACACTGGAGTGGGTTGCCATTTCCTTCTCCAATGCATAAAAATGACAAGTGAAAGTGAAGTTGCTCAGCTGTGTCCGACTCTTAGCAACCCCATGGACTGAGGCCCATCAGGCTCCTCTGTCCATGGGATTTTCCAGGCAAGAGTGCTGGAGTGGGGTGCCATTGCCTTCTTTTCCTTACTTCCTCTCAAAGAGAGAGGCCAATGCTATGTTTCCATAGGTCTGAGCTGGCCCTCCCCACCCCTGGCCCTGGAGGTGGGCGGGGGAAGCTAAAACCTTTGCTATTTTGGGCCCATTACTCTGGTAATCCTGAGGGGAATGGCGGGACACCAAGGCATGGGGGGAGAAAGTGACCCAGAAAGCAGCAAGGAGTGTTTGGGGGCATTTTCTAGAGGTGGGCCATCAGTGTCTCACCCCCTTGCAGTGGGGGTGAGGGAGATCCTTGGAGGGGAGGGGTTGCAAGGTCTATCCCAGGAGGTTGGTCCTAAGGAGGCGTTCCTCTCCCTGTTCAGTTTTCCTCCCTGTATGCATCACTGAAATCATCGTCTGCAGTCATATGTTCATGTTTAGGGCTCATCATCCCTATTGAAATGCCAGTTTCCTGAGGGCAGAGACCAAGTCCGGGCTGGCATGAAGTAGGTATTTGTTCTCAGAATGAGTACATCTGAATGCCACCATCAGACTAAGACATCATCTTGGCTTCCTCTTCGAATCAGCAGCTCAGGCCAGAGGGGCTGTCTCCTAAAGAGCTCTGGGTCCACTCCCACCCCACCCCCACCTCCCTTATTAGTGTCCTTGTTGAGGGTACAGGCTCTGGAGCCAGGATGCTGGGGTCAAATCTCTGCTTATGAGCTGAGTGATCAGGGGCAGGTGACAATCTCTCTGTGCCTGCTTCTCTCTGCAAAACAGAGATGGCAAGAACCATACCCACCTAGAGCTAGTAAAAGGAAGGTCTAAGGAGTTCAGAATGTGCCTCATCAAATGGAAGCCCTCAGGTCGAGTCTGCTGTGGCTACCAGAGAACCATTACTGCTGTTATAACCTGTTTCCCTAATGCCTACTGAAGGAGATCCCCAAAGCTCTTCCTGGTGTGGCCCTCCCCTCCAACCTAATCCCCCTCCCACCTTTTCAATCACACAAAATTCCCTTTCTCCTGGATTTTCTGGCCTCCATGCCTGTGATATGCTGTTCCCTTTCCTGGAAGGCCCTTCCATCATCTTTTCCAGGCACACTCTGACTCCACCTGGATGAATCAGCTCAGATGCCACCTCCCCGGTGAAGCCAGATCAGAGCTCCCCTCCTCTCTTGGCGGAATCCCCCTGTGTTGCCAGCACCTTCTCTGGACTCCCGCAGTAACTGACACACTCCAGGCCCTCTCTCCAGTCCTCCAGCATTAGCGCCGTTTCTTATATTCCCCAGGGCGGGGCTTCCTCCGCTGTCTTTCCATCTCTGTGCCCCTCGTCCCAGAACTCCACTTGGCACAGCCTGGGTGTCCATGCTTGATTACTTAACAAGTAAACAAGTGCACAGCGCCAGGTTTTCCTGGGTCCTCAGTGACTCACCCCGACTCACCCTGTGCGAGCCTTGGGTTCCCCATCTGTAATATGGGCATGCTAGCCCCTGTGGGGCCCTCCCTCCCAGGAGAGCAGAGAACACTGGCATCCTCAGGCTGGCAGGACTCCAGGGCACGGGCTGTGAAAGGGAAGGAATTCTGCTATTAAACACATTAGTTCTGTCGTCTGGTCTTTGGGAGAGGAGCTTGCCTGGTAATTAGGGTTGTTAGGGGAGACAGAGGCGGGGCTGGTATTGATGCCAGCATCGACCCAGAGCAACCAGACCCGAGGCTGAGGGGGGACAGAGCGGGGCACTGGGACCGGGCCAGGTGGGCGGGCACCTCCTCTTCTGCCGGAGGCAGAGAAGGACCCGAGTCTTCCTGGTGTGGGAGACCCCGCGACGGCCCCGGCTCTGACCTGAAGGTGGCGCTGCCGATCCTCGCAAGGGGAGCTCAGCCGGGATGCAGCCCTGTGCCTGGAGGTGGGGAGGGTCCGGAGGGAACATGGTGAAGGGATGGGGGAAGAGTGATGGAGGAAGGAGGAAAGGAAGAGAACAGAGAACGAGGAGAAGGGGGATAGAAAGGACTGGAGGAGAGGACACAGGGAGAGAAGCAGGGCATCAGAGGAGGGAGGACGGAAAGTGCTAGGGCGGGAAGGGGAGGAGGGGGAGAAGGAGCTTCTTCCCGTCCAGGGCTTGGAGAAGCCCGATCCTCTTGAAATCCGCCCCCGACCCCAGTGTCTACAGAGGGTCACTTCCTCCTTGACCCCTTCCCCCACCCTTGCGTGGCTCCCAGGGCCCTCAGGGTGAAGCCCAGCCTGCACAGCGCAGCCCCATCCTCTGAGATCTGATCCCAGAGGAGTCCTGTCCTGTCTTTCCCCACCTTCCCACCCCTCATTCCACGCTCACACCGCAGCCGCAGCCATCTCGGCTCTGCCTGCCGCTCGCAAGGCTCCCAACTCGCCCTCTCTGCCAGACCTCTGCAGGTACCAATTGCTGCTGCAGGTACAACCTTTTCCCCCATCTACCCCCTCCGCCTACCGCCCCCGCTTCCCGCTTCTCCTCCAGGCCTCAGCTTGGGCACCACCTCCTCCCAGAGGTCCTCCCTCACTTCGGTCCAGGGTCAGGGTCCTCTCCGTGCTCCCCATCCCATACAGCCTCTCCCCCCATCTCAGCACGGACTGCTCTGGGTCATGATGGACTCATCCATTTCTCCAGCCAGACTGGGAGCTCCCCAAGGACAGGAACATAGCCTCGCCTCCCCGGGGGTGTTCCCTTCGTGGCCAGCCTGGGGGCTGAAGAGGCACAGACCATGCCTATGGGATGATGAATGAGCCGGTGAAGGGCTGAGTGTGGGAGAAAAGGCAGGGCGAGACATGGAGGGAGAACACAAAGCAGGGAAGAGATGGGCTAGGAGAGAGAGCGCTGAGCAGGGCACTGCAGCCTCACAGGTGTGAAGGGCTCCCCGGGGGCTCAGCACTGCCAGGCAGAGCCCTTTCTCCTGAAGTCAGCTGGCTGCCTGGCTCTGGACCCCTCTGACCACCTGGCAGCTCCTCTTCAGGTCCAGAATCAAGGCCTCTTGAGTCACAGGTAGCAGAATCTGTTCAGGTACCCAGTGAAAGGAGAACGTCATGTACAGACCCCCTTCATTATCTTGAACGCTGACTTGGGGGAGACCAGAGGGGTTCAGGAGGAACCCGAGGACCAGGATCTGCCCGCATCCCTTTCTGTTTCCTCGTTCACAGGGCTTCTTGTCTGCTCTTAGCATCACCCACAGCCCAGAACTTTACACAGCCTCGACCAAGTCAGCCACAAACGCCTTTCAGTCCTTGAAATTTGTGTGCATTTATCTGTAAACAACCCCACCCCTCCACCACCCAATCCCCGCCACATACACACACACGCTTTATGAGGCGAGGCCAAAATATTAAGAATTGTATTGACTGGCATTGTAGAGCAACATGGAAGTTGGCAATATGACTCAAATTCAGTTCTAGGGGATCTGGCTGCTCTGGGCTGATGCTGGTGTCAATACCAGCCTGGTTTTTGTCCGCTAATTCCACAAACCTCTTCACTCCAAAGAGTGAAGAGGCAAGGTGCTGGAACTACATTCTACTCATTTCAGGTTTCATATTAGACACTGCCTTCTCCAGGAAGCCTCCCTTGATTGCTAAGCCCAGATAAAGTATCTCTTTGATGCGTATCCACAGTCTTCACCTATCACCGCACACCATGGGTATTTACTTGTCTGTCTCTTCTCCTGGGGGCTTCCCTGGTGACTCAGAGGGTAAAGTGTCTGCCTGCAATGTGGGAGACCTGGATTCCATCCAGGACAGGGACTGTGAATCACAGTTGAATCTTCAGGACCTCTTCCAGGTACTGTGTGTTTAATCAGCATTTGTTGAATGAGGAAATGAGCTTAATGACCCCTAGGTCCCCACCTACCTCTGAAGTTCCGTTTTGCCCCTACACCAGCTTGGATCCCTCCTCTGATCCTCTGTTCTCCATAATATACATCTGTCCTCTGTCGCATCCCCTCACTTCCTGGGGGAAGTCACAAAGGAGCCAGGAGAGTCAGAGTTACAAACTCACAAACTCCCAGCTCAGTCCTTTTCTAGCTGTGTGGCTTTCAGGAGGTTCATCTTGCCTCTTTAGGTCTCAGTATTTTTCATCTCCGAAAGAGACAGTTTGCAAGCAAAGGCAGAGAGATTTAATAAACTATTTAATAAACTCCCTGGCAGAGGCAGAAGGGAGTCTGTGCAGAGGGGGGGAATATAGGGGAGAGAGGGAGCAGCAATTACAGCCGCCAAGCGACAGAAGCTGCCAGCAGGTGCCCGCCGCGCAGAAAATGACATCTGGACCTCATTCCTCATGGCAGTGACATAGAAAGGGCCACAGAAGGGTGGGGGAGGGGTTGCTGAGCCTGAGAAGGGGCCAGGGATAGGGCTTCTGGGGCAAAAGAGGGTTTAGAGTCCTGCTGTCTGGCCCTGCGGAGAGGAGATTGTGAATGGAATTGTGTGCTGGGTAAATGATCCTTTCGCAGCCTGGGTTTCATCAGCCCAGCCCAGCCCAGCCTGGGAAAGCTGACCCTCCTCTACTGAAAGAGGCACCCGAGGCTATTGCGAGGCACACTGGGCAGTGGGAACAGGGACTGGCATTGACGCCCTCTCCTCATCACTACTCACCATTGGTGCCATTTGTGGAGCATCTGCTCTTGGCCAGGCGCAGTGGGTAAATCTTCTCTTCCTACAGACCTATGTGGGTATCATTTATTTTTTCACTTTACAGATGGGGGCCCTGAGGCTCACAGTTCCATGCTCTTTCCATCCCTCTGCATTCCCAGATTCTATTTCTTCCTCTGTCGTGACCTGGCTGGGTCACCATGGATGGGTCCATACTCTCTCTGGGGTGAACAGAATGAGCTGTCAGGCCCCTTCCAGCCCTGACATGGGTAGCACCCTTGCCATGCAAAATGTTTAGCAGGGTTTTTTTTTCCACTCCATCTGTAGGCACCCAGAAAGCCTGGCAAACCTCATCTTCCGTTCCCTTCTCTCACCATGATTTGCTGTTTGGGGTCCTTGGAGAAACCCCCGAGTAAATATTAATAATGTGCCTTTGTATACATTGGCTGAGTGAGAGGATGAATCATTTCCTGCTTCCCTCATGGGCTCAGAATCTTAACTAAAAATATGCTGTTCTTTGGGCAACTTTGATGGGCTTGGTGGATGGGGCTGAGGCAGTGCCAGAACATAGCTGTCCCACTGGCTGCCTTGATGCCTGAAATTCCATCACCCCAAAGCTGTGCATGGAGGTACTAATAATACCAACACTGGTACCAAGAGGCTTGGCTTTGGCAGATCCCAACTTTGCCCCTCGGATATTTTGTGGGGACTGGAGTCTGCATTCTATCCAGCAGGCTGGCCTGTATGGTTCCACATGGCAAGCTCATTCCATTGCTCCTGCTGTCTGATCTGTTCTTAGTGCCACAGTTTCTGCATGGAAGGAGATCATGAAATGTAGAACGAAAACATAAATCACACTCCAGGTTGCTGAGGGGACAACGAGCGAGGGAAGACAGGTGCAGATGATGAGCCAGTCTTCAAGCACTGGCTTGAACATTCGCCATTTGCGAAGCAGTTCCCACACTTGCTGCTTCGTTTGGTCTTTATAACAAACCTGGAAAAGACAGAGAGCCGCTCCTGATGTGCAGATGTGGAAACTGAGGCTTGTCAAGAGACCTGCACCACTCCACTACCAGTGAAAGAAGAGGGGGCTTTAAGTGCAGTACCAATTCCAAATCTTATTCTCCATCTTCGTGGGGCTGCCAGGCAAGAGTCAAGTGAGGCGGGTCAGGGAAGTCATCCTCAGGGAGGAACTTTTGAGTGGTTTTGGAAGAAGAGATGGAACCGAAATGGAACAGAGACAGGACGGGACACGGGTAGA
Organism: Redunca redunca; assembly: GCA_006410935.1. NCBI lineage: Eukaryota > Metazoa > Chordata > Mammalia > Artiodactyla > Bovidae > Redunca > Redunca redunca. The sequence goes on from SJYQ01000080.1 coordinate 442,493, forward strand.
GCCCGAGACAGGGAAGGTCCTACAGGTACAGTGAGCTCATCCTTGAGAACAACAGTGGCTGCATTTACTTGAGCACCTACTACGTGCCTGGACTTGGCAAGTACCTGAGATGTGTCATCTTATTCACCTCATAGAAGCCTGTGACATGGGCACCGAGACAACTGGTCAGTGGTGGAGCTGGGGCCAGACCAGGGCTGTTTGAACAGAACCCAAGGGCCCAAGTGCCATACCCTAGATGGTGCTACTGCTGCCAAAATTCTTCCCTCATGGTGTGCCTCTGGCCAAGGCACTTAACTTCTCTGAGCCTCCATTACTTCATCTGCAAAACAGTGACGATAATACTTCTGGAGCATGAGGAATCCATTTTTGATCATCACAACTCTTCATGGGGAGACTCAAGTGTTTATCTGGAAGATGCCCACGTGCACCAAGAACTAACGTCCCGAGGGCTCAGAACCAGCTGGTGGGAAGGTTACGGGGAGGCTGCAGGTAAAACTGCTCTGCGCAAAACAAGCCCAGCTTCTTCCTGAGGAATGAGGGAGCAAGAAAGAGAACAGAGCCAGTAAGTCTGCATCCCTCCCTCCAGCCCCACAAATCTCTAACACCAATGCATTCAAAATGCTTGGTGTGTGGGGTGTTTGGGAGGAGAGAAGGAGCTGAGCCTTTCCCTAGGCGTCGTCCTGGAAGAAAGATCCAGACAGGTGGACAGACCTGGATCCAGACCTGGGACTGGGCAGTGTCAAAGGCCATTCACTGGACTTGGATACCTGGGCTTCAGCGGCATCCACAGGGAGAGGGGAAGAAGGAGGATGAGAGATCGTGTGTATGTTGGACGTCTACTACATCCCAGGCTCTGTACAAGGGATTTAAGTTCCCATTATCTTGTAGGGTAAGATTTTTCATGCCTGTTTTACAGACTGTTAAAAAGAGGCTCAGAGTGCATAAGGGATGATCCATAATCACCACATAATGGGTGGGGGGATGCTGGATATAATCATAACTGGTACCGTTATCCAGTAGCTAGGGGTGCTGGGCCCGGAGCATTTTCTGTGAGCTGAGCCATCTCCTTTTCACTACAGCCTGGGGAGGAGGGTGCTGCCCTTCATATCACCATTTGGAAGGGAAGGCAGCTTGACCCAGGAGCGGGGGAGGGGACTGCCCCGGGGAGCCGGACCTGGAGGTCTGGCTGAGTCCTCTTGTCTGGAGGGAACCCAGCACCAGGAGATGACCCCTTGACAGGGTCCCTGCTGCGGGGGCCCCATCGGGACATCGGGGCCCAGGGACAGGGAGGCTTCCCCAGAGACACTGTTCCCGCACATGCTTGTCTTGGCAGCTACTCCCTGTATTCTCTGAATCATGGTTTCCAGACTGCATCAGAGCCCATTTCTGTAAAACAGTCATTTCTGCTGTGAAATCCACTCAGAGTAGTCAGGAGGGCAGGCCCAGAAGAAAAGGCCAAGTGGGATCAAAGTGGTGATGTACTTGGTATGGACCCAACTGGCCTGTGCCAAGGAAAGAGAGCTGGGAGCGGTGGGAAAGGACCAGCCGGCGAGTGTTGAGCTCCTATTCTTCAGTGAATCATCGACTTCAACAGAAACCAGTCAGTGAGGGGGTACTCACTGCTGGTTCACTATAACAGAAGAGGGAACAAGTTCAGAGAAATCAAGTCACTTGTCCGAGATCACACAGCTGGTAAGGGGTAGACCGCAGATGCAAGGCCAGGGCTTTGTGATGTCAACTCACACTCTTTCCAGTTCACAGACAGGAAAGAAGGGAGAATTTACTGGGAACATTTACCGAGCCCTTCCTAGGAGTCAATGGCTTTGCTTTTGCAATTCTGTTCTCATCTGCTACACACACTGTGAAATCGTTACTTCTGTCTCCATTTTGCAGATGAGAAAACTGAGGCTCAGAGAGGGTGCTTGATTGCCTGGGGTCTCACCTGCTGAAAATGGTAGAGGTGAGACCTTAACCCCAGGGTGAGCCTCTCTTCACCACATTTTGGGGAGAGAGGAAGACACTGGGGAAGGCCTTCTTTGTCAGATCAAGGTCATCCACATGGAGGTTGCTGTCTGGAAAGACAGTGGCCAAGAAAGAGTTAGTATTCCTTGCAAGATGGCGGCCTCCTCCCAGGAACCTGGCAGCTGAGGCCGCTCCTGAGTGCTTGCTCTCAGTGTGCCAATGGCAGCTGAGAGCACCGTGGGGTCTTGACTGGAAGCCCACAGCCCCCGTCTCTCCATAGAAGGGTAACAAGCAGCTATGGGGTCACAGAAGGTGTGTTGAAGGAAGTTCAGCATGTGACAGTTGGAGAAGAAGCCCCAGATGTAAAACAAGGTCTGGGCAGGCAATGGAGGGGAGATGAGGGCTCCATGCCACCGGGGCCAACTGGAGTGAAGGATGCTGGGAGTGTGCCGAGAACTGTGTGCAAGCGGCCTCAAATGCCAGGCCAGGACAACTGGCACGGAGACCTCTGGGTCTTGGTCCAGGAGTCATGAGTGTCAAGGTAAATATGACTCTTGGTACATGTTTTCTAGAAGCAACTTGGGACAGTGGCTGGGGGCCTGCATGTGGACTCAGAACAGACGAGGCATAAGCCTGGTTCTGCTTCCGACCTACTGTGCAACCTTGGGGTGCTCACTCAGCCTCTCTGAGCTTTAGTTTTCTCATGCAAGGAATGAATGAAAGCTGCGGCACAGGAGGCTGGGGTGTCTGAGGGTTCAACAAGCCTGTGTAGGTCCAATGTGTGTCCTACTCATTGTCATGTGGTCTAGGGGCTTTAGGACTTTCTATGGATCTATCACCATTAAAAAATTATTAATTGTGGAAAATACAAATCCCACAAAAGTTACTGTCTTAACTTTGTTAAGGGTACAGTTCTGTGGCATTGTGTTCATTCACGTTGTGAAGTCATCATAGCCATCCACCTCCGAATTCTATTAATCTTGCAAAACAGAACTCTGACCCATTAAACAGTAACTCCTCATCCTCCCACCGACCCCAACCCCTGGCAACCAGAGGTATCTCACGAAAGTGAGATCACCCAGTACTTGTCCTTTTGCGACTAGCTCATTTCACTTAGGTTAATGTCTTCAAAGTTCTTTCATATTAGGGCACAAGTCAAAATTTCTTTCCTATTTGGGTTGAATAATATTCCATTGTATTATAGCTATGACAAGTGAAAGCGTCAGTCGCTCAGTCATGTCCAACTCTTTGCGGCCCCATGGACTGTAGCAAGTCAGGCTCCTCTGTCCATGGAATTCTCCAGGCAAGAATACTAGAGTGGGTTGCCACTTCCTTCCCCAGGGATCAAACCTGGTCTCCTGCCCTGCTGGCACATTCTTTACTGTCTGAGCCACCAGGCCTGCAAATACTACGTTTTGTTTAACTATTCATCTGTCTGTGGGCCCTTGGGTTGCTTCATTTTGGGGCTGCTGTGAAGAATGCTGCTATGAACATGGGTGTATGAATATATCTTCAAGACCTTGCTTTCAATTATTTTGGGTACACGCCTAGAAGTGGAATTGCTGGATCCTGTGTTAATCTAATTTTTAATCTTTTGAGGAATCATCATACTGTTTTCCATAGCAGCTGCACCATTTTACATTCCCACTAACAGTGCATAAAGGTTCTGATTTCTCCATATCCTCACCAACATTTGTTATTTTCCTTTCCCTTTTTTTTTCTTTTATTTTGGATTGTAGCCATCCTGATAAGTTTCTCACTGTGGTTTTCACTTTCATTTCCCTAATGATTAGTCATGTTGAGTATCTTTTCAAGTTCTTACTGGCCATTTGCATATCTTTAAATAAATGTCCACTCAAGCCCTTCTACTATTTTAGAATCTATTGTTGTTGTGATATTGAGCTGTAGGAGGTCTTTATAGATTTTGGATATTAACCCCTTACTGGTATGTGATTTGCAAATATTTCCTCCCACTACATGGATTGCCTTTACACTCTGTTAATTGGGTCTTTGATGCACAGAGGCTTGAAATTTTTATGTATATTGCCACGTTTTGAGGCAGCTTCTCCAGTGGCTCAGTGGTAAAGAATCTGCCTGTGGTGCAGGAGACATGGGAGATGCAGGTTTGATCCCTGGGTCGGGAAGATCCCCTGGAGGAGGGCATGGCAACCCACTCCAGTATTCCAGCCTGGAGAATCCCATGGACAGAGGAGCCTGACAGGCTACAGTCCATAGCGTCTCAGAGTCAGAGATGATTGAAGTGACTTAGCATACATGCTAGTATGTATGATTCTAGCTGATTCTAGGAATCAGTGAACTAAAATGGACTGGAATGGGTGAATTTAACTCAGATGACCATTATATCTACTACTGTGGGTGAGAATTCCTCAGAAGAAATGGAGTAGCCATCATGGTCAACAAAAGAGTCTGAAATGCAGTACTTGGATGCAATCTCAAAAGTGACAGAATGATCTCTGTTCTTTTCCAAGGCAAACCATTCAATATCACAGTAATCCAAGTCTATGCCCCAACCAGTAACACTGAAGAAGCTGAAGTTG